>JAOTOM010004563.1:0-337500 GCA_034440615.1 Ashinkailepas kermadecensis | reverse complement strand
GGGCGCTCACCGCGGGGAATCGAACTTCTACCTCTGGCATGCCAGACGCTCAGCTTAACCACCGAGCTGCTGGCGCCATCTGCAACAGAGGTGCACCGGCCAACTGCCGGGGAATGCAACCAGCCGTCGGTCACGCGACAGGCATCACAACCAGCATAGCCGCCGTCCGCACGATCACATCCAACTTCCTTCTTTTGCTGGATTGGCCTTCGTTAGGTCCCGTCGGGAGATCGATGTCTGTGGGCATCAGCATAGTGAGAGTTGTGAAGACTTCGCAACACAAATGCGCATTCACACCTTCCGCTCAGAAACGCCCAACCATATAATTTGTCAAAGGTACTAGACCATGGACCACTGGTCGCCGTGCCACGTAGTTCTGATTTAGTAACAGCGACTTTAATTCGTGCTCTGAACACTTTGACACGCGTACTGACCTAACGAGCACCGTGTGAACGGCAATACAAGGTCAAAACGAGCATATTAATATAGCTACCAAAACCAGGCTAACTATAGACCGAACTCACACCGTGCCATCACTGCTAATCAAGATGACGCTCTTGCTGGATAAACTCAGATTGCCGAAAAACATTCTTGTACAAAACACAGGGCCACCCTGACTGAACTCATTGAAATTTCGGATGAATTCGCGGATTGAACTTTCGCCAATACGCCCCCTTGTCGCGAGTGTGACTCCTGCCAGACATCTGAATGGCATACTGATGCATGTCACGAAGACAGCCATACAAATCGTCGACGTACTGAGTCACAGAAACAGATTTGAACGCAAATGGGGCGTTGATTTATGAATCTACAGGTAAGCGAGGCTTCCACACAAACATCAGAGCGTACGCACTAGCCAAGAGACCGGGTCACCTGTGAGCGATAGCCCATCTTCAACAACGACAGGTGCTGATCCCACTCGGCATGGCTCCCTGCAAGACATTTCACGAATATGTCAATGATGGTGAGCATTATTCGCTTTCACTTGCTGTTTCCATGTGGGTGATGACAGTCTCCTTTACATCCATAATACGGTAGACCTCGGCGACAATCTGGCCTACAAAATCGTCCGGACAATCCGAGTGCAAGTTGCAAGGACAACCGTATCGGACGAAGATCCCACGAGTCGACGAAATGGCAACAACAATGGTCATTTTCATGTCGAACAGAGGAAAAACCTCACCGGGCGAAGTCATCGCAACACACAGAAGGATGTTTGTTACCTCCTGCGGTGGTCGACAGGTCAGTTAGTAAATCTACTGAGTCTCCTACGGCTCGTCGGGTTGAAGCTCGCCCAGCTGAACATGTAGAGCACCATGAGCGCTCGAGGGCAAGGTATCTGAGTTACGTGAATCGCATCATACAGACACAGACAGGCATACAGGCAGATCACAAATTTTAAATGTGATGTTTTTCGCTGTGCATAGGATGCATGAGCAGCGGCTCTGGTTGTTACGCCGCCCAGCGCACTGCACCACTTGCTCCCGAGCAACGACGTGACACGCTAACCTTTACACCGCCAGACACACTCATAGTTGATAGATCAAACGATAAAACTAAGTTGCTTGATCTCACAGGCCAAGCTATTCCAAATGTGTCTGAAATGTTTAGCAAAGAGCCCAATTTCGCCCTCATTCGTAGCATTAATCGGCATGTCATAAGGCAGGTAGAAGTAGGTTTGGAAAGGCGAGCCTTTGCACTACGTTGGAAGAAGGAAATGAACAATAAGCGTGGTCAACAACAGCACTCACAACCAACAATGACCGATACATCTGCCACACAAAGCACCCACCACCAACAGTCCCACACTGACACTACACAGACAGCCCATCACACAGTACCACATTTAGCGCCCAGATTCAGTGATACTACTACAAGGATGGCACCACAAACTAGTATTGCTATTTATTAGTCAGCACTTAGATCATTAAAACGGAAAGACATCAGCATTTTCAAAAAACCATCGTACCAGTCAATCGCACCAGTCAAACCACTCACAAGACGAACTAACGGCTCTCAAAACGTTGCGCAAAGATCCCAACGTCATCGTAAAACGCTCGGATAAATGAAAAGGTTTTGTTCTCATGACACGGGAATCCTATATAGAAAAGGCTTCGAAAATCATCTTACAATATGAACACATAGGGACGAACCCGACTAAACGTTTGGAAGCGACTATCAAGAAAATGATTATGGAAACAATGCAGGAAAGATCCCATGCAATATTGTCATAGCTATCAAACCAAATTCCTCCCGCACAGCAGAACTCTATGGCCTCCCTAAAACCCACAAACCTGACGTGCCCTAAGACCTACAGTTTCGGCATGTGGCGACCCTTTGGATAAACAAACTTGGTTCCTAGAGAAACTCGTTTCCCAGCTTTTCATCTTTGTACCAGTCCATCTAAAAGACACAGTAGATTATCTTACTGAAGTTCGCGAACAGTTCCGCATCAGCAGACATGAGCCGCTTCCATCCCAGACTAAAATTTACCATAGAGAGAAGCGATCAGTCTACCAACAGCCAAATTTCCTTTCTCGACACTAACGGTCAACAGTGACCTGACCAATACAACATAACTTTTCATTAAACCGATGGCAGCTCCTATTATCCTCCCATACAAATGGGTTCACCCTATCCAAACTAAAAGTTCCGTTATGTATGTTCAATTGCTGAGAGCAATGCGTCTAGGTTCTGATAAGGCCGCGCCCCAAAAAAGAGATCGACAAAATCCAATGTCTTTTCCTATCCAATGGCTATCCTCATAGCATGATACAGAATAACACAATTTCGAATATTGACACACAATGCTGAATGCAGACGTCGCGCGACAAGTCAATACACCCACGATACAAACGCATCCAGCTCACATGGATCCGCAGACACCACATAAATTAGTTTGGCATTTATCGACGATTCTCTGACAAAAAAAAAGATAGCCACAGCCATCGCTAGGTCCACACTCAATGCGCGTAGCCTGGAAAAGCGCAAAAACACTTTCGGAGACATTTACTAAATCTGCCCTCGACCCTCCACCATGCCTTGCAGGCAATAGAGCGTGCCAATGCTGTTTGGCCTGTCTCAAAGACAGATGTTACACCAAAAATGTGGTGTACAAAATTAAGTGCGAGCTTTGCGCCTAAGGGACAGCACTCATAACTTATATTGTGGAAACAGCACGCATGGTTAGGGACAGATACATGGAACACATCAGATATACAAAGAACAAAACGAAAAACACCCTTTTGGAGAGCATTTCCCCACAAATCACCCCGAAAACACCATGACTCCAACAACGCTCAGCAGCACAATCTTGCAGGTTTGAAGACATGACAGAACTAAAAATTGCAGAATCCATTGAAACCAGGAACAAAAAGTCTCCCCTAAACACAATGCTTCATGGACCCTCATAAAACCAGTTCCCTATACAATACGATACTGTACAGACACCACCTGCATTCGCCGACTTATTCACTCCGAAATCACCCATCGGCACAATCACTCATCCCATCATTCACTCTTTCATCCGCACACGCGAACACTTGGAGAGCATTGACGTATCATGGATATATGTGTGCATAGAGATGTATAGGGTAGATGTATAGAAGGGGTGTCTAGGGAAGCGACGAATATGATTACTCTTATCTCTCTCTCTCGTTATTCTCGTATCATATGTACTTGTTACAATGCCCATTTAAATATGGTCGATACTGGGACTTATATGATGATTTCGTCAATATTGGTAGATGACCTGATATATATATATATATATATATATATATATATATATATATATATATATATATATATATATATATATATATATATATATATATATATATATATATATATATATATATATATATATATATATATATATATATATATATATATATAGCATGTGTGTAAAATCATGTGCATAAAATGTACCTGCGTATTTATTCAGTCTCTGAAAAGGGACATGCTCGAAATACAAATATAATGACAGATTTGTGATCCTATCTTACTTCATATGAGCACTTTGTTACTTTGTATAATCGTCCTTAATTCGACAATACTCAGTACAGCTTTCCGCAACATTGTTGATGTGTGAACATAATGAATAAATAACCATGATTGGTTGGTTGGTTATTGGTTTTACGACACGTCGACCGTTGAGGCATACTAATCAAACTTATAATTGTAGCTCTATTTTTCTGCATTTAATTTTGCTGAACTTGCATCAGAAATATTGTGTGACAATTATTTATTAGCATATACAGTGGCTATATGCTATCATTCTAAGTATTTCTATTATGCTTGAGGAACATCTTCCAGCTCCTGTTGCTTGCCTGTCAGTCTGATGACTTTATTATTATCTAATGTAGGGGACTGGCATACCTGCAGATACAGGCTCTCCTTGATAGGCGGCAGGACTCATTCTTGGGTGATGTGAAACTTGAGAATATGGGAAGCCAACCAGATGAGAGAAACAGGTAAGAGCATATCAAGCCCCATGCACTTGATCACCCATAGTACATGCCTTGATCTAATAGCACACATGATTGCGACTAATACAACATAGGTGTTTCTGAAATGGTTGGGATGGCATGACACATGAAGGACTCGAATGGATTGAGTGGCATACCACATTGTGTTCCATGCTAAATGTGGTGGTTATTAGGACAGAGTAAACATTTGGAGGGGGCATGTTTCCTCCGAAAAGCATACAAAGTTACACAACCAATAGTCATGCATAACACACACATGACTCACCTATATCTATCCCACTTCATCTACCCAATTTTCCATCTCCCCATTACACATCAGGAATTTATCCACCCTACTTTTAAACACATCCAAAGGAAGATTCACATCACCATGCATACCATTCCATTGATCAACTACTCTTGACTAAAAACATGTTAACATTTAACTGTCTTACACTTACTTCACTTTAGTATTTGCTTAATACATGAAACAATTTGAGACAATCATGATTATGTGGTAAAACACCAACTTTTTTTTACATGAATACAGTTGTCATAATTCAAATAAATGCAGACAATGCTATTTGTTGAATTCAAATTCCTCAAATAAACAATGCATCCAGGCAAGAGGTATAGAGAAGACAGATTCCTGTGATTAACTCAGTTTGGTGGTTATCTACATAAATATTTATATTATGATATGGCTGTGGACACACACCATACATATTGTATATAACCCCAGAAGTTAAACATCATACATATGGTGTTCAACCCAACAGGTTATACACCAAACACACCAGACTCCGGTTCTTAGCATTCTGTTCCAAAAAAATGGAAGCAGTCAGCTAGATCCTGGGCCACTACCAACCATTGAGTGACATCACTGATGGTTGGATGTTATGCAACATTATATACTTATACAAATACATAATGGCATATATATGACTACAGTCACATAAATAATCTCACAATTGCATCCCAAAACCCTGACCTTGACCAGGTGGCAAAGGCACCTCTCTGTGAAGGCTGTGTGCATCCCTAGCCCCACATAGCAGTTTTATTTAGCCAGTCACTTTTCCAAATGGAAAATATTCTGGCATGTGGGAAGCTCGATTGCACCCATCCCTCCCCTCTGCCACTATCAATACATTTTTTTAGCTGAAGGTGCCTCTGAGTGGAAAAGGTCTCTCAAAAATATTCTGCACCCCTGTAATGCCACCCAGTCAGTGAACCTGCCATCATGCATGCCTACCGATGACTACTGACATGACTTCAGGGCGTCGTTAGCTCAGTGGTTAAGCTGAGCGTCTGGAGAGCCAGAGGTACGGGGTTCGATTTCCCGCGGCATCCAACCTTCCTGCCAGGGTGAGAGGCAGGCGACACCATATGGCCTGAGCTGCTCAGTTTGTCATAAAGTCACAACCACCACCACTGCATGCCTACTGAGTCTGTGTTCATGCCCTACATTGTTTCAGATGATTAGGAATCAAAAGTATTTTATAGTAAGCATAGATGGTGCCAGCTCATTGCTGATGGTGCATCCAATGCTGTCTTCAAGGCCTAGAAAATAGAGTTTTGGCTGATACATTGACATGTTGGAAAACACAATCATAATTATATACTGCAACATTGCATTTTTTTTAAAAACATGAATACAGTCATCATAATTAAAATAAATGCAGGTATATTCTTCATTAGTTTCCTTGAATGAACACTGCATCCAGACTAGAGGTATGGAGGACATATTACTGTGATGAACACAGTTTGGTGGTAACCTACTTAAATAATTATATTACAATATTACTAGTTTACAAATACATGCATCCCACTGTAAAACTAACAAGAAAAGAATGTCATTACAGATGGCTATGCCAATTGCAACTTCATTATGACACATGTCTACCACTACGCAGCACAGCAAATGCATGTATCGCAGTGTGTGAGAAAACATAGTTGAGACCAAGGTAGTATATGGAGGTAAAATCATAAGCATTTATGCATCCTTCTGTGCAGGTTGCATTATGACAAGCACGATACATCACCCGCTCGCTCCGTCATTACACATGGATATGGGCCACTTTCTGAACACCGAATTGACATCCCTCCATGCAGGGTATTGGTTAGGTTTCTATTTTTAATTTATATAATTTTCAGAAAATAAATTCCTTCACACTTGTCTCATTTTATTTTTTGGAGTATTTTTTCTCCAAAGGTAGGCTAGGCTAGGTTATGCTAGGTTATGCTGGATTTTTTTTTTAAACATGTCTTTTTATGCTATGATACCTAACTCAGCCTCTTTTTGGAATTATTTTGCTCACAACATGAAAAGTAAGCATTTGCACAGAAAACAAGTGGTCTGGTCCCATCATCTTAATCACCTTCAGAAACATGGCATTCTGGAGAAAAATGTATTAAAAAACCACCTTTCAAGACAAATTTCCCAGTGATGCCCTAAACAGAACATCATTAAGCTAACATCAGCTAATCCTTTCACGATTTTAAACATCCCAAACAAGAATGACTCCGTAGTCTTTAATCACTTATACCTGATTAATTGCAGATATAATGCGATAAGCCACTCCATATTCATAATCGTAAACAATCATTAATTTCCAAAAGCGTATCAACACCTTGGTCCGGTTCAAAAGTCCCGACTCGATGATCGCTTACGATCTTACCTTCTTCACTCACATTTTTTACTTTGCTTCCAGGTAATATTGAACCTCCTTACAGGCATGAAAACGCCAGCCACCCCATCCCCTAAAACCGCAACAGTTCAAACACGTTCAACTAGTTGTTTCACCACCTTACACTGTATCTATTGGAAGGTCCTGCCATCTGTTGATACAGAGAAAAGCTTCCGTTACTGCCTTGAGCATACTTTCAATAAAGGCGGCAATTATTCCGCCTTGTTGAGAGCACGCCAACTATTGTTGAACTTCTTGATATTTGGATCTTGGACGTTTCGGTTTTGGACCTTCGGTCTTTGGACTTTTACGATCCTTGGATGTTCGGTTTTTGGACTTTATTTACTTTGGACCTTCGGTGTTTGGACGTTATTGTTCCTGGACTTTGCGTTCTTGGACTTTTTGTAATTGGACTTTTCGTCTTTGGATGTTAATTTTTTGGATGTTTCGATACGGACCCGTCAATACATGGTTCAATGATAAAAGAGAAACTCGAATTATGAAAAACACTAAATAACGAAAAACGTCAATGGAAAAATATAAAATGATAAAACATGCCATCAAATACGCTCCTGAGCATCAACCCTATTATTCCACGTGCTGACCGCCCGATACAGAAATATATAACCATATATGATTTGGCTTGATGTTGCTGTGGGAAAAGGCAACAGCAATAAACTGAGGATAGGAGCTTTGTATCGATCAGGAATCTTGCCACATTATCAGCAACTGGAGCTCGATAAGGTGATTTGTGAGGAAATCAGTAAAAACTTTCAGAGGAAATGCCTTATTCTTGGTGACTTTAATCTAAAAGGATATGTAAATGTTGGTGTTGGCTCCCCATCATGTAAACTGTTTAGGAAATGCCTTGAAGAGGACTTGTTCTTACACCAGTTTGTAACGGAACCAACCAGGCAGAGCTCATTTTTGGACCTTGTCTTCTCAGATTTAAGTGATTTAGTTCAAGACTTGACTGTAGGAGAAACTCTGGGAAGAAGTGACCATAACATAGTGAGATTCAAGGCACAGGTATCAGGGACAATCAAGGATAATTTGGCAAAGATTCCAAATTTTAACAGGGCAGACTTTGACTGCATGAGAGAGGCTTTAAGTGCCATAGAATGGGAACAAGAATTCTCCAATTTAAATGCCTGCGAAATGTGGGAAAAGTTCAAATCTTACTTGAGGGAAGTTCAGATTAGACATGTCCCCCAAAAGCAAAGGCGCAAAAGAAGGGTAGGAAAGCCAGCATGGCTTTCCTACCCTTTGATACCATTTGATAAAAGCAATTAAGGCTAAGAAAGATGCATTTAGAGTCTTTAAGGAAGCTTTAAATATCATAAATCTAAGGTCGTATCAAAAAGCAACGCTGTGAAGCAGAAAATCAGCAGAATATATATATATATATATATATATATATATATATATATATATATATATATATATATATATATATATATATATATATATAGTGTGTGGGCAGTGCACACAAAATCATATGGCTTATGAGTCTGATACCATTGAGTCGGATCTGAATCTATTCAAATTTATGTTTGAGTCATGAGTTGAATTGGATCTCTGTAGCTCCGAGTCTGAATTGAGTCGAATCAAATAATTTTGACCTGCTGTGAATCATGAGTTGAATCGGATCTCAAGATCTATGAGTCAAATGTGAGCCGATTAAAAAAATTTGAGTCGAGCACAAGTCTCCGCCGGAGCCCCACAAGTCGCAGCTGGCTTCCCAAAAATCAATTCCTACCCGGAATGTTACTCTACGGCCACACAAATTGCGTCAGACACCAAAAACGCGTCTGGCCCTGGAAAAGAAACGCCTTGGAGCACCGGAAAAAAATGTACCGGGAGACCGCAGAATCGTACCGGGGCCCAAAAATATCGCGCAAAAGGCTTACAAAATAATACAAGTCGACCGCCCAAAAAATAACAAAAGAACTCCATCGAGTCGATCCGAGCACCGAAAAATTCAGAACAGGCCCCGAAAAAAGTTATCCAAACTCTTTCTACTCTTAAGGGTGCCATCGCCTGAAAAAAAAACTCGTTAAGCAGCCGCAGTGGCATACCAAAGAGACAAATGCCCTCCCCCCTCCATCCTAAAGAGGTGGGTTTCCAAGAACCCACGAATCGCGTGGGGGTCCCTAAAATGGTTCTGGGACCCCATAAATTCGCGTCGGGGCCCTCAGAATTAGGAGTTATAAATAAATACAACGGACACCAAAAAAAACTTGCACCGTGCACGAAAATTTGCGCCGGGGAACGCCAAATTCGCACCAGGTCCCAGATAAGTACAAAACGCTCCTCGAACTAGCGCCAAGCCCCCTAAATATCGTGCTTTGGACCCAAAATTCCTGTCAGTAGTCCCATAAGTCCTGGTCGGGGCATCAAAAATCCCCTCGGGGCTCCAAAACATTGGCGTTGGTGGTCCCAGCTAAGCACAGCGTGGCACCAAAATCGCATTGAAACCCGACAAGGATCAAGCCCTTCAAAATAGAGATTCCGAAAAATGTATGTCCGAACCAGGAAAATCGCTCTTTAGCTCATACATACCACCAGATGCCTTAACAAATCGCATACGGCACCGAAAAACGTACCGGAGCTCGAAAAATCGCCGCGAGACACAAACAGAAATGTCGCCGGGGGCCCGAAGAACCAGGCCGTGGCTCTGACTTCACATAATTCAGGAGAATTTAAAAAAATTGCGTCCAGCCCAGAAAACTGGCGTCGGATCCCCCCGGAACCATGCGCCTGGGCCCGGAAAGTCGCGATGGGACCCCGATAAATTATACCGGAACCCCCAATATCGTGCTGGGGGTCCCACAAATGTGAGCGAGGAACCCCAAATAAACACAGGATCCTAAGAGCACAACTGTAGGACGAAAATGCACCTGGCCCTCCAAAACGTTCTGACTCTGGCAAAAGCGGCAGGGCCTTAAAAACGCAAACGACGTCTTGGTATATCATGTAAAATTACATAAACATAAATTATATTTTATGTATTACGCGTTATATTGGATATATGTCTATATGTAGACGGGTGACGTCATGGTCCCGCGCGTCGCCAAGGCGACGCGTGCCTTCCGATTGGCTTGTTGCTTTCGCGCCGAAAGATCCCCGGCCGCGGGAGTGTGAAAATAAAGCTGGCCACGGGCGGACGTGCGGGTTGGACTCGAAAGCTGTCATACGTGTTTGCAATTCGGACCCAGCGACTACATTGGTGGCAGCGGTCGGATTGACAGCTTTCGGATCGTCTGACTCGCACGACGGAAGCCAGATGACTCGATTGAGTGTTGTGGCGGACTGAGAACTGAGGAGCGGAGGATTCGCGTCGTCGGAATCCTGTCGTACCGGTGTAGTGACTTATGATTTTGCTCGGTGTGACGCGTGAGTGCAGCCACTTACACAGAAGGATTGCGTACAAGTGACAAGTTTGGGGGTCGCGAGCAAGATGTACGGCGATTGCAAGATGGCGGCCCTGCCAGATACAGGTTATGGTGAGAGTGCTGTTGTCGCCTAGCAACGGCAGACTAGCAGGCGCCTCCAGTACTCGTCCGCGCGCCAGCTGAACTCGTCTGCGCGCCAGCTGATTGAGATGACGTAACGACTCCGCGTAGCAACGTGGCATCTCGAGGATACGGCTAAGGCCCTACGCAGAAGGACTGACTCGCAACTCCTGCGTGCGATTCTCAGCGTCGGAACCGTGAGTGCCTTGTCAAGGCGAGTACTTTTGAGGATGCAGTGGCAGAAGTACGTCACGTTTGCAGTGCCGCTCGGCACGTGATGCAGCCGGTGCGCCAGATGGCTGCAGGGGGGGGCAGCCTGAAGCTTCAGCTGTTGCTCGGTTAGAGAAGAGGATAGCCGAACTAGAGCTCCGAGTCCGGACTGGACTCAGGTCTAGTGGACCTGTGCGTAGGCCACAAGTGTTACGCCTGTGGCCTGCCTGGTCAAATGAGGTATAACTGTGACAAGCGAAATGTTAAGGTGCCCGAAGTGCGGCTGCCAGGGATGCAGTGCCTGGATGTGCAGCTGGCGTAACAGACACGCCAGCAGGACGTGGCTTGAGTGTGAATGACGAGAGGCAGGGCGTTGGTGAGCCGCTCGCCCCGGTGTCCGGGGCTGGGTCACCCGCACCACCCGTTCGATGTGGCATATTCCGATCTGGCGTGCTGGAATCTGGAGGTGAAGGGGGTTCACATCCTTCCTCCGGAAGCACCGCTCTCGGAACTCGCGTCGTTGGGGAACGTGGGGATCTCGGCGCGGATGCGTTAGCGGCTGGTGGTGCCGACAGTAACAGGGGCGATATGGGTCCCACCCAAGCAACTTCCGTTCTGAAGGAAGAAGGGGATGGGTGCCCCGCTGTCAGGAGAGAATCGGCGTTGACGGGCACTACGATTAGCTTAGGAATAGAAAGCCCTGATGTTGTCCCATCCGTGGAGGGAGTGGGGTCAGAGACAGGTGACCCCGGGCCTGGACTTCCCCCGAATGTACCGCCAACTGTGTTGCGACGATCGAGTCGGGTTAAGCGAGCTCCTGGTTGGGTGTTGTTATAATAGTCGTTAGTTACAGTGTAAACGCGTGTATGATGTGAGCACCTGGTTGCGCGATGTTAGAATAAGATGCTAGTGTACCAATTGTTATAACTAGCGTTGGGCGGAAATGAGGATCCCGCCGGGGATGCGTTAGTGGATGGGCGGTTTGTTTCGGGTCTACACCACATTGTGAAACTGTGTAATGTCTGTGCGGATTGTGGAACGTTTTAGTCGTTGGGGCGCCTATGGCGAGTGCTAGATGCCTTGTGCTGAAATCTAGTGCGTACCCTATTAAGACTTGCGACGGTCTTGCGCAGTCGTGACATCAGTCTTTGTGTTGCGGATAAACCCGTTGCCATGCTGCTGACGACCACTTGTGACGATAGTTCGAACAGCGTGGCGATACATCGTGTGCCATTTCGCTCCGGTGTCATGTCTTGGTCATGTGTGTTGAGTGCGTGTGCACTCCTTTTTCAAGGTTTATAGAGTGTAGACGGGTGATGTCATGGTCCCGCGCGTCGCCAAGGCAACGCGTGCCTTCCGATTGGCTTGTTGCTTTCGCGCCAAAAGATCCCGGCCGCGGGGAGTGTGAGAATAAAGCTGGCCGCGGGCGGACGTGCGGTCCGCCCGTGCGGGTTGGACTGAAAGCTGTCATGCGTGTTTACGGTTCGGACCCGGCGGCTGCATTGTTCGGATGCAGCGACTACATATATATGTGCGTGAGTGTATGCATCGATATGTATATGGACCATCGGCTCGGGCTTCCTCAGAGTATTCCATCTTGACATAGTTTGTTTCTGGTTTTGAGTTTCTTTGAGTGTCTGCACCACTGAGGAGGCTTTTCTGCATTCCACGTGTCTTTTTGCACGCTTTTTTACCGCGTGCTTTTTTCAATTGTTAAGCTTGACATTTTTTTATCACTCCTGACGATGGCCCCTGGCCGAAACATTGAGAAATAAAGTATAATCTTTAACGTTACTTTTGATGTCAACTCAGCACCTCCTGGTATATTGAAGGTCGTATATTTTCTTTACACGCAATGATTACTAATGGTTTCACTTGCACCAGGCAGATAAACCTATTATTACAAAAGAATCCATCAGTCGTGAATAGAGTTTGAAGTTTAGATTGAAGTGTGAATTTGAAGGTACTTATACTGCGATGATAGTTCTTTTTCAGTACCACATGTTGCTGTTAGCCACAGGCGCGTCCAGGGGGCATGCCCCATCCCCTTGGCGGTGAATGTTGTGTGTTCACTTTTCAAATTATCGGGTTCTCTATCCAAAGGTGCTCAGCCATGGTACTATGCGAAATCCCTGGGTGCGCCCCTGCTGTTGACCCTGGCCCACCCACTTTTTCAGACGTTCCTGCGCCTATGCCAGTGGAATGGCGCTTTCATTCAACGCTCTCGCCCGAAATTTGGCTGCGTCGCAGCGAGGGTACGTGCAGTAAAATAAAACCAAAGAAAGCACGTACAGAGGAAAAGAAAACCACAATTAACTACATGAGTCCTTCAACTTAGTCTATCTTGAAAAGGGATTGGACAATTGGTTGGATTACACAAAACAAATACAAAACAATATATCGTGCAAAGACGCACATATAACAATGACGTACAGATTCAGATTCGTGTTGTTATAATTCAGTGGCAAACATCAAATGTGTTGGATACAAAATTGCTTTCAAATATGGCGCATGTGTTCCACGTGGAGTCGTCAGCGAGGTAGACGATCGTTTACGCAAGCGTGTGCTGACGGTGGAAGGTATAATTGTTACTCTCGCCTTGTCCGGTTAGCGTATTTTAATAGCTACCCAGGTATCTCTTTCATATTGGGGGTCGGCTTTAATTGTATAAATTTGTTTGAACAATCTGCTTGCATCTGCATTACCATCAAACAACCATGGCTATTCATGAAGAAGCATTGAATAAGAAGCTCAACAAAAAGAAAAGGAAAAAGCTTGAGAAGCTCAAGAAGCAGAAATCTGAAGGTAAGTGAAAGCTAATAGTATTTAGTAATAGTACATAAGGTGGTGTGTAACAACCAGACATGGGCGTAGTGACAGGCAGTTTTACAGTGGCTTCCCCGGTAATCTTTACCTTTCGGCCGACACATACTGCCAAGGTTAGTGATTTGTAAAGAGGTGTTCGGTGGGGAACAGTGACGTCACAGGAGTCAGGGAAGTGACGTCACAGGTGTCGGGTGTTGGTAAAGATTACGGTAAATCTACAGAACTAGGTAAAATGCGATTTTTCTGATTTTTTTTTAAAATATGGGGTATCTTAACGTAAAAATCATGATGCGACCACTCATTTTCTCTGCAAATGATTACTTTTCAGTTGGCAAACAAATACACGACCATAATCTTCACTCTGCAAACATAGCACATCGCGTATAATTATCCGTACCTGGTGTGTCACAGACGTGATAAAGAAGACATTCAACACTTCAGGCACTCGATTTGATACTCTTTGACATCGAAAACCTTATGTTTCTGCCTTAATTCGACATTATCTCCGAGAATGCATATACTCGCAACACGCCGCGCCAGCCACCGTCGATAAGGGTGGCGTCAACATTCCTTGCGATGCTGTATTATTTTATTGAAATATATTTGATGACGTCATGGCCAAAAAATTTGTTTCGGATAATTCTGGTTTTCCGGTTAGGTTAGGTTAGATTATATTATTATATAATTATATTATATAATTAAATATGAATATATAAATAATACAACAAAATAAAATAACCTAACCTAACCTAACCTAGACTAAGATAACGTAGCATAATATATAAAATATATTATATCATAATATAATCTAACCTAACCTAACCTAACCTAACCGGAAAACCAGAATTATCCGAAACAAATTTTTCGGCCATGACGTCATCAAATATATTTAAATTAAAATAATACAGCATCGCAAGGAATGTTGACGCCACCATTATCAACGGTGGCTGGCGCGGCATGTTGAGAGTATATGCATTCTCGGAGATAATGTCGAATTAAGGCAGAGACATAAGGTTTTCGATGTCAAAGAGTATCAAATCGAGTGCCTGAAGTGTTGAATGTCTTCTTTATCACGTTGTGGACATCAGGTACGGATAATTATACGCCATGTGCTGTTTGCAGAGTGAAGATTATGGTCGTGTATTTGTTTGCCAACTGAAAAGTAATCATTTGCGGAGAAAATGAGTGGTCGCATCATGATTTTTACGTTAAGATACCCCATATTAAAAAAAAAATTCTGAAAAATCGCATTTTACCTAGTTCTGTAAATTTACCAAGATTACCACCTAACCTAGACTAAGATAATGTAGCATAACATACAAAATGTATCATAGCATAATATAATCTAACCTAACCTAACCGGAAAAACAGAATCCTTTGATGCCAATTTTTCGGCCATGACGTCATGAAATATATGCGACATTGTATAGGCAACTCTTTACAAATCACACCTTGGCAGTATGTGTCGGCCGAAAGGTAAAGATTACTGGCTTCCCCCCCCCAGGTCGCATGGGTTCAGGAACAGGATAGAGGATGGAGACCTGGCATAATGATATGCATAAATTGGAAGTGATGCCTAATTATAATTGTCACATTAGTTTTAAAATCAAAGTAGTTTTACTATTAATGCTGCTGAAATATGGGTATTTTGTCTTAAAGGGTGTTTTGGGGATTTGTGGATTTTTTTTCCTGGAATATCATGTTTATTAACGCGATTCGGGAGATGTGATCATTCGTTTGCTCCGTAAATGCTTGTGTCTGTTAATCTTCGCAATCATATCTATAATGCACCATATATGCCACACCGCTGTTTGTTGCATAATTTATCCATCCCTCACCTGGCACTTCTCAGATGTGATTAAAGGGACATTCAACACTTCACACAGTTGATTCAACACTTTTTCATGTAAAAAATGCTTAGTTTCCACCTCTGCCACATAGATGACACACTACTATTCGACCGAAACGGCGAAAAAAAACTAAGCAGAGCACGGCTTGCGGTCGTGATGTACGGATGACGTCACAATAAATATTACGCTTGTGTTTTTAAATTATAATATATGAGTATATTAGTTTAGATAAGAGTAGATTGTATTACATTAGGTTACGTTAGTTTGGGTTAGGTTTTCCTATTTAATTATTAATTATCATACTGCTTGTTGGAAGTCGTGAGGAAAGACGACGAGACCGAGCAGAAGCCAACTCTTTTAAATATCACTTCGCGGTCCGTCACGATAAACATTACGCTTGTGTTTTTAAATTAAAATATATGAGTTTATATTAGTTTAGATAAGAGTAGATTGTATTGTTATGTTAGGTTAGATTTTCCTATTTAATTATGAATTATCATGCTATTTGTTGGCAGTCGTGAGGCAAGACGAGACCGAGCAGAAGCCGGCTGTTAGCCGTGCTGTGTTTAGTTTTTTTGGCATTGTGGTGGAATAGTAGTGGTGTGTCATCTATGTGGCAAAGAGGCGGAAATTAAGCATTTTTTACGTGAAAAAGTGTTGAATCAACTGCATGAAGTGTTCAATGTCCCTTTAATCACGTCTGAGAAGTGCCAGGTGAGGGATGGATAAATTATGCAACAAACAACAGTGGTGTGGCATATATCGCGCATTATGGATATCGCTAAGATTAACTGAGACGTAAGCATTTACAGAGAAAACGAATGATTGCATCTTCCGAATCACGTCCATAAACATGGTATTCCGATGAAAAAAAATCCTGCAATTCCCAAAACACCTTTTAAGACAAATATTGGTATTATTGTAGATGAAGGTAACTTGACTGGGTTTTTAGAATACAATATATTTTAATGTGATTAAGACTATACAACCACTGATTTTCTCAGCAAATGATTACATTTCAGTTGGCCAAGAAATACATATTCATAAACTGCAAGTATAAGCCAATCTCATAATTATCCATACCTGGTGCATCACTGATGTGGTAAAGAAAAAATTCAACACTTCATGTACTTGGTTCAATACTCTTTCACATTGAAAACCTTATGTTTCTTGCTTAATTCCATATGATTTCCTGACAGAACATTTGCACCACACACAAACCAGATGCATCCAGGATCTTCAATTAAGGCAGGAAGTTCCTTGCAATGCTGTTAGCTTTAGCATCAGCACTCTCACCTGGTTGGCTCCCCATATGCTCAAGCATCACTCACCCAGAGATTAGTTCCGTGCCCGATGAGGGGAGCCTGCATCTGCAGGTACGCCAGTCCCCTAGATTAAAGAAAATATGGTTATCCGATAGTCAGGGCAAGACACAGGAACTGGAAAGTGTACCTTAAGCAGAATTTGTATGCTTAGAGTAGCCACTACATCTGCTAATATTTTGTTGTCAGTGATTTCTGAAAAACAGAATATAGAGATTGAATATAGAGATTGAATATATAGATTGAATATAGAGATTGAATATAGAGATTGAATACAGAGATTGAATGTAGAGATATATAGAGATCTCTATATTCTGAATACAGAGAAGTATAGCTACTCTTGAAGTTTCATTAGTATATTATCATGGTTAATCTATTCAGTATATTCATATAACAATGTGCAGAGATTTGAGTGCAATGCAGCTTTAAATGCACCCAGGTCCATTAAGGCTACTACATCATCAGGCAATGAGTTCCAAGTGGCACAGCATCTGAGGCTAAAAAATATCTTCCTACAATCCACTGATGCACGCCTGTGAGCCAATTTCAGTGAGTGTCCATGTGTGTTCACCAATGGTGCCAGCACAAACATGTCAGGGATCTTAATGGCAGAATGGCCATGAAAAATATTCCAACATCTTATAATGTCTGCTCGAATCAGTCTACCTTGCACCGAGTACAGACCTAGTTTCCGTAATCTGGCACCATAATCCAGACCTTCCATCCCCTCTATGTTTCATGTCCAACTTCTCTGTACTGATTCTAGTCGCCTTAAATCACCTATGTAACCTGTATTCCAAACACACGATGCAAACTCCAAAAGAGGCCTGACATGAGTAATGTACAGGGTTTTCATAAATTCAGGAGAATGACATAAAGTAGAACTTAGTAGGTTGTTGGCCAGACTTCCAGCTTTCTGTATTATACCAGCAATGTGTTGATGGAAACACAAGTTTTTATCTACTGTGATACCTAGGTCAGTATGCATCTCAACAAAGCTTACCTGAAATCCATCTAGGTAATAATGTGCATAAGGGCCAAGAGTTTTCCCAGTCATATGAGCCATGGTGTGCTTTGAGAACTACACATTTCTTGGAGTTCATTGCTAATCCCCATGACTTGGCAGTACTAACCAGTGTATCAATGTCTTTTTGACCCTGTGAAATGCCTGCCAGCAGTTCTGTGACAGATTTGTACTACAGTTTTATGTATATCTTTAGGTCATCTGCAAAAACCTTGAACTGGGAGTGTATTCCATGAGGTACATAATTCACATAAATCAAGAATAACACAGGACCTAGTACAGAGCCCTGAGGTACTCCACTTAGAACATTCTTTGGTTTGCTGGAAGAGCCAGAGACAAGCCAGAGACAAGAGCCAGAGACAAGCCAGATACAAATTTTGGATCCAGGTGAGGATTATCTCTGAAATTCCCAAAGCTCTCAGTTTTGTTAGTAGCAGCACATGATTAACAACATCAAATGCCTTTGAAAAATCAAAGAAAATTACATCCACCATATAGCCCTCATCTAGCCAGGTAGAGACAGTCTCATATGTCAGCAGTAGTTGATCCTCTACGGAACGTCCACGGCGGAAGCCAAATTGTCCTTGGTCCAGCAAGTGATGGACCTCCAAATATTCTGTGAGCTTCTCAACAATTACACATTCCAGGATTTTACATGGGACAGAAGTAAGACTCACTGGGCGATAATTTAGTGGATCATGCCTTGAACCCTTTTTAAAAATGGGAATAACTTGTGAAGTTTTCCAACTATCAGGAAGACGTCCAGTAGAAAGAGATGAGTTAAAAATTATGAAAAATGGTTTTACAAGCTCCTCACAGCAAGATACAATTAACTGAGGGTGGACCCCATCAGAGCCCATGCTGGAGGATCCATCAACCTGACTCAAAATTCTGAGCACCTCAGCTTCAGTAATATCAATGCTCTGCAGCACTGTTTCAGTGGTTTGGTGTGGGGCTGGGTTTTCTAGTCTTCTCTTGCAGTAAACTGAGGAAAATGCCACTGCAAATATTTCAGCCATTTCCTGGCAGTCACTTGTTAATCCATCAGTTGGATTCCCCCTCAATGGCCCCAGGGATGTTCTGCCGATTTTCTGGTGTCCTATGTAAGAATGAAATTCCTTGGAAGATGGTTTGCGAATTAATGACAATTCATACTTGACCTGGGAATGTATACTAAAGTTTCTATACTGTCTGTTTAAATCTTGGAATGATCTCAGTGAAAGACCTGCCTGTGTAGACTGTCTCCCAAATTGGTTTCTATCCTTTTTGTACTTTATCCATGCATCCTTTCTCCTGCTTAAAAGACTTTGAGGAGGTCTGGTTGCCCATGGAGGATGCACCTTTGGCACAACTCTGGGTATATATAAATTTGTAAGGGCTGCTAATATTTCTAGGAACCTTTTGTACATACCATTAGTGTCTAAATACTGAAATTCAAGGATCCAGTCATATTCCGACAGACGTTCCTTGATAGCTGAGTAATTCCCTCTGTACCAAGACCTTTTCAGTGATGTGTTGTTAGATATGGCTGGTTTGCTTGCCTGGAAATAATAGTCAATTAGAACAGGGCAGTGCTGGCATTGGGGAAAGGGGGGGGCAAGATCTCTACCAGTCCAACCCTGTCTACTTCGGATGTTAAAATTAAGTCCAGCGTGTTTCCAGAATTTACAAAGGTAGGCTGGTGAATCCATTGATTTAGGCCAAGCATATGAAAACAGTCAACAAGAGATCTATCTGTGTGAGTAATACCCACTGTGTCAGCAACACCATCTGGCCAGTGCACTGATAAGTTGAAATCACCTAGAATAATTATCTCTTTACCATCACAAAAATCAGTCAAAAAAGTTACAAGTGCCTGGTTCTGGCAATCAGAGTTTGAGGGAAGCGGTAAACACACACTATGTATAGACAGAAATCCTTCAGAAAAATAGCATGAACATTGGGAGTGGAGACCCTGATTGATTCAAACTTAATTCCATGTTTCACATATAAACAAACACCATGCTTGGGAATGGGACCAGTTGTATCAGTTCTCACTATCTCATAACCTGTTATATCTACAAACGAGCTAGGAACTGTTGGCAACAACAAAGTTTCATTAACTGCCAGTATGTCAATTTTTATATCTGAGAGAAAGGCAGATGTGTACCGAACTTTGTTTTGTAAGCAATTAAGGTTCACTAAGGATATGCAAAGTCTAGAGAAGCACAAAACTTGCCTGATATCATTCCAGGGAGCCCTACTTGTTAGTTTAAAGGTTTTTGCTCCTCCGTGTTTCCATGCCTGCGTCTGTAAAACTCTTGTCGTTCGGTGTATGTTAGATCCATATGAATGTAAAGGGACTTTAAATCGTCATGTTTAGCCATTTCTCGGGCCTTTTCTAGAAGCAATTTTCGTTTATCACTATCAGCTATCTTTGCCCTATAAATATCCTTTTCCTGGCTAATGCAGACAATATCTGTCAGGACAACCTCAGTGCTCATGATCCTTTGTGCTGCTGCCTTTACTTTTTGTTGAACTTCAGGTAGGGATCTAGCTCCAGATCCACGGATAATTATAGAGTCCTTTCTTGTCTTCTGCTCCTCCATCTCACTCAACTCCTCTCTTATTTCTACTCTGAGCTTCTCAGGGCTAGTTTCAGATATACGAGCCTGAGTTGCCACGCCAGACCCCCCAGACATCAACGCCTGCACCTGCGCAGTCAGTGCCTCAACAGCCTTGCACAATGTTTTCACTGTCTGGTGCAGCTGCCCAAATGCTCCAGGACCCACCCCCGTCCCTCCTGAGGAACTGGAAGCTCGGCATTCAGTACAAATAAATGCAATGCCATCACCTCCATGTTCAATAATTGCCTGGACCACTGCCTCAGCTAAACCAAGGCACATTGTTGAAGGGTGAAACCAGCAGCTACACCTGTCGCATCCTATGGCATCCATGGCGACTGTGACATTACAAGTAAAGCACTTTGTGCTAGCTGAATCATTACCACCTGTCACCACATTTGCATGGGTTGTCCCATCATTAGTAGTAGGGTTAGTACTACTACTCTGGGATGACTGGGCTGCACCACGGGCACCACCTCCTCGTCCACGCCACCTCTGCCCTCTGGGCATGTTTGCTCAGGCAATTAGGGTTTACCAACCAGGTTACAAGTGGTGCAGGTGTCCAGTCCGGTCTGGTTGAGTCTTCCTTGCAACGATGTCAGCTTGCACCCACTTCCAGCTCAACGAACTCCTCCAATTAGACGACTCGAATTCTTCACTTGGAGTCTTCTTTTTGTAGCAGTCAGCAGCCAGACTCGACGTTTGGTTACACTTTATCGAATAAATATATCAAGTGCATTTAGTGATTAATGCAGAAGCTAATGTCGGCCTCTTCCTCCACATCAACACTAACAATGCTCACTAAGATTTGATGAAGCCATGGCAGAAAAGTTTGGATATTATTGTGCTTTAAGGTGGTAACAAAACAAGTTTTTACACACATTTGCCTCCATAAAGCAAACAAATGGGTTAGGTTTGGTTAGATTAGGTTAGTTTAGGTTTTTAAGTTGGAAAATTATTGATTTTTTCCTCAAATTTGTGCTTTCAGTGCAAGATTTCAGGATTTTTCAGAAGATAACTTTCTTTACATTTTTCAACTAATGTTTTTTGGATATTTTTTCTCCAAAGGGAGGTTAAGCTAGGTTAGGTTAGGTCATGTTGCTTTTTTAACATTTCGTTTTATGCTATGTTACCTAGCCGAAACCCTTTTTTGTGTTATTTTGCTAACAACCTGAAAGGTAAGCCATTCACATAGAAAATGAGTGGTCCCATCATCTTAGTCACATTGATAAACATTGCATTGGAATGATAAGTTCCAAGTGGTTATTGGTTTTTACTACACACCGACCGTTGAGTCATGTAGCATCGCCAATCTCTCACGCCGATCGGTCGCAGGCGAAGAGTAGCGACAGGTGAAACTCGAACCCACAATCTTTTGATTGTGAGACGGGACACTTACCCCTAGACTACTCGTCCCCAATAAGTTCCAAGAATTCATAAAACACCTTCAATCACAATTTTACCAAAGTGTGTTTGGGACGATTCTGGTTGTTCTGGTTAGGTTAGATTATATTATATTATATTATATCATATCATATCATGTTATAATATATTACATGTATTATGCTGTTATCTTAGTCTACGTTAGGTTAGGTTACGTTTTTTCTATGATTTATCTCTTCATATGCAATTTTTGGACTCTTGATTAAGCAGAACAATCAACAGATAAACAATATGCTGCCATGCATATCAGTGTAAGAATGGCTTTGCTGTGTGCCAGTTGCACTCCAGTACCTCTCACAAATATTAAGCTTTCTTTTGAGGACAATCAAGCAAGTTTATAATTTTTCTGACAGCACAGTATTGTTCCCAACAAGGTTATTTTACCAAATTGTTTCATGGTCTGTCAGTATTTGTTTTGGTGGTGTGTAAAGAACATGCGAAACTTCATCGGAGATTGTCAAGGAAATAAACATCTTAGTCGGCCTACTCTACATTGAGTATTCAGTCCACGCCATGTCGAAGATTGGCACAGTTCGTTAGGGCGTCCGCTTTCCGTGTGGATGGTGGTGGGTTCGAATCTCAGAGCCGATATATTTTCAACCCGCTCACACAGTCATTAACGGTCAGGGCCGTTGGTTAATGTTGCACTTTATATTACTTTATGCTATCACATGAGTTGCTTGATGTAATAATATTTGTCCATGAATATAACGAGGGAAATACTCAATTAAAGCCTACTCATGCAATGAATGTCCAGTTGGACCATTTGGAATTGTTATCGTGGAACTTTGTCTCTGGAAGGGTGCTTCTGGCTGAAATTTTTGAGGGGGCATTCGGGCGCGCTGAAGGTCAGACTTCTTTCAATGCGTAACTCTGGCCGAAATCCTGAGGGGACACTGGGGACACATGCCGCCAGCGCCCCTTGTATCCGCCCCTGTCCCAGAAACAATTGAAAGGGATTCTGATGAACTGGAGCCACTGAGATGGTTCCATGACAAGCTTCACGCTGCCCCACAGTAAGACCTCTCACTGTCTGCAGGCATTCAACTTTTGGTATCTTCAAACCGAAGTGGTCATACACCTACCTCACAGCAAGGGTTTGTGACCCCATGAAACATTGCATCCATATCCAGTTCAAGTTGTTTATTTCAACAGCCCGGTTCCGTATGCACCACATTCTGTTACATTTTGAGTACAAGCAATGCTACCGTAGGAAATGCAGAAGATCCCCGGTCAACATGCCTCTCACATAACGTTCACCGGGGGTTCGGCCACCTAATATCTGGAACTAGAAGCACACAATTTGGAGGAATTATGGCTCTAGTGAACTCACTGCAGTATACATTTCATGACCCCAGGTCAATGTCTTCAGGGTTAAATGAGGTCACAATCGGCCTCCACTCCACCCCAGCCGGCACCGCCCATACATACAGAAAGTATGCATGTTCCACTGCCGAACGGTAGTAGAGACCGTTTATGCGTACGCTCGCTACGACGCTGGTACAGACCGTGCGTGCTGTCGTTACGATCGGTAGTACTGACCCATCTTGCGATCGTTACGGCCAGCGATTTGTTTTTAAAGGAATTCCATGGCCACAAGATTCATAATTTCCTTCTCAAAGCATCGAAGCTTTATAAGCCGCAGTCTGAGTGCCATGCTGGCCAGTAATCAAGGTACAAATGCATGAGCCACAACCCAGACCGTCCCATTAAGGTATGTACATGTTTCCTGCATTAACCCATAAAATACAGTTAATATCATAGCACATTTCCTCCATACCATCCATATGATGTCATCAGTTGTATTGACCCCCATTGACTTAAAAGTATTCATTTGCAGAGAAAATGAGTGATCACATCATTTTAATCATGTTAAAAAGGATTGTGTTAAAAAGACAATTATCAGCAATTAACAACATGCTTTCTGATTTGTGTTGGGACTGCACTCAGCTCTTCTTCATCTGGCAGCTGAAGTATGACTGCCAGATGAAAAAATTGTAGCTATAGTTAAATTAGATAAAGATATGGTTGTAAGCCAATGTTCCCAGCAGCTGTGGATAAAATGACAGCAAAGGTATACTTCATTGATGCCAACCAAGCGTATGCATCCATACCTGATCCTCCAGACAAGCTCATACTGCAGAAATAATACATATTCACACAGTGATAAATTATTCGTCAAATAGGGTGGAATATACCACTTTCTGTACTCTGAATTGACATCCCTTCCAACGGAGTATCGACATCCCGCTTCATGATGAGTCGTTATGAAATCTTTATATCTAATTTCCAACAGCATCTTGTTGACAAGTATCATGCTGATACTCACCATTGCAGATTGTGATGCACACACACATCTCTTAGCACAATTCCAGGTACAAGGATTGCCTATGATGTGGTCTGATAAACAATATCATTTGATATTGTTTAACATTGTTATTTTGTATTGCTATCACTAAAATAGTTACCTCTAAATTAGGTATCAAAACAAAGGAAAAAGTGCACATATGAGTGTGTTGTTGGATCGGAATTGTGTTCAAAGAACCTATAATTTCTGTTAAATGACATGGTTTCCAGGACGAAATTCTACATCCTGCTGTACTTGTTTCGACATCTCACACCTAACAAAAAAAAATTATTTTAACACTGTATTCACAACACAGCTCAAGGAGGAAGCTCATGCAACTACTGATTTGTTTATTGCTGAATATTGTGATAAGGGTGTCAGAATATGAAATGGTTAATTAAATTATTATAAACACACAATCTAACATCTTATACATCTAAAGACATATTTAACACTATCTAACAAGGTAAAGGCAACTGTTGCAATAACTGGTACTGGAAATTGTGCTGTGACCTGCCTTAGATTGCATACTGGATATGGTGTTATAAAGTTGATGGTCATGCTTGTTCAATGCTGACCCATCTTTGCAGATGTTGCAGAAAAGCCAACTGAGGTTGTTGAAGAAAAAGTTGAAGAGCAAGAGCAGGGATGTGATGATGAAGATTCTGAGGAGACACCATCAGTTGCTCCTTCAGGTTTGTGTTTGTTGCCTAGGTAGTGGACACAGTGCACTAGTTAATGTTTGTGTCACAGGATGGATTTGTTCTCCAAGCTTGGTATATGAATCTTTCATTGATACTTGCTTTATGTCAAGTCTCTGGGGATAATGGAAAATTGGAAGGATGAATAGCACTGGTTTTTCCTCACATGCCAGTGCATGTACATGATCAGTTTCTTGTAATAACATTATTTTGCATTCAGTATGGTGAGTAATCATCATGACTGTGATACAGTTTAAGTACGTTACAATTGTGCAATATGTGTGTTTCAGTGCCAGGAGCTTCCTGGATGGGGGTGAACCCAAGTATCGACACGTCATTTGACTCTCTCAAGGATAGCGCGTGTGAATTCACACTACGAGCCATAAAGGACATGACCTTCACCGACATGACGCCTATTCAGGTCAGTGGTAACTCGTCAAAGCTTTTCCATGAAAGGAAAAGCGACATTTTAATAGATATTTTCATTGTTATTACAGGTGGTAAATCCACATTGATATACCATATTTGATGTTCTGCAAATGACAACAGTTTGCAGGTTTCTGACTTTCTATTATGATGTTAAGAGCTGGGCATGTAGTTCGAAATCCATGCAGTTTTCGAGTGGAGTGCTCAATTCTCTTCCATAATGAAATATCAAAACCTTAAGGCATTACTACCTTGCTTAACTATCCAATGTTCTTCCACTCAAATTTGTGATTCACATATTCAGCATACCATGACTATTTCTCAGCATTGTTCTCGATCCCTTACCATTTGCAAGATAAGGATCTGGTGCGTGAGCTGGTGAGCTGGCTAAGACCTACATCTTCAGGTCAGTTCAGGTCATTGTGCTTCATCCCATTTGTGACAAGTACTGCGATTGGTAGGCCCGCTCGATTCCTCACCTTCTGGAGGGCAAGGATCTGGTGGGCGCTGCCAAGACCGGCTCCGGCAAGACGCTGGCCTTCCTCATCCCTGCCATCGAGCTCATGTTTAAGCTGAAGTTCATGCCACGCAACGGTACCGGTAGGTGTCGTCCCTGGCGTATGTACTCTCGTTGAGGCCACCTGGCATGTGTTCGGGTGGTTGTGCTAACCGTTCCTGCCTGTATGATTTGATAACGTTTCTATTTCACACTGGATGTAGATGAGATTTAAATTTCGATATCATAATGGATCGACTAGTTGGCGGTGGGCGGGGTGGGGGATTGGAAAGAAGATGGCATTCCTCCCCCGGATTTTCCCATGATTGGATCGGAATCACTTCCGATCAAGTCAACAAGGTGAAATATTTTGCACCATCAAACACCTAAGATGAGGGCTGGAAAAAATAGTCCAAGTCAGACCCTGCCTGATTCTGAAAAAAATATCAGGCTCCAATGTATGTTATGTTATCCTATAAGTGTCATAAATACGGGGACGAGTGGTCTAGGGGTAAGATGCTCGTCTAACAATCGAAAGATTGTGGGTTCGAGTCTCACCTGTCGCTACTCTTCGCCCGCGACCAATCGGCGTGAGAGATTGGCGACGCTATATGACTCAACGGTCGACGTGTCGTAAAACCAATAACCAACCAACGAAGTGTCAAAAATACAGTATGTGGGGTGATTTGTATGACCTATGTGCGGAGCTATTACACGTGAGGCAGGTGGCATCCGACCGGTCTATGAATTTTCATGTATTAACCCGCGCACGTCCGGTGGGGACAGATATTTGCCCCCCCCCCCTGCGGTTTTTCCTACTTTGCCGCCATACTAATCGGGTTAGCAAGGCCAAACCTCGCATGGCTGCTCATTGGTCTTTTCCGCATATCCTCAGAAATTTTTGACCCTGGGTCATCTCAAGTCAGGTCACCAGGTCAGGCGAAGTGACCTAACGTCCCTCCGAGTTCTAGGTGGCATCACTCCCACAATAATTGGGCGATTTATTTCAAACTTATATCACGTCATGATCTTATCAGGGTCTATAATATGTATATCACGGTTTTTTCGTAGCGTTGACCTGAGGTCAGGTCGTGGCCATGGCTTACCCATTATAGGCCTATGGAAAAATATACAAATGTTTCCTGGTTACATATTTGCTCTCGGAATGACCTCCAACCGTTATGGCGTGTAGTTGGAAGCTATTCGCAATGCTATCGCTGACATTTTTGCTCAGTGGCCCCACCAAGGTCAGCTGAGGTCACCTGAAACCACTAGCACATTTCTGCGCATTATATCGCAATGCATTGAGCTAGAAGGCTGAAATTACCGTCATTGTGCTTGTATCGCCAAGACGTGTCGATTGATATATTACATGAACTCCCTACTCTACCCCATGACCTTGACCTGAGGTCATTGTTTCGGTTACCCATCTGTTGACCTAACCTTAAATTACACAGCGTATGTCGATAGCACATTTCAAGGGCTGTCGAATAGCATTTGCAGTTTGTTTCTATCTGTTACAGGTCCTGAGATTTGTGCCAATATCTGAGGGTCCCACCCGTTCTGGTCGAATTTGACATATGATGACCCAGTGACCTAAATATTGACCTGAGCGAGAAAATAACCGAAATACTTTCGATAGAGCTTGTCACCAGCTATCCAAGGCCGTTTTCCGTTTGTCGCTACCTAGCATAGTTCTCGAGATCTTAGGGGGGCAGACATCTGCCCCCCCCGGACATGCGAAGTTGGCGCGGACCGCCGGACGTGCGAGTGTTAATTAAGGATAATATCTGTAGACAATTCTCTTCTATCCATGTTCATTGGCGAAACACGTGAAGAAGTACATTGGGAGGTGTCTCTCTTGAATTAGGTGACTTGACTTCTTTGACATGCAATAGAAGCCCCCAAATCATATGGGATGTTTGCATCATGTGGGATGTCATTTTATTTCACATCATTCATTTCACACTTTCGAACAGATGGTAAGTAAGTGTTTTTTTAAATGATTTTTGCCAATATTTTGAAGTTCTCAAATTTCAGTGGAAACCCAAATCCATAGCAGCCTTCTTTGGAACTTGTGGAACATAGTTTGGCTTCAATGCCATTGAACTGTACACTTAATATCAATCTCGCTACACTCCATTTGGCTTTAATGTCATGTCATGAAAGGCTTGACACACCATAAAACACAAATAATGATCATTATCATCATGAAATGCATGTCATATATGTCCCTTTTGGCATTTCAACGCAATTTGACACCTGCTGTATTGTCTACATCTTTTGACGCCATGGTTGGTCTGGCATGTTACCCTCAACTCTTTGGAAATATTTCCTGGAGCTAGATGTGTGTCTCACCAAGAAATAGGCATTTTTCGGTTCCGTGATCCCAGGCTGCCAATTGTAGTTGGAATTAACATCGAGCAATTAGTTCTGACGAAAGCGAGGGATCGAAAAAACCCGCGAGCTTCTGATGGCTGGATACCACTGCTGGTGTCGGGCTGAGTCACTACAATAATGGTTACCACGCTGAAATGGTCAGTTCTGACTGGTGTTCTGATGGCTGGATACCACTGCTGGTGTCGGGCTGAGTCACTACAATAATGGTTACCACGCTGAAATGGTCAGAGGTTTTGTTCACCCAGATGTTGGGTCATGATGCTACCATTATTTCATTAATCATGTACAGTTTTTCTTGCTATGGTAGTTTCATTTGTATGTGAATGTATGTATTGTGAACAATGTGCATCAGTGCAAATGCGACCCTGTTGAAGCCCATTCTCCACTCGCTGCCATCGAGCCACACGCCAGCAGGCGATGGTGTGATTGTGCGTCCCCCCCCCCGCCGCCCCCCGTCCCACTTATGCTATGAAGTCATCAGCTGAATATGAATACGCCGTAAGCTTGAGCCAATGTGAATTAGGTCTTACCCAGACCAATATATGCACTTGTAACTTGGTGTATTCGTTGCGATGAAGATGGTGGTGGTCATGGCGACAGGTGTCATCATCATCTCCCCTACTCGAGAACTGAGCATGCAGACGTTCGGCGTACTGAAGGAGCTGATGGCACATCATTTCCACACCTACGGTCTCATCATTGGCGGCACCAACCGCGCGTCGGAGGCGCAAAAACTCGCCAACGGTCAGTCAGCCGGCACTAGACGCGTTGCTGTCACATCTGTGGAGATGTTACGGTGACGGTGAGCATAGGACGTCATAGCGCTGTTGTGACGTCTTGAGTGTTCGTCCAAGTGTTTGAACAGATTCGTCTACTTCTTGGATGTAGAAAGAAGGTCAAAGTATGCAAAGCTTCTAAGGTACCAGTGAAGCAATCGTTCAGGTAAAACGTAAGTCACTTGAATCAGATGTACCCAGTGGGCTGCCCAAAACACGTCTGCCAATTGTGCCCTGCTCAAGTCCTCCCTTACGGGTCGGCTGTGATTGGTGAAGGTAACATGCACTTCGGCAATATTTTCCTTAAATGCGAGCCTTACTTACTTGGCTGACAATTACCTACTGCATCGTTCCTGTGTTCTCTGTGTGTTGTTCAAACACCTCATTTGAAGTTACGTTAATGGAATTTAAAACAACTTGTAATTTAATATGGATCATGGTTTCCTAACGCCTACAACGTGTACATGCTGGAGCTCACCTCGACTGGTTACTGGGTGTCTTCACGGTCGCAAAGTTCATCAGTTGAGCTGCTGCCATACCAAGTGCCATCTGTGACCGCTTTTGTCACTAGTGGTGGCGGCAGTGCTAATAGATGGCGCCATCAGATTTTTTATCAGGAATTCATAGGTATAAGGGGAGACGTGTCAAGGCATGTTGAAAATAGTAATAGAAATGCGTTGTCAATGTAGCGCTGCTCGTAGTCAGGCGTCTGACTTTAAGTAGGATATGCTCTGTTGTCGTGGTCACGTAACAATACGTCACCCCGTTCCCTCGGCGTTTTGCCCGATGTGCTGCGTAGCCAGCCCGGACGGCACACCATCGAATATGCCGTGCTATGTGGACGTGTATTATACACGTGGCCGCATTCCCGGCTGATGCCTCTAAGCCAGTCAGGTGTTGATTTAGCGCCCCTGCTGATGTCTGCGTGCAATACACAAGTGTTCTGCTTGATTTATGACGCTTAGCGCGGGATGTAATTATATAACTACCTCCCGATGCACATGTACGGGCCACCGTGCTAATACGAGCACGCCGGCGCCTCATTGACATGCATGCCGGACGACGGACGCCGCGAGAAAGCGCCGGCGCCGTTCGCTGACCCTCGTCGTTGGTGTGCCGTGCGACAAACGTGACAATGTCTCTGCCGCATCTGCTGACCCCCCGCTCGTGCAGGTGTCAACATCATCGTGGCCACGCCCGGCCGCCTGCTGGATCACCTGCAGAACACGGCCGGCTTTCTCTTCAAGAACCTGCAGTGTCTGGTGATTGACGAGGCCGACCGCATCCTCGACATCGGCTTCGAGGACGAGATGAAACAGATCATCAAGCTGCTGCCCAGTACGTGCGAGCCCGGGGCCAGGCAATTGGGTGGAGGGGGGGGGGTCGGAAACGCGTGAATGCTGAGGTCGGGATGGGTGAAGGGTGGTCTTGCGAGCGCTGAGAGTCATGGTGATAGGAGACGACCTGAGACATTTGGTGGCTGCGTTCATCATGCAAGATTAATTTATTTGTTGACTTGTCGGACTGTACAGTGCGGTCCGATATACAGACGGTATGCAGACGTGTAACTCGTCTGTATGTGGTCGATGGAATGGTCGGTTATTGTTGTGCTTCAACGTGCACCAGCATGGTTCAACGGTGTGGTCACGGCAGGTGGAGCTGATGTGCATCATCTCCGCTTGTCATTGTAACCCGTAAAGGTGGGGCATAGGAAGGGGAAGGTCGATGGATTGTAATTCTGCATGAACTTACATTGTACAGAACAGAGCTGCAGTGTTGTTCATTAGCCGATGTTATATCCAATGGAGAAACGTGTTATGGCGAGACGTATGTGCAGACATGTTCCGGCCACCTCCCACGCTTTGGAAAGTTTAAACCTAAGCCTTATGGCGCCTAAGCCAATCTCCCTCGTTCTCGGTCGTGCAGCCGTCAGTTTCGGCGGAGTGCACGCGAAGTGAATCATCTGTCGACCTGCTCATAAAACTAAATCCATCTCCGTCCATCGTCGGAAACTGATGCACTTGCGGGACACGTCCACATCAATCACGGTGCCTTGTCATTGTGCTTTTGGTGCTGCACTGCCTTTCCGATCACGTTTCCAGCTGTTGCATCCATTAAATCGTAACCTGATGTTTTCCGCCTCAGAGCTGCGCCAAGCGCCATTGTTGGCCCTCTGTGGTTGTGCTAGTTCACTAGCAGTTTCCATACTGAACCATGCAACTCTCACTCCTCCCCAACCCGTTCCCCGAGAGCACTCATCTACCATGGTCGATGCACCCTAAAACCCTAATCACACACGAGATAATTCAAAGGTGTTCGTGTTGGGTTTGACAAGCCCCCCATCAAACAGGCCTGTAACGTCATGTCCCCGGTCGTTCGATGTCGGGCGGTGCCTAACGTCATTATCCGTGGCCGCAGAGCGCCGTCAGACGATGCTCTTCAGCGCCACCACCACCAAGAAAGTCAAGGACCTGGAGACGCTGGCGCTCAAGACCGACCCGGTGTACGTCGGCGTCGACGACCTGGAGGAGAAGGCAACTGTGGCTGGGCTGGAGCAGGGGTACGTCTAGTATGGTAACATAAAGGGCCGAGTCGTGGAGACCTGAACGTCATCACAGCACGGTTTATTTATGTCGACTGCTCGGTAGTGTATATCGGTGCATTTGCAGGCACGCCGCACCCTTTCATTCTCTTGCTCTTGCTATGCTTATTATGTTGTTCGGGGAACTGTTGGTACTCTTTTTATTGTGTGTAATGTCGGACCGAAGGTTCAGCAGGATTGCTTTTTGGGCACATTGTCGCCACAACAATGCTTGTCGGGAATTAACCCCGCTATATGTGTCTACCGAGAATAGTTTCGGAGACTAGCGGATCCGAGTTCGTGACTCCAACCTTGCTCCCGCTCAAAGGCAGGTCAGGTCATTTGACAACTCAGCCACGCACCGTTTAGTCTCTGTTTGTCGAACTTTCAGCATTGTGTATTGAGTGACCTCCGCCTCCAATTTCTAGCGGTTGGCCGTAAACATGCATCTGGAGCAACGGTCTAGTACAGCACTTGTTCCTTATACGGTACATTCATCATTTTTGTTGGTTCGTCCTTGAGTTAAGCCGCCATATCAGTGCTCCCCTTAACGGGCCAACGTTCCCGGCAAACAAGTACTCGTTTATCTATCTGAATATAAAGTTACGCTTGATGTCCTTCCTGGCCTCGACGTTGGACCAGGTAGGGGGTCGCGGCCTGCACGATTTATTTACATCGCTCATTGGTTGCAGGCGCACCTGTTTATGTGGGCGCGATACGGCCATGCCATTCATTGCACCCCGAGGCCCCCAATAAACTATCGATGCATGTGCTTATGAATGGGTGATTGGTGCATGTGCTGGTGTAACTAGCCGTTTCGAAATGGCACTAGTAAAGATCATCAGTTGGAAGGAGCGGGTTCCTTTCTAACCTTATATATTAGTGCGGCGGTGTTGTGAGTGTTGCCCTTGACAAGTGACTTTCTTCTCAATGTTAACGTGACTAGTTATATCACGCAGTGTATGGTAACATCGATTGCTTTATTTTCGCCATCTTGCGGGACAATAACTAACGTGGTCGCTGCGCCCTAAAGCCTCAAACTGCATTAGCCAATCTGGCACAGCTGTGGTGTGTTGCGCGAGTGTCAGATGGCCGTTCGGTGGTCGTTTGCAATTGATCCTAAGTTCGGCCGACCAATGACATCTTCCGGGTGTTCACAACGGTCTCCAATCTCTTCTGTTCTTGCGCCAGGTACGTGGTGTGCCCTTCCGAGAAACGGTTCATGCTGCTCTTCACGTTCCTCAAGAGGAATCGCAAGAAGAAGGTGATGGTGTTCTTCAGCAGCTGCATGTCGGTCAAGTTCCACAACGAGCTGCTCAATTACATCGACCTGCCCGTCATGTGCATCCACGTGAAGTGATACGAGCGAAAGACTACCTAATGGTCGCGCTTGATCGCCGTCCGGCCACTGCAGTGCTGCAGTATATGTTTTGTTGATGTTTGATAGGTGTGCCGTGTCAACAAGAGTATGGTAGAATGTCGGAGTTCGCCGTAGAAACGATGCCATTTGAAGTTGATTTTTGTTCCTTTAAGCGCAGTCTGAAAAAATTGAATGCTGTCAAGCTAGAATGTAGTTTTTCCTTGTTCTCGGAATGACTATTCTGTCAACATATAATGTTGCACAACAAACATCCTAGATAATCATATTGCCTGTAATTAAATTACGATGGTCACCATATGACCGATGTAATCAGTGCACCCTTAAACTCCAATAACCGAATTCAATTACGAGATGCGCGCGTATCACTATCGGTAATTGTCTGTACATAATGCATACGGACACAAAATTGCTATAAGAAAGCACGAAGACATCTAAATATGCATCTATAAGCATGCCCGAACTTTTGGGGAATAATGTCGATTTCATATTCAGTAATTAGTTTGTTCGGCCCATATTCACGAACAGTTAATCATGCGTCAACCCACAAATTTGGCGGATTTTGGCGGGGAGGGGGGGGGAGGTGCACTACTAGTTGTTATAGCCGTTTCTTGTTGAATTACTAAGCATCGGATTTGTATCTGATAAAATCCTGTGTGGGTATCTGAGCAGAATAATGTCATCCCCTCACGTTGGTGCTACGTGCTCGCAGACCCAGATTTTGCATGTGCTGCAGTGAGCGAGTCCCCCGGCATTCCTTCAGCTTTGGTGAATGACACCAGACGTTTATTGCAATGCTTAATGTTTTGCTGACGTCAGTGATATATCTACTGACTGTAATTGAAGGCAGATATACATCATGTGGCTGCTTGTAGTTACTACGCTGTGAACCAACAACGCCTTCCAGTGAACATCGAAACTGGACTCTATTGGATCCTCGACTTGACAGTATCTCGTTTTCCTGCATTACCAAGCAGAAGCCGTTTCCATCTCACCGGCCCGATCCACGTGCTCTCTAGCGAGCATTTCATTACCATATCAGAACAGGATTTTGTGCCGCCAGTGATGTCATCCTCTGCTTCTGCTGTCGTGGATCGTCCTCGTGACTGGCTCTGCTGTGGCGGCGGCTCGCTGGCAATCCCTGTGGCCGATTGTGCTGTGGTCCCCGTGACTGGCTCTGCTATGTTACCGGCTGACTGACGACCCCCGAACCGACTCTGCTGGTGATGGGCACCAAGTGGCGCGGACTTAAACCCAAATAATAAATCAACCGACTCTGCTGTATTCCACGTGACTGACCCTGCTGTGGTCCCCGTGACTGTCTCGGCCGTGTTGTGACTGACCCTGCTGTGGTCCCCGTGACTGTCTCGGCCGTGTTGTGACTGACCCTGCTGTGGTCCCCGTGACTGGCTCGGCCGTGTCGTGACCGGCTCTGCTATACTACTCGTGACTGTCTCAGCCGTGTTGTGACTGACCCTGCTGTGGTCCCCGTGACTGTCTCGGCCGTGTTGTGACTGACCCTGCTGTGGTCCCCGTGACTGGCTCGGCCGTGTCGTGACCGGCTCTGCTATACTACTCGTGACTGTCTCAGCCGTGTTGTGACTGGCCCTGCTGTGGTCCCCGTGACTGTCTCGGCCGTGTTGTGACTGACCCTGCTGTGGTCCCCGTGATTGGCTCGACCGTGTTGTGACTGACCCTGCTGTGGTCCCCGTGACTGGCTCGGCCGTGTCGTGACCGGCTCTGCTATACTACTCGTGACTGTCTCGGCCGTGTTGTGACTGACCCTGCTGTGGTCCCCGTGACTGGCTCGGCCGTGTCGTGACCGGCTCTGCTATACTACTCGTGACTGGCTCAGCCGTGTTGTGACTGGCCCTGCTGTGGTCTCCGTGACTGGCTCGACCGTGTTGTGACTGACCCTGCTGTGGTCCCCGTGACTGGCTCGGCCGTGTTGTGACTGACCCTGCTGTGGTTCCCGTGACTGTCTCTGCCGTGTTGTGACTGACCCTGCTGTGGTCCCCCTGACTGGCTCGGCCGTGTTGTGACCGGCTCTGCTGTACTACTCGTGACTGTCTCAGCCGTGTTGTGACTGGCCCTGCTGTGGTCCCCGTGACTGGCTCGACCGTGTTGTGACTGACCCTGCTGTGGTCCCCGTGACTGGCTCGGCCGTGTTGTGACTGACCCTGCTGTGGTCCCCGTGACTGGCTCGGCTGTGTTGTGACCGGCTCTGCTGTACTACTCGTGACTGTCTCAGCCGTGTTGTGACCGGCTCTGCTATGCTACTCGTGACTGTCTCAGCCGTGTTGTGACTGGCCCTGCTGTGGTCCCCGTGACTGGCTCGACCGTGTTGTGACTGACCCTGCTGTGGTCCCCGTGACTGGCTCGGCCGTGTCGTGACCGGCTCTGCTATACTACTCGTGACTGTCTCAGCCGTGTTGTGACTGACCCTGCTGTGGTCCCCGTGACTGGCTCGGCCGTGTTGTGACTGACCCTGCTGTGGTCCCCGTGACTGGCTCGGCCGTGTTGTGACTGACCCTGCTGTGGTCCCCGTGACTGGCTCGGCCGTGTTGTGACTGACCCTGCTGTGGTCCCCGTGACTGGCTCGGCCGTGTTGTGACTGGCCCTGCTGTACCACTCGTGACTGGCTCGGCCGTGTTGTGACTGGCCCTGCTGTGGTCCCCGTGACTGGCTCGACCGTGTTGTGACTGACCCTGCTGTGGTCCCCGTGACTGACCGTGCTGTGGTCCCCGTGACTGGCCCTGCTGTGGTCCCCATGACTGACCGTGCTGTGGTCCCCGTGACTGACCGTGCTGTGGTCCCCGTGACTGTCTCAGCCGTGTTGTGACTGGCCCTGCTGTACTACTCGTGACTGGCTCGGCCGTGTTGTGACTGGCCCTGCTGTGGTCCCCGTGACTGGCTCGACCGTGTTGTGACTGACCCTGCTGTGGTCCCCGTGACTGACCGTGCTGTGGTCCCCGTGACTGACCCTGCTGTGGTCCCCGTGACTGTCTCGGCCGTGTTGTGACTGGCCCTGCTGTACTACTCGTGACTGGCTCGGCCGTGTTGTGACTGGCCCTGCTGTGGTCCCCGTGACTGGCTCGACCGTGTTGTGACTGACCCTGCTGTGGTCCCCGTGACTGACCGTGCTGTGGTCCCCGTGACTGACCCTGCTGTGGTCCCCGTGACTGACCGTGCTGTGGTCCCCGTGACGCCCTGCTGTGGTCACCGTGACTGTCTCAGCCGTGTTGTGACGCACCCTGCTGTGGTTCCCGTGACTGTCTCGGCCGTGTTGTGACTGGCCCTGCTGTACTACTCGTGACTGTCTCGGCCGTGTTGTGACTGGTCCTGCTGTGGTCCCCGTGACCGGCTCTGCTCTACTACTCGTGACTGTCTCGGCCGTGTTGTGACTGACCCTGTTGTGGTCCCCGTGACTGTCTCGGCCGTGTTGTGACTGACCCTGCTGTACTACTCGTGACTGTCTCAGCCGTGTTGTGACTGACCGTGCTGTGGTCCCCGTGACTGTCTCGGCCGTGTTGTGACTGACCCTGCTGTGGTCCCCGTGACTGGCTCGGCCGTGTTGTGACTGACCCTGCTGTGGTCCCCGTGACTGTCTCGGCCGTGTTGTGACTGACCCTGCTGTGGTCCCCATGACTGTCTCAGCCGTGTTGTGACCGGCTCCGCTGTACTACTCGTGACTGTCTCAGCCGTGTTGTGACTGGCCCTGCTGTGGTCCCCGTGACTGTCTCGGCCGTGTTGTGACTGACCCTGCTGTGGTCCCCGTGACTGGCTCGGCCGTGTTGTGACTGACCCTGCTGTGGTCCCCGTGACTGGCTCGGCCGTGTTGTGACTGACCCTGCTGTGGTCCCCGTGACTGTCTCAGCCGTGTTGTGACTGACCCTGCTGTGGTCCCCGTGATTGGCTCGACCGTGTTATGACTGACCCTGCTGTGGTCCCCGTGACTGGCTCGGCCGTGTTGTGACTGACCCTGCTGTGGTCCCCGTGACTGGCTCGACCGTGTTGTGACTGACCCTGCTGTGGTCCCCGTGACTGGCTCGGCCGTGTTGTGACTGACCCTGCTGTGGTCCCCGTGACTGTCTCAGCCGTGTTGTGACTGACCCTGCTGTAGTCCCCGTGACTGACCGTGCTCTGGTGCCGGATATCCTCGGCCACAAGCACGTGCTGTTCCTCGGCCGTGGTGCTGTGGTCCTCGCACAGGTTCTGTTGTTTCGCCAGCCGCGTTTGACGTCGTTTTTCGGACGTTTCCACAGGGCAAGCAGAAGCAGTCGAAGCGAACGACGACCTTCTTCCAGTTCTGTAACGCCGACGTGGGCACCCTGCTCTGCACGGATGTGGCGGCGCGCGGCCTGGACATCCCCGCCGTGGACTGGATCGTCCAGTTCGACCCGCCTGATGATCCAAAGGTGGGCACTCAATCCGCTGTGATCCGATCCTCATACGTGATGTCATGCTGGTTTTGCCGGAACACTACGCCGAGCTAGGTGCCAGCGAACCGTACTGAGCTGAAGATGGCGAGAGCGGCTACCGTACCCACTTGGTAAATGTGGATGACATGGGTGTAACTGCAGCCCTGAGGACGGGGAGAGCTGCTATCGTACCCACTTGGTAAATGTGGATGACGTGGGTGTAACTGCAGCCCTGAGGACGGGGAGAGCGGCTACCGTACCCACTTGGTAAATGTGGATGACGTGGGTGTAACTGCAGCCCTGAGGACGGGGAGAGCGGCTACCGTACCCACTTGGTCAATGTGGATGACTTGGGTGTAACTGCAGCCCTGAGGACGGGGAGAGCTGCTACCGTATCCACTTGGTCAATATGGATGACTTGGGTGTCGCTGGAGCCCTGTAGACGGGGATAGCGAGACCTTTACCCACTTGGTCAATATGGGTGGCATGGGTGTAGCTGAAGCCCTGAGGACTGAGAGAGCGGCTGTCGTTCCCACTTGATACACTTTTCAACATTAGTCATAGTATTACATGCAAAAATATGGCCTTGACCATGACCTTATGCTGGATTTCTGTCCTCAATAATATTGTCCAATCAGGAACGTTTTCTTCCATTTTACTTTATGGAAGGTCGAATAGTGCATGTGGCAATGAAATGGTGCAAGCTTATAGCCCTTACACCTCGGGGCTCCGGTCTCCGAGCTCTCACACCTTGGCATTTAGTTCAGTGATAGTAAATTGCGAAGTTATTCAAGAAAACAATTGCTACATTCAGAGGCGTTGATTTCTGAAAATTATTGGGGAGCCCAATACATGGAGGGAATGGGCGGGCCCAAATCTGTTGAAGTTTTCGAGGGGTCTTCGAAAATTAATAAAAGGAATGGTTTATTAAATGTCCTGTAGCAGTCGGTGCGCCTTCAAGCCCAAATATTTATATGACAAAACATTGGTGTAAAGGTGGTTTCTATACCACTACTTTCGAACTGATCCCCACGTCGATGATTGTTGGCAAGTATGTCGATGCATAATTCGACAGGCGGTGCGCTCCGTCCATTGTACCGAAAACATACTGCTGTAACTCTGGGGTGATTGGCACCTGTGGAGGCCAATGTGACCAACTACGGGTGACTTCCCTGCATGACCCGGGCCTACTAACCAACTTGGGGTGGTCCCATGGCTCTGTCAGATGGCCTTGATGTATGTCCGGATCCCTTTCAAAATTCGAGGCGCATGTCCCGGCGGGCCATGCTAGTCCTTGGCATCACCCACGCTTGTCCTCAGTGCGGCAGTGGCAACGAGGGGGGAGGGGTGCCGCGGGTTCTGAAGCTGTCTTCTTTCGTGTCATGTTTCGTTTTTATTTTGCATCAACTGTGTTCCGTGGCACGACTGGTACGGATCCCGGGGCTGATTCGCCACTACATGAGAAGTGGGCACGTTGGGACGGTGCGCCATTGGTCCGATATGGCACGGCCGCCTCTGACACCGCCCCTGGACGCCGCCCCCGTCCTCTGGCCGCCGGGACCCAGGCGGGGCTGACACGATCACGTGCCGACTGACACCTCAGGCTGTGACACGGCACGACGGGCCGCGGCCGGCCTCTGACACCGCCCCTGGACGCCGCCCCGTCCTCTGGCCGCCGGGGCCCAGGCGGGGCTGACACGATCACGTGCCGACTGACACCTCAGGCTGTGTCACGGCCTCCGCCAGGGGTGGCGCAGACATCTGATGAGAGGTTCGCTGACAAAATCGGCAGTAGCCAGCGGAAGGCGAACGAAATGCGTACAGGATCAACACGCGAGCTGGGGGATTCGGCAGAGGGTGGAAGCCGCCATTTCGCCACATTTCCGCCCCATTTCCGCCGTTGTTGTAGATCACCGAGCGGCGAAAATAAATCCGGCTGCGACTTCAGTTTATGTGGAATTGAATTGTGCGCGGATTGGCACGATAATTGCTAATGCAAGCTGGCGCCACCGTCATCCGAGAACTAGGATATGACCCCTCCTGTGGTTTTTCTCTCCACAAGCGGAAACGGGCGCGCGGCAGCGTGTCGTTGTTTCGCATCAGTAATGGTACATCCTCTGCGTATCCTCTCCGGTCGATTTCTTTCGGTTCATACAGGAATTGTGGCATTTAAGTAGGGTACGTTTGATTATTTTGGCTGTAATCGTAGTGTGCTTGCTCCGCCGCAGCTAATGTGCTAATATGATTGATATTGTTGATGTTTGATGTTTTCAAACCCACTGTTGACCTCAATATCAAACGATGTGTTTTACTTTGATAATCTTGGATGACATGCCACAACGCATGCTTTCTCTGACATATTTACGGCTTGAATTATAATTAAGCAACTATTTTATCCTTGTCGACTTCAAAGAAATAGTCTGTAAGCTTGTGTAAGCCATTTTGTATCTCGCTCGGTGTGGCCTGCGAGCGTTTGGCCTGACCTGGTCTGCTAACCATGCACGCCACGAGATCAAAAGGGGTGTTGATTAAGTTGTACAGGGCATTCTGCATTCTGGTACTTGGTTCCCGGCTCTATCTCGCATGTATTCGCTTCACGGTTCGGTAGAATTTGCCAATATCCTACGTTTCAATAAGTTTATGCTGTTGACCTGCCCTGGAATTCTGCACTGAAGGTATAAGAATCTGGTGCGATTGTATTGTTATTGTGGCATCCAATGCGCTGTTTTACTTTTGTCCGGCGGACCTACCTCAATTGGAAACAAAATAGCGAAGTGTAGCCAACCCGTTCTCTTATGGAAAGACTGCCGAAATCCGTTCGGTAGGCGAGAGATTTTGATCATGATTATGTCAAAATGATTAAGATGGCTACCATACTCCGGATTACCGGGTAAGCTCCGACCAATTGTGATTTTTTTAAGCTGCAGTTGTTTTTCTTATAACATCAACATCGAATTTGTAGTTATGACATCTGTGAAGTGTCATTAATACTGCCAAATCAAGTTTCGATTTAGCAAAGTTAAGTCGGGTCCAAGGTCCATATAATGCTTATTTGGTTATATTGGTCTTGATCAGCGTAGGGTGACGTTCCCTGTGACCTCGCCAACCAAGCCTTAGGATTTCCCTAATTTCCATCTACTCTAAAAAAAGAACTTACCGCTATCTCTCTTGGTCGCTGAGGTTCTAGGTGTAATATCATTATACTGACGTCTATTTACCCGCCCGCCTCTGGGGAGGGGTGATGTTACGCCCCTGAAGTTTTTCCGCTTTGGTTACCAAATGGCTTCGTAAAATTTTCAGTACCCTTTCCTTGATCGTTTTTACGTCTGACGTGAAAATTTAAACTTCAGGTCATGTAAGGTCATTGACATAGCTCACGTCAAAGAGGACCACCTCCAAAAATATTGGTTTGGAATGTTTGATTGATAACTCATACAAATGAAGAGACATTGAAATGAAGCTTTCTATGTGAGTAGAATTTTGCGGTGCCTACAAAATGCATCTATTGGATCGTTATTTGAGGTCATGCCAGTGACCTGAGGTCGCGGGAAATTTTTCTCCCATTCTGAACCAATTGAACTATTTTTGTAATATGTATGTTATTCTAGTCTCATTTTTTCCTCTGTGTGCTTGCAGAAATATCAAATGTTCCTTATCCAATTTGCTTAACATCCGTCAAGTGACCTGAGGTCAGGTCAAGATAAAGTGCGAAATGTGGGCTAAACCTATTTACATACGGCTCCTTTTATGGTTTGTTTCGAGTTTTCGTGACGTAAATATTGTCATAAGTACAATGCACGATATATCCATGTATATCGTGTTTTGTTATGATTAAATTACCATGATATGCAAATTTAAAATTTGTTTGAACAATCCTTTTTTCAAAAGCCTTTTTTCCAAAAGCTCGCGATGTAGATGGCACCAGATAATATACATCGATGTGCTTGCTGGTACTTGTGCTCAATTTGACACAATGCAATCACTACTGCTTATATTTTAGCTTTCGTCTCGTAAAACGTGTTGAAGAAAAATGATGGAGCACTGAGTGGTCTCTATTTCGTGAGTGTTTTATTTTTATTTTTAAGGAGATAGAAGCTAAAACTGGGGGCCGCAGTAGCTCAGTTGGTAGAGCGTCGAACTCTTTATCGCAAGATTGTGGGTTCGAATCTCACAACCGACGGCATTTACCGAGTCCACCTGCGACCAATCGGCGTAAGAGGTTGGCGACGCTATATGTCATATGACCTAGCGGTTGAATGCGTCGTAAAATAACCCAAGGTTCTTCTTCTTTGGAGCTAAAACTGGAATACCTTGTAGCTGGTCTCACGTCTTTGAAGCAGTTTGCTGTTTGACTGAATGTCAACTAAGAGCAGTTAATAGGAAATTGTTGTCAGCGTTCTTGGCTTCTCGTTGCTGATGTCATTGGTGATAGTAGAGGCCTTGTTTTTGCCGGCACACACTGACAAGTCGGTGGTATACACATTACGGATGCGATATTGTTGGCTCCGCCTGGTAATTGGATTCGGGATGCGTTGCCGGCGCCAATTACCCGACGTCGTTATCGTCTGATAACACAGGCATTGACACAGGCTGACTGCTGTTGCACCGATTGCTTCCGGTGGCGTTGTTGATGTTGGTTGCTATTGTCGCCGCCAGTTGTTTTGTATGCTGTGACGATCGCCCGATCCCCAGAACGGGGCCCGGTCGGTGTGGCTTCCCTCCGCTGAACGCCAGGGATTGAAAGTGTATTTTGCTATGCAAATCAGCCCAGTAAAATGCATAACCCGTTAGCACATCTATTACGTACTTATCCAGGCGCGGTTATTACACTTCACGTTATTGCACCATTATTGAATAGACATTTACATGCTGGCTTACATCTGAATATCGTTGTGCAGCTCTGTAGTGCGGTGCAAGTAACTGCAGTTCGAGATTAACAACTGCAGGCCGATAATTGTCACGTTCGCCCAATTTGCATATTTCAAGCTGTTTCTAAACCAATACAAGAGGTGCATCGAGCCCACGGCCGCAGGCATCCTGCAAACATTGGTAATTTACGAGTAAGTCGTAAGTTATCAATGTTTGCAGGATTGAGCCTGTGCCACTATTGGCCGTTTTTTTTATAAAGTTTGGAGGCAGTAATGAATCGATGTTCTTCGTTCGTTTGAAGGCTGCTTCGATTCGGCGTGTTAATATCAGGTGAACATAACTTTTTATCGAATGCGTATATGTATATATAGCAATTTGCGATGTGGGGTAGCGCAACCCTGATGTGAACTCTTCATTGTCTTATCCAGGCTCATTTCAAATCGACTTCACATTGTTTCATTGCACCTAATTGACCGTGTCACCAGTCTGCCATATGTGCGTCATCAAACTCCACTAGTCAGTCAGTGTTCACTTAATATATTAAGCGTGGTCATCAGAAACCACGAGAAAGAAATCTCATTTTACATCGGAAACCTTTTGAGTTATTAGGACTTCCTGCTGATTGGCGTACATGATTCGTTATCATACGTGTGGCCCTGATGACCATAGATAACCCTGCCCATAGATAACGCTGACCATAGGTGACCATAGATAACCATAGATGCAGTGATAAATTATTCGTCGAATAGGGTGGAATATGCCACTTTCTGAACACTGAATCGACATCCCTTCCAACGGAGTATCGACATCCTGCTTCATGATGAGTCGTTATGAAGTCTTTATATCTAATTTCCAACATAATTGTGTTGATAAGTAATATGCTGATACTCACCATTGCGGATTGTCATGCACAAACATCTCTTTGCACAATCCCAGGTAATATAATTACCTATGCTGCGGTCTGTTATACAATCTCATTTGACAAGGATAGGTATGGGCGCTATATGACCTATGTAGTCGATGCGCCCTAAAGCCCAAATAACTAACTAACAAGGATAGGTATTTTGCATCGCTATCGCTAAAATAGTTACCCCTAAATTAGGTGTCTCAAAACAAAGGAAAAAAGTGCACGTATGAGTACGCTGTCGGATCAGAATTGTGTTCGAAGAACTTATAATTTCTGTTAAATGATATTGTTTCCATGACGAATTTCGGCATCGAGAAGCATACTTGATACCACTAAAAGACATTTAAATTATTACACTCGCTAATTAATCCGGATCATATTTGGTTCCAAGGCATGTGATGGGTACTATTTAACCGAGTGTATTATGCGAAATGTGTCATGCGTAAGTAATTGTTGGCGTTTGTGCTTGTGTGTATGTGCGTGTGCTTGCGTGTATGTGTGTACATGTGTGTATGTGTGTATGTGTGTATGTGTGCGTGTGTGAAGAAGGAGGGGAAGGAGGTTGATTTAGATGAAGCTGGAAAGGAATTAAGGGCAAGAGCAGACGAGACGAGATTCATCTGGATAGATCGACTTTTATCAACTACATAGGATTACTTTGCCACAATGAATCCTTAGCTGCATGCCAATTTCAGACATTCTTCATTTAAAATTTAAGATTCGTGGAAATTATATAACTGGGCCTTGAAATTTGCCATCGCCTCAAAAACTCGTGTGCCAAAAAATAAATATGAACATTGAACAGTGGGGTCGTGTTTTGCAGTAGCTTCACGGACGGTTTGAATAACCATGCTTTAGCGGTGGACTGGTGGTGTAATATCTCTGTACGGTCGACAGGAGTACATCCATCGCGTGGGTCGGACGGCTCGCGGTTTGGAGGGTCGCGGCCATGCGCTGCTCATCCTGCGGCCAGAGGAGCTCGGCTTCCTGCGCTTCCTCAAGCACGCCAAGGTGCCGCTCAACGAATTCGAGTTCTCCTGGGCCAAGATAGCCGACATCCAGAACCAGGTGTGTGGCTCGGCCGGCGCCGACCGGGCTCTGTTCTGGTGTGTTGTCGGTGCTGGCAGTAGCGGCGGTCACCTGGAAGGCCTCAGACCGGCTGCTGGGAGACGCTAATGCCCAAGCTGGTCGGACAAGCTGTTGCGAATGCAACAGTTTCCCACCGCCAAGGTTTGTGGAGTCTATATGGGCAGCTGGTGATGCACAAGCTTTGGAAAAGGTTCGCACACGAACTGTTCGTTAGCAAAAGGTTTATCAACAGAGTGCTTCTGCAGGGACAAAATGGTCGTTGTTGCCTTTTTATCCTTAAAGGGAACGTCCGGCCTTAAAAGAAGTTGAGTTATTGCCTGTAAACTATACAACAAGCCAGGAAATCACTGCAAATTGCGACCTCAGAAACGGCTTAGAATGTAAAAAAATGCTTTTAATGTTAAGCTGGTGCCAAGGAGTTTTGAGTTCAGATAGTCCTGGACATGCAATTACTTGTTTGTGTCAGCTAATCTCATGTATTTATCACGGGTTTGGAAGTGCATAAAATGTAATGTGAAGTTCATTTGCGGTCCCTTCTCATTGCTTGCTTCATGTCAGCTCCCAAATAAACATGAAGCTTGTGCTTTGGGCAAATACTTTGCAACCAATGCATTGGGCCCGGCACAACCACCAAGGTATGAAAACATTCCGACATAAATTAACGGCTGGTTGTGTGTTCGCTGCACCTGTTGCGCGACGCACGTGTTGGGTCTACTATCTGTCACTATCTACCTTATCAGACCTAGTCCGCGACGCACGGGTTGGGTCTACTATCTGTCACTATCTACCTTATCAGACCAAGTCCGCGATGCACGGGTTGGGTTTACTATCTGTCACTATCTACCTTATCAGACCAAGTCCACGACGCACGGGTTGGGTCTACTATCTGTCACTATCTACCTTATCAGACCAAGTTCCTGAAAATAACAATTATCAAAACTAAGCACCATTGGCGGTCAGCACTGCGTGGTGGCTCCTCCATAGCCCATTTTAAAAAGTTTACACGAATATTAAATGTTTCGTTTTGTATCACTGACTAAATGTTGCTGAATTACACTTATGAGCCGTGTGATTCAGTCCGACGCCATGCGAAGCGCCCTTAAACTCAAATAACCAACTAGTCCGACGCCATATAACCTCTTTTTTCTTAGTGAAGAATGTCGGGCCCTCCCTTCAAAGCACCGAACCATCATCATCATTATAAAGGGCTCGTAGCGAAAAAGCTCGTCGGCGGGATCTTGAAAACGTATTGGTTAATAATTGCATTGCGAACATCTTACGCCTGACAGGGTTTCTTCAGTGTAACTTGGTATAGTATAAAGCTCGTAGAACGCATGTAGCTCTGGTATCGCAAAATGCGAATTGCTCGTAAGCATACCAAGCAGCCCGGCCCAACTGTAAAAGAGTGGACCGAAGTTAATTCACCCTGTGTAACGTGGTCTCAACAGTACTATTTTGTCCGTTCCGTGAAATTTTGTTTATTACTTCCTGCTTCTTCATATGTTAATAAGTTGTACATGGGCGCTGTACAACCAGTGCAGTTGATGTGCCCATAAACCTTGATGACTACAAGCCCTTCAGTTTGTTCCATTTTATAATAAGAAGCTCTGCATCATGAACGTTATCCTATATGGTAAGCACTTTTGTATATGAACCTTCCGCGATAAGAAAGCTTCGAGCTGCATGGCCGACGCAGTCGATGCGCCCCTAAACTCCAATAAGAAAGCTTCGTTGCGATTTGCTGTGTACTTTGATCGTCTAATATCTTATACTAACGAATCTTTGCCCTTGTGAACTTCATCACGTGGTACTCTTTCGCGTTGTGAACCTCATGCATTACGAATCTTGCTTATAGCCATCGTGATTTACGCATGCTTCAATGCGACATACGCTCGCGAATATCCGCTTATATAACTTTATTGATCTTAATATCAGGCTAAGCTAGCCTTTATCTAGTTAGGCCCATGCATATGGGCAAATGCCTTTATCTAATGAGCCAAAAATATATCGGAATTATTCCGGTATTCCGTTTTTCGTCACAACTGTCTCCGATGATCCCAATGTGAGGCCTAGCGCCGGCTCCAGTGCAACAAACATAATCCTACCACCAACCCCTAGTGTTCCCATAACAATGCCCTTCTCTGCTCCCAATGCCCTCTGCCCGTCTCGCCTCGCCCACGCATGGCGCCCAGTTCCGTTCTCGGACCGGGTATAGGTGTGGAGCGTTTCATTTATGATTGTGTGTGGGCTAAATGGTGAGCACCGAGAACACCGGATGACGTGAGCGAGAGCGCGTGCTGTCTGTTTTAGTGGCTGTGATACAGCCGACTGCCGGCTGGCTGTGCTGTGATGGGCCCATTACGACACCGCGCACACGGCTGTAAATCTTGTCGCCTGTCCGGGCCGTCCGTCCGGCCAGGTGGGCGGCCGGACAACACTGGACATGGTCGGACGTGGGCGGCGGCCCATAGCCACACGCGCGACCCGCCCGGACGGACCGCCCACTGGTCACACGAGGCGGCTTATAAGGACCAGCGGGTGTTGTTCGCTGGTGCCCGTGGGTTGGCAGCCTGCCGCCAACGCCGGCGAGAGCCGGCATCGCCGCTAATGCCATGTGTGCCATTTGCGTGAGCGGTGTTCAGATTAACGACACTTTCAATCCAGGAAATGTGATTGAACGATTTTACATGGAATAATTTTGTTTTGTGGTTATTCTGTTCGATATGCGTGTGCGCATCGAATGGCAGTGACCCGGATGCATTTGATCGACTAACACTCGCAGGAGAGTGGGAGGTATTCTACAGGGAGGGGCCAACTCACACGCGGTAGGAGGTCGTGCGGTCGTGCCGTGTGCCACCAACCATATGGCCGCTCCCTCTGCATAAACAGCTGCCGGTCTGCGCCAGCTAAATCACATATCCGATTGAAAGCAAGCTCAAAAGTTGGCTAGGTATCAATCTGGAGATAGATGAAAGCATGGTGTTGTTGCGCCATTCGTTAAAAAGAATTGTCGGGGACGAGCTGGGGACCCCCGCCCTCGTCCCGTATAGACACACACATGGCGCATGTCAGCACATGCAGTGAGAAAGTCGATTCAGAACCGCCAATGAAAGGGGAATTTCGCATGCTGAGATACCCCGCAATTAAAACTGCTTGCGATAAGAATTGCTTAGGGTAACGGGTGCAGGTGGCGTGGCTCCTGATGTCGGAAAAGTCCGCCGTGAAGTCACCCATCGGCAAATCTAGCAGAGCAATGAAAATCGATGACTGCGGATAACTCCTACCTGACTTGACCTGTCTTGTCCAGTTATAATTTTGTTCATAGAATTTCAGAGATCATACAGATCATTCACTGATAGTTTGGAAGCTAGTAGTCGAGGGGTAGGGTGCCCGTCTCCCAACCAAAAGGTTGTGGGTTCGAGTCCCACCTGTCGCTACTCTTTGCCTTCGACCAATCGTCGTGAGATATTGGGGACGCTATTTCACACAGCAGTCGACGCGTCGTAAAGCCAATATCCTCCCTGATAAGTTTGAGAAGAATGTCTCCGCAGTCCCAACAAGAGCATCGCAAGGAAGTTGCTGTCGGTTGGGTGGACGCCGACTGGGCTACCGACATGCCAATAAACTGGAGTAAAAATGTATTCGGAAGTAAAATTATGTTCTGGGCTCATGCAAATATTGGCACTTCGTGGGATTTACCTCCTGTTCCTACGAAGAAAGAGGACATGGAGAAGGAGGTGAATCTGTCTCTCACCTAAAGCCCAGATAAGCAACTGCAGACGAGCTGCAATGACATTGTAGTGACGTTGCTGTGCCAGAGTGATCCAGCCCAGTCTGAGCCATATAGACAGCAGGGTGTGGGGCCAACAAACTCCGCCCCCTGTTCGTAACACGACCCTGGAGGATACGCAGTGTGAATGGCGGAGCAAAGGTGTCCGGTCCAAAAATGTCATCTTGGTAAAAAGACCCTGATGGTGGGGGGAGCGGCATGATGAGCCGGTCATCCGGTCCTGTGGCGGTCCTTTGACGGTCCTGAAGGTAGTGTTGCGGTCTGGCGCGTGACCAGTCGGCGGTGAGGTGCTGTGGCTGTGCCTTGACGGTTTGGTGACGTTCCTAAAAGTAGTGTATGGCTTGGTGCATGGCCGGTCGGTAGTCCGGTGGTATGACGCATCAACCGCGCTACGTAATGTATGAAGCAATGCCGATATTTTTCACTGGAAGCCGCATTCTAGTGTCCGGTCGGCGACCAGCCCGATGTTGTCAGTAGTGTGTTGTCCGACCGACCATCGGCCCGATATTGTCAGTAGTGTGTTGTCCGGCCGACCATTGGCCCGATTTTGTCAGTAGTGTGTTGCCCGGCCGGCCATTGGCCCGATATTGTCAGTAGTGTGTTGTCCGACCGGCCATTGGTCCAATATTATCAGTAGTGTATTGTCCGACATGGGAATGCGGTAATTCCCGTCCAGCGTCGCACATGTGGCGCGTGCATGCGCATTCTTTGACGCTGGGCGTCAAGGAATGCAAGTGCATTCTTGCCGCTGAGCGTGGTGCAGCGCCGCGTGTCGGTTAAAGTGTGCTGAATAATAAGGTGTCTGGACCGGCTGCACCTCACGGTTCCTGCTCCTTCCACCCTGTTCTGGGAGTTACATCCAGGGTTGCGTTATGCGGACCTCATCCCCCTCAAGATGTCCGCAAAGGCTATAATAGTTAAATCCAGTGACGAGACATTTATCTCGGGGAATGACCCGGGAAATATGATATGTATGTGTCGGGCCCTTTGAACAGAACTCGTCAAGCAACATGCGTACATATGTTTCATGTCTGAAAATAATTGGGCCACGCCAGCTCACGCCGGAAGTTTGGAAAGCTCGGGTACATTGGTTTTGGAATATGAAAATGTTGTCTCCAAAAACAACTGATATGAACCGAAACATCTTTGTAAGCATTGTAAACTTATAACCTTGTGACCTCGTGACTTGATCGTAGGTCACGCTAAGGCAATGCGTAAATTGATGAACGCTTTCTTCAACATGATGAGCGCATTCTTCGACATTCGCGTAAGTGTGCACTATTTGGAAAGCAATGTCATGCAAAAGTCGAATGAGATCAGATCCCACAAGATCAGGTGAACTTAGATCTTTGGTTAAGTACCCAATGTCATGTTGCACGACTTCGGTGGCGGTGAGATCGAATTCAGATATGACTCCACGAGGAGTAGCAACATTTTGTATAAGATGACATGTTGTATGATTTTCGTGGTGTTGACCTGACCTTATGTCACTTACCTTTTGATATATTTTTGACCGGAATGCTTATAGCATCTCTTGTAACATTATCTCTGAAAATTTACCCCGATTTCAATTGTTCCCACTCATTACGCTAAAACATTGCAAACATTTGCCTGATCTCATGTCGATAACCTTAATCTGAATTAAAATTTCGGTAGGGCAAAGTTGTTTGTCTTGATGAAGGAACAACATGATCTGAGTTTGGTGTTGATATGTTGAAACCATTCCGTATGACAGCACTTTGAAATTTGTTTAGCATTGCGCTCTTTGACTCCTCTCATGTCAATGACCCTTGGTGATCTCATTTAGCCGCTGTCATGGAAAAAAAAACCTGAGGTGGGTGGGGGTGGGAGCTTGAGAGCCCCCCTGCCCGGTAAGGGTTAAGTTGGTGAAGCACAATGCAACGAATGGATAGTTGGGAGGCGACGTAGTTTTTGATGCCAGGACAAGCCTTAGAAACAGGAATGTAGAAGAGAAATGGAAGGCGCGGAAACCTTAGGAGATGACACGATGAGTACGGTGAGGCCCAACCAACTAAATACGTGACTCATACAATGTGTAGTATGGAGCATTGCATGCTATTATTCGAATTAATATTGCTGCTACAAATTCACCCTATTTTCATTCGCGCATTCAGTAAGGTAGGATCTAGGATTTAAAGTGGGTAAAGAAACTCAGTTGAAACTCTTGTTTTAAAGTAAAAAGCTCACTTAGCGCAGCAAAAAAAAACTGAATGTCTTTTAAGTGTAATGTTTCCCTGCGCCCCTTAGATCTGCGTCTATTAACATTTCGGATGCAAAAGACATTCATAGACGTATGCTAATGAAGCTCATTTCTAACCATGAGTGTTTGGGGAGGTGATCTAGCAGGTTTATGTGAGGAAGAACACGCCTTCCTGCGAAGGCCGCAGTTTTTACCTAGCGAAGCACTAGCTTGCCGCCAAGCCGTCAATGTCGACCTCCTATTGGAGGCGCATGGAGAATATTTATGATGGCGCATTGCGTTGAGTCTTAAACACGTTTTCTAGTTCATCAATCAGCAGTGTCTCATGTAAACCCTACCAACCTGATGTAAACCCTAACAATCCCATGTGTACCCTGTCAACCTTATGCAAACCCTTCCAACCTCGTGCAAACTCTGCCAACCTCATTTAAACCCTACCAACCCATGTAATCCCTACCAACCTCATGCAAACCCTATCAACCTCATGTAAACCCTATCAACCTCATGTAATCCCTACCAACCTCATGTAAATCCTACCAATCTCATGTAAACCCTACTAACCTCATGTAAACTCCACCAACCTCATGTATACCAACCTCATGTATACCAACCTCATGTAAACCCTACAAACCTCGTGTAAACTCTACTAACCTGATGTAAACTCTACCAACCTCATGTAAACCCCACACACCTCATATAAACTCTACCAACCTCATGTAAACCCTACCAACATCATGTAAGCCCTACCAACCAGGTCGCGAAGTGACGGATGATCCTCATTTTGTCAGGTGGACATTGATTAGTACGGTTTGGCTACACGTGAATCGTGTTGAACTGTGCCGTCCTCGTAGATGTTGCGAGTCGGACCCGAGCGGCCGGAGTGTTGTGAGATGGCATGTTGGCGTTGCCATGCGCGCCGGTTGGCAGTGCTCTGCGTTTGGTCCTCCTTATTACGGGACAAGACTGCAGCGTTCGTCTGAGCCCCTCACTATCCGTCATAAACGTTGTCCCCCGTGTTTGTGATCAACGGGATGATAGGAGTGCCGAGTGTGCGTTTGTGTATACTCAGTGGACGTGGGTTTTGTGTCCGGCTTCATGTCCAAAGGGTAGTGCTTAGTGTTAATAGTGTTGCGGACGAGGGTTTTGACGGGGCGAGGTATTGAACTATAGCTTATTATGAAGAGTAATTACGGAGCCCTGCATTGTGCTGGTCGAAGAGTGGTACGCGTTCGAAATGCGGGCTTTGACTCAGCTGAAAAGCTTGAGTTAGAGAATGGGAAGATAAGACTAGGCTAAAGTACAGGAAGCTAGATGGGTTAGTGTCAGTGCTAGATGTCTTTGAATGTCAATTCTGAGGATGTGTTTTTATGAGGGTTGTGTTCGACGAGGATAGACAAGTAGTTTTATGGGTGTGTTGCATCCAGGAATACAACTAACGCGTTATTACGCTTGTCCTCCTGTCTCGCTTCTGGATATGTGGAGTGACCAATCAGTAATGTAATATTGTATGCGCATTTTCTCCGATTCAGTCGATTTTTTCGTAACATCTTCCATTATGCGATGGTATACCCTCTTGCAGTCTCAGCGCAGACGGTACGGACTTCACAGAAGCCATTGACGTTTGTCCATGCTGAACTGAACTGCCTGCTGGGCTATTTTCTGCCCATGGTTCATCGTAAGCACAGCCTATCAGCTGTACATGGCCATCACCGATTAGTGTTGCTCACCTATCGTTGTTTTCTTTTTCGTTATGCTGGCTGCCTACACTTAAACACGACTGTATATGTGACCAAATTGCGAAACATTGAATTGCACTGGAGCTCGGTGTGAGTGGACATCACAATTTTGCCGGTGCAAGTTCGTCGCGAGACCGTGGGCCGCATGAAATGAAAAGGTTCGAGGGAAAACAACTTGCACGTGCAGCCGCTTGCACTTCCCTGCAGTGGTCGTTTTTGCGTCACCATATACGTATCGTGGACAGAGGCGAGAACTGGGCTGCACATCTGAAAACTCCAGGACGGATAAAAAGCCGGCCAAGAAAGGATGCCGTCCGTGTCAGTGGCGTTGTAGGGAAAGTGGCGTGCTCAGAGGCGCGTGCAGGGCAGACGGCGGCCGCACGAGCCGTGTTGCGCCCGATCTGGTCCGCAGACGCGGCAGTTGTTCCTGCCACAGTGGTGATCAGCCAGTGCCAGAGTCGGGAGGGCTGATGACGGTCGCCGTGCCGCACCAGTGTGCCGTCCGCACTGTGTGGCACAGCTCCGTACATGGTGACCCGCTGACGCTGGGCTGATGACGGTCGCCGTGCCGCACCAGTGTGCCGTCCGCACTGTGTGGCACAGCTCCGTACATGGTGACCCGCTGACGCTGGGCTGATGACGGTCGCCGTGCCGCACCAGTGTGCCGTCCGCACTGTGTGGCACAGCTCCGTACATGGTGACCTGCTGACGCTGGGCTGATGACGGTCGCCGTGCCGCACCAGTGTGCCGTCCGCACTGTGTGGCACAGCTCCGTACATGGTGACCTGCTGACGCTGGGCTGATGACGGTCGCCGTGCCGCACCAGTGTGCCGTCCGCACTGTGTGGCACAGCTCCGTATGGTGACCCGCTGACGCTGGGCTGATGACGGTCGCCGTGCCGCACCAGTGTGCCGTCCGCACTGTTGCTTAGCTCCTTACCCGCTGACGCTGGGCTGATGACGGTCGCCGTGCCGCACCAGTGTGCCGTCCGCACTGTGTGCACAGCTCCGTACATGGTGACCCCTGACGCTGGGCTGATGACGGTCGCCGTGCCGCACCAGTGTGCCGTCCGCACTGTGTGGCACAGCTCCGTACATGGTGACCTGCTGACGCTGGGCTGATGACGGTCGCCGTGCCGCACCAGTGTGCCGTCCGCACTGTGTGGCACAGCTCCGTACATGGTGACCTGCTGACGCTGGGCTGATGACGGTCGCCGCTGACGGTCGCCGTGCCGCACCAGTGTGCCGTCCGCACTGTGTGGCACACCCGTACATGGTGACCTGCTGACGCTGGGCTGATGACGGTCGCCGTGCCGCACCAGTGTGCCGTCCGCACTGTGTGGCACAGCTCCGTACATGGTGACCTGCTGACGCTGGGCTGATGACGGTCGCCGTGCCGCACCAGTGTGCCGTCCGCACTGTGTGGCACAGCTCCGTACATGGTGACCCGCTGACGCTGGGCTGATGACGGTCGCCGTGCCGCACCAGTGTGCCGTCCGCACTGTGTGGCACAGCTCCGTACATGGTGACCCGCTGACGCTGGGCTGATGACGGTCGCCGTGCCGCACCAGTGTGCCGTCCGCACTGTGTGGCACAGCTCCGTACATGGTGACCCGCTGACGCTGGGCTGTCCATGCAGTCACTCTTCGACAAGCATGCTCCAGCGGTGGCTCGCTGTGGTCTTCCTGTGTTGTGATTTGGAAGAGACGCCATTTCACGGTGGCTGGTAGACGTTGTATGGTGCCCTGAAATGGGATGTTCAATTGGAGGATTGAATGTTGAATTGAAGCGAAAGTTGGATGGCCGGCTCACTGATTTTCTGGTACACCAAGCTGGGTGTTGCGGATGTTTTTCGTTTGGTCAGTTACAAATAGGTTACCTCCCATGTTATGAAACTAAACATGTGTATCTTGGAGGTCGGCACTCAGGTTGAATCTCGACGTTGTCACCAGCATTGTTTTTTTTTCCTGATTTGTGGAACAGGGCAAGCTCGTTCAGAATACTTATCGTCTGCTTACTACACTGTCATAGTTATTTTTCGTGGCTGCATCTCGAGCGCTGTTACCGAGTGATTGTAGGGCACTTCCGCTGTATGGCCAATAACTATTGCATTCGATGCTCCTTTGAGTTGATCCCCTCCAATCCTGTCATTGATCGGCTGCTTGGAATGGGGAGTCTGTCTGCTTCTGTATCGTACCATTGGGCTGTTGTACCCACGCACTAAGCTGGCCTGCGGCGAAGATTCGCCACTCACGTGGAACGATCGCGGAGAGCCGGAGATCTGTGCCGCGATCAGCGACCATTCAACCCGCTACCCCTTTGTTTCGGAACGGACGCATAAACCACAACACCACCGACCCTCTGTATAATATAGCCAGGATAACTCCCAGTCCTGCTCGAGAGCATTATCAATGCTAGCCAGCAATTATTCAGGATTATGTGAGGCGGCTATCGTTTGGTGCCAGTCTTCTCTGCAGAACGTTGTGTTCACATTACTCCCCGGTGACGAGCGAACTCTGTGTAAACCCATCCAGTGGAGGCGTCTCGGCACCAGGTGGTGACGTACCGTCGCGAGCGAGCTCTGTTGGCCCCATCCAGTGCAGGCATCTCGGTGCCAGGTGGTGACGTGTTGTCGCGAGTAAACTCTGTCACCCCACCCAGTGGGTGACCAGGGTTGGATGTGCACTTTGTAATCCTGAATGTGGAGGGAAACCTGTTGCATAATGACATGAGGAGAGATTACTTTCTTCAAACTTATGACATCAGAAACCCAGTTTGCACTCTCCAGTGAATCTTGAGCAATTTATCACAGAGCAGGTCATTATCCAGCAGCACAATTCAACCTCCATATGAGATAAATGGAAGCATAATTTGCTGGAGATGCTAATGTGCTGGATGCTAAAACCCATGAACAGTCCATTTTTCCAAACCTGGTGGTGGCGTGCTGTCGCGAGTACACTCCGAGTAACCCCACCCACTGGAGGCGTCTCGTGGCCAGGTGATGACGTGCCGTCGCGACTGAACTCTGTCCCCACCCACTGGAGGCTTCTCGGCGCCAGGTGATGACGTGCCGTCGCGAGTGAACTCTGTCCCCACCCACTGGAGGCGTCTCGGTGCCAGGTGATGACGTGCCGTCGCGAGTGAACTCTGTCCCCACCCACTGGAGGCGTCTCGGCGCCAGGTGATGACGTGCCGTCGCGAGTGAATTCCGTAATCCCACCCACTGGAGGCGTCTCGGCGCCAGGTGATGACGTGCCGTCGCGAGTGAATTCCGTAATCCCACCCACTGGAGGCGTCTCGGCGCCAGGTGATGACGTGCCGTCGCGAGATTCCGTAATCCCACCCACTGGAGGCGTCTCGGCGCCAGGTGAACTCTGTCCCCACCCACTGGAGGCGTCTCGGCGCCAGGTGATGACGTGCCGTCGCGAGTTAATTCCGTAATCCCACCCACTGGAGGCGTCTCGGCGCCAGGTGATGACGTGCCGTCGCGAGTGAATTCCGTAATCCCACCCACTGGAGGCGTCTCGGCGCCAGGTGATGACGTGCCGCGGAAATGGGCCGTCCATTGCCGGCCCTCCGCCCTGTGTCGTATCTTATTAGCGATCTGACGGCTGGGTGTTGCAGTAGTCGCTCGGGGACAGAGTGGAGATGAGTGGTCAGCAGCGAGGCGGCGGAACGGTCGCTGTCGTCCATCACCCTCCCCCCCCCCGCTCACTTTCCCCAGACTGTCGGCTGCAATCGCAGTGGAGCAATTGTGGAAGGTGAAACGTTGTCTCGCATTGGCAACTGTGCAAAATAAAGACGTTGGCGTACGTGTGGGAGAGCGGGGCGAGTAGTCTTGGAGTAAGGTGCCCGTCTCCCAGCCGAAAGGTCGTGGGATCGAGCTCCACCTGTCGCAACTCTTCACCCGGAACTAATCGACGTGAGTGACTGGCGACGCTAAATGCCTCAGAATAGTCGACGCGTCATAAAACCAATAACCACCACGAGTAGGACGGCACATAAAACACATGGGTTTGGCGGCTACTTCTGTGCCGTATTTTACAGTCATTGCGTGCCGCCGTTTTTGTTCCAATGGAGCTCCGGTGAAAAAGGTTGTAATTAGGAGCATTGAACACTCACGGACATTGCCTCCACTCAGTTCCTGCACTCATAATTAGGCACTTTTAATTTTGTTTTTAGTAGCTTTTACCACAATATTATCTTTGAAGTGCGCTCATTTTGTTTTTATTTGTTCAAAGAAAGGTTGTATGGCCCAACGTAGTCAGTGCCGGTCCAGCTGACCCGGCTCAGTCAACAAGAGAACCGCCCGTCACGTGGTTATTTCGTCATGACGCGTGACTTGCGCGCCACGAAGTCGGACGGCCAGTGTCAGTCCGATGGAGATGCGCTGAACGGTTGTATGCGGCATGGACTGAGCGGGAGAGCTGTGTGACAACAAGAACTGTGGCACCGTGGCACATACACTAATGGGGTCTGAAAGTTGATAAAGATGTGATGGCGCGAGAGTCAATGGTCACCAGCCTTCTTTGGCGAACCTAAAGCGCTATGTTTGTGGGTTAGGAGGGCAGAATCTTTATATTTAAAAGCCTATGTACATTGTAAGCAGCGTATGTGTTTGCGCGTATTTAATTATGTGAATGACTCGACACGTCTAGTTGCGGAATATTTACCATTAGTGCGCTAGAAATTAGGAGAAGCAAGCCAGAAGTATGGGTGTATGTGCGGTTCCCGGCTGCCAAAACGTGATCCATCTATCAGGTTTCAGCAGACGCAAGGTAAGAAGGCAGAAAATGATTTGAAAAACAACTATGTTGACTGCCTTTCGAAAGACGTAGTGGGAACCATTTAGGAAAGCACGGTAAGGACCTAGGCACATAGGTACCAAGGTAAACCTACTATTGTCCAGACTGTAAAGTAGGCACAAGGTCACTGGGCACATCAGCCCACAGTTAAAAAGCACCAATCCACACCAAGGGTGAGAAATGACCAATCGCACCCCACCCCCAATCCATAGCCAGAAATTTGCATGGTTAATACCTAACATGCTAAGATGGATTGTTAGCCTACTTAATTTGAAACTAATAATTGAGTTCCACCCATAAGTTATGTTCAGTCAAATTAATTTCACCAAAATGCATTGCAGGTTAGGTTGGGCAGTGGGTATCGGTCACCTAGAGCTAGGTACCTTACCAAGGTAGTTTCATAGGGCCCCATTAGGGGCCCACCCCACTCTCAGGGAGCCTGCACTGCTGGGACACACCCCAGGGCCCACATCTCTTGTGGGTCCCACATGCTCTACCTTACCTTACCTTAAGTACCTATTGTCGGGTAAAAATTACGCCAAAAGTTTGTCCTGATTATAACAAAACATACCCTTTCCTTATCTCAGTCCTGTTGATTCAGATTAGAGTCGTTAGTAAAAGAGAATAAGGAAAATCACCCACACAAACACACACACAATGCACATATCACACACCCATGCAACAAAACACCCACACCCCACACCCCACACCACCCAACAAATCTCACCAAAAGCCAGCACATGCATTTTTAACAGTAGGTGGGTAGAGATCTCGTACCTCTGGACCAGCTCTTCATTCCTGCCCTTTGTGGATGCATGCCTTTCCCTTAATAAGCTTGAAAGTTGAGGTGTTGTGAAACTCCGATAAAAATCCCTATCACTATTCAAGTCCATAATTGCGCCTAGTAGCTACCACCGTAACGTGCAGTCAATAGCAAAGCACTTGCCAGCTCAGACGCGTATGTTCTACCCAAGCTGGTGGCCAGAGTCCGATAATTGGCGAGTTCCTGGCACACTGTAACCCATGAACAACCTTTCTTCAACACAATATTTCCGAAATCCTTGGCCTAAATGACTTGCAACCCTAATAAAAGTCACATGCCAACACCGACTCCCGGCAACCCCACCAAAATGCACAGCAAAGATGAGCGACGCCTCCTTGTCGGGTGACCATTGCGTACAGCGCCGCCCTGGTGGCCAAATCGTAGCTTTCAGACCCCATTCAACGATGCGGTGAAGTGCATTTCATTCTGAGATAGGTACCCAATATTCGGCAGGTAAGCCCGATTTCGACAAGATTGCAGCCGGTTTGAATGAATCTGATGTTATTTCCATCTGTCTTCCGAAATTGGACGCACTATCTCCCGAATCGAACTCCTCTACTGGATATGCTGCGTCACATATTTGAATGCACCGTGGCGAATTGTCGAAATAGGTATTACTTATTTCTGAAATCCCTGCACTCCATAACGTGCTTGTCTTAATGGGCTGTCAAGAGAGCGTAGTTGCGGTCGATCTACAAGTTCCCGGTAGCGGGATGGTGCCCGATGTCGAGTCCAACAGGGGAGCTCCACGGCCCGCCTCTTGCCGTCGTTCGTCCAGTACACCTAATGACAGCGTATACTAGTATATTCAACCACGCGTCTGGCTGTCACACAGCCGAAGCTGCACGGAGCGACTCCCACAGGGTCTTACGTTGTCCATATCGAAATGCAGAATTAAGTTGGTCTCAAAATAATACTGCCAACTCTCATATTGGTCTTATTTTTAACTAAGAATTTAGTATTTTAGCTCAGTTTGGGGGCCAAACAATACAATTCCCATTGTGTTTGCGTTTCTAAACAAGCGATCATTGTGAATATATGTACCAATGAGCAAAACACTGCATTTCGTTCTGAACAGTTTTCCATCCACCCATTGCAAGTCATCCATTACTTTCATCGTAGCTTTGAGGGGAAGAAGTGCTGGTTTCGGGCGATTTTTTTCTCGAAAGTATCGGCATGAATATCCAAACGGGGAGTCAAACGTTGGGATTCCCGGTCATCGAACCGTGCGAGTTATATCGTAGAATACTGCCCTTACAGCTCGGTACCAAGACAAGAACTCACAGTTTTGACACTTGATGGGGCCGGTCAGCCTCACCACCCAGCCAACATCGTCTGTAACACGATCGTCGGCACTTCCACTGTCGCCCGTCGATGACGGCGGCGGCGGCTAGCGGTGCACCCGCTGCTGCCGCCGCCAGCACCGTCCACTTCATTACCTGCTCTGTGATTACGTATTCAAGCAAACGACCGGCATGCACCTCTGCACGGCGGTGCACCTGGGCCGGCGGCGGTCGGCGCCGGCCGGGTAATGGCGGCGCGGGCGCCCGGCGCCCGGCCGACGAGCCGGTCATGGGTGCCCCTGCTGCCGGCCCGGCCGAGGTGTCGGACGGAGGCCGTCCGTTCCGAGTGACACGACGGGGTCGTGTGCGGCGCGACTCTTGGTCTGTCCGCGGCGCGCCGGGCACCCACGCCGCCAGCGCGTAATAGCGGAAATTATCCTCGGAAACGTGCATGGTAATTTGTTATTCGGGCGGCCTGCAGGCCTGAGCTGCATGCGATTTGCATTGTTTCGCTATTATTCAGATCGGTCGTGCGATTGGCCGGTCGGCACCGGCTCGCCCACGGACAGGTTCTCTGTTTTAAACTGGTGCCGACTGACGCGGCTGCTCTGGACGTGATATCGTCACCGCACCCGCCTGCCAAGACGCGTGCACCGCCTGAACAGGCGAGAACTTGTCGCGTCGCGTACGCAACAGGAACACGAGACGATTGCTGACTCCAGCCAGCTGTATGTGTCAGGAAGATGGAACCGCCGTCCGATGTAGCTAGCTGCGTGTCGGGAAGACACACTGCTTTCCGATCTGGCTAGCTGTGTGCCAGGAAGACATACCGCTGCCCGACCAAGCTAGCTGTGTGCCAGGAAGTCATACCGCTGCCCGCTCTAGCTAGTTGAGTGCCAGGAAGGCATGTCGCTGCCCGACCTAGGCGGGGCGTGTCTTCCTGTGCCAGGAAGTCACGCCTCCGCCAGATCTGACTAGCTGTATGCCAGGAAGTCATACCGCTGCCCGCTCTAGCTAGTTGAGTGCCAGGAAGGCATACTGCTTTCCGATATGACTAGCTGTGCGCCAGGAAGGCATACCGCTGCCCGTTCTAGCTAGCTGTGTCGCAGGAAGAGAAACTTGAGTTCTCTTACGACGCATGCAACTGCCAGGTCATGTAGCGTCGCCCACCTCTCATGCCGGTTGATCGCGGGTGGAGTCGGTAATTCCGGCGGTTGTGGGCGTTCAATCTACGATCTCACGATCAGGAGTCCGGCGCTCAACTGACCAAGCTGCCGCGATCCCGCTGTGTGTGAGGACATGCTGATGCCACCAGCCAGTTGTGTGTCAGGACATGTCGCAGTTCGCTCTAATCAGCTGTTTGTTGGAACGGGAATGCGGTCTCATCCAGCCAGCTGTTTGTATCACTGCTCGCTCACACCAGCCGTATATGAGGAACTGGTTTCCATGGTGTCCATGGTCACCAATAGTTTCCATGTCCGCATGGCGAGTCATGCTTTGAAATGGCATTGTCTGTTCTTAGAAGTATGGTGAAAGCTTAATTTGCGGAGCATTCCATGGTCATAAAAATATGAAGGTTGTGGGAGACATGTCTCGTGAACATTTCTGAACACGTTTCATGTTCCTCTTCATGTTTCGAAGAAAGAGCACGTTTTTTGTGTCGATGGGTTAAAATAAATAATTTTTTTTAAGTCCCCGCAGATTGGATTTCGCCTCAATTCCGATGAACATAATGCACTCATGATAATTAATTATCTTGCAAAGATATAAAACATTATCGAAGCATATATCTGACTGTGAAAGCCGTTCAGAAGAACGTGTTCATTAAGTCTCCGAACATTCCTGATCAAATCGTCATTGACGGACCAGAACAATGTGCCGCGTTCATCTCGATTTAGCCGACGCAATGCTGATTAGGGCCGACTTGCGAGGACCGTGCCGCCGGGCTTGCTGTAGGTATGTGACACAGGTTGTATGTACCACCAGCCTGCAATTGAGGACACCACTAAATGAAGAGTGGCCCGGCTGTGTTGGCGTGAGCTGCCAACACAGCCGGGTCAACCGCGGTCGTTCGGGGCATGTGCCCGCGGCAACGGCAGCGTGTTTGTGCAATGGCAGTTGGCGGTACTGTTCGGTTCATCGGCTTCCTGCTCAGAGGCGTGGCAACGTCGGACAATGTTGATGGGCCGAAGTCACTTTCAAGTTAGTGTTTTTCATGCAACATGTCTACGTACATGTGGTCTCCACAATCAGACAGCCCCCCCCCGCTCGTCCCCCGTCTCTACTGCCATGACCCTCTTGATCACCGTTCATGACGTGATTCCCACAATAATTGTGCAGGCCCATGTCCCCTGATGCTCCCCGCCACTGCAGCCATGATCCCCTTGGTCGCCTTTCATGAAGCGATTCTCGCAATAATTGCACGTCAGTGTGTCATGCTGGGAGTTCGTGGAATTGCTGGATGGTTTGTGTTATCTAGAGCTGGGCGGTAGACACACTTGTCGGCATGCTCCAATATCCCATGCCAGGCCAGGCAGAGCCCTCGCAGCCTGCTTCACAACCGCAGAGACTGCTCACGCTCTGAGTTATCTGCCAGAAGACTAGTGGAAGAGTTGTGAGGTCACCACCGTAGACCATCACAAGTATCAACCACTTGGCTAACAAATATTTTTTTTTTAAACACGGCGACAGTTCGATCACGGTATTGAGATCATGGGCCATCAACACTGTTAATCTGCTATAACGGTCCTTTATACTTGGAAGTCTTCATGGTCAATAGGTATCCTGCCCCCGCACGTCCACCAAGCTAGCGTTGGAAACTACTGTTTTGCCATGCCAACGTTGTGATCCTTGCAAAAGCAATGACGTTTGGTCCGAGCCCTTTCGCGATATCTGTTTCTTGTTTTCTCTCTCGAATTTTCCAACTATGCACCGGAAAATTCAACGAAGTTGTGCACGCTTCTTTAGCAACTGTTTGATCACGTTTCTGGGCTAGTTCTACTCAGAATTTCTGTGTTCATCCTCATATCGCAAGAGACTACCACACCAGTGCAGATCACTCGAGAGGTCAGGCAATGGGGCATTCTGAAGGAGCCACAAGGACGCTCCGCACTGTCTAGCATAAATATAATTTGGGTACCATTGAGGCGCGGTTCTGGATGCACAAGCGATTCTTAACGGCTGTGTGACTCACCTGGACGACGGACTCGCGTGATCTGACAACTGGTTTACAGGCTGCATGCCGGCTGAACGTGGGGGATCTCATTTCCGAAACGGAGAAAAATCGGCTCAACCGAGCCGGGCGTTTCCATTCGTTGCACGTTGCGTCGATCCGGGCCGGATTTTATGGGTGTTGGAAGGAAAGCGGCGTGCACGGCGACGGCGGGCCGGGGTGTGGGCGCCCTGCTTAATACGCCGTGACGTCGGCACGCGGTGGCGTCGGCCGTGCTGTGTACACTGCACAGACGGCGGCCCCGACCCGCCGCCGGCCGACATCGGCACACACACGGACAGCGACTGCGCCGTCTCCGCAGCAAAACTGGGATGAGCCGTGGCGCTTCCTGTGGTCGTATTTGGCGGTGTCCAGGCGACATGACACGCGCGGTGACGATTTTCCCGGGGGCGGGGGGGGGGGGGCGCGTCACATCCGCCGCACATGGACGCGTTGTCGCCGGCGGACAGCGCGGAGGGCGGTGCCCTGGACGGCGCACGGTCCGTCAGGCGATACCGATCGTCACCACACCGATGTTTGGCGTGGGCTGACCACGCCACCGGCGCCATCTCTGCGGCCGATGTGGTGACTCCCACGCGCCGCCACGCGAGCTTCCGATGTGTGTCAGCCTTGTCGCGTCAGGCGTTCACGACCGGCGCAGCTGCGCTTCTGAGTGCTACTGGGACAGAGATCGACGCGTATCACGGTCGGACATGGGCATTCCCTTGACGCTGGCGGCATGACACATCGAAGCGTCCGACCGTCGCCACTGTCCGCCTGACGTCTGACGGGCGGACACTGGCAGACGTCTGGCCAGGACCAACCCCGGCAGACGTCTGGCCAGGACCAGCCCCGGCAGACGTCTGACGGGCGGACACTGGCAGACGTCTGGCCAGGACCAACCCCGGCAGACGTCTGACGGGCGGACACAGACGTCTGGCCAGGACCAGCCCCGGCAGACGTCTGACGGGCGGACACTGGCAGACGTCTGGCCAGGACCAACCCCGGCAACGTCTGGCCAGGACCAGCCCCGGCAGACGTCTGACGGGCGGACACCGGCAGACGTCTGGCCAGGACCAACCCCGCCTGACGTCTGACGGGCGGACACCGGCAGACGTCTGGCCAGGACCAACCCCGTCCTCCCACTGCCGTGCGACTCACGCAGACCTCTGTCTGTCTGTCTGTGTGTGGGTATGTATGTATGTATGTATGTATGTATGTATGTATGTATGTATGTATGTATGTATGTATGTATGTATGTATGTATGTATGTCTGTCTGTCTGTCTGTCTGTCTGTCTGTCTGTCTGTCTGTCTGTCTGTCTGTCTGTCTGTCTGTTGTCTGTCTGTATGTATGTATGTCTGTCTGTCTGTCTGTCTGTCTGTTGTTGTCTGTCTGTCTGTATGTCTGTCTGTATGTCTGATGTTGTATGTCATGTTGTCTGTTGTATTCATGACTGTCTGTCTGTCTGTCTGTCTGTCTGTCTGTCTGTCTGTCTGTCTGTCTGTCTGTCTGTCTGTCTGTCTGTCTATCCGTCCGTCCGTCCGTCCGTCCGTCCGTCCGTCCGTCCGTCCGTCCGTCCGTCCGTCCGTCCGTCCGTCAGTCAGCGTGATCGACAGACCGACGGGCGCATTGTGCGTTTATCTGTCGGCCGCGAGCCATCCGACGTGGAGTTGTTGGCTAATCAGCAGCGTGATCGGCAGACAGACGGGTGCGGTGTGCGGTCACAGCGAATTTCCCTCAGCTGGAGGAAGTGATGCCCGCAGGTGGAAAGATCGTTTTGCCCGGTTCTATAGACCAGATGTTCCTAGCGATCGGAATTCTCCCTGGTGAATCTGAAGCTTTCGACCGGTAATGGAGGACATGGGAAGATAACCGGAACATTCTGTGACAAACTTCTCCCTGTTTCGTGGGAGGAGGACATGAGATGCGCTTCACGAGCGAAGAAGACGATCTGGAAAATGGTTCCCGTTGGCACAGACGTCTGTGACCTGGACAAATCTCATACACATGTATGTACGCACACGCAATATATATATAACGTAATATATATATATATATATATATATATATATATATATATATATATATATATATATATATATATATATATGTATATATGTATATATGTATATATATATATAGATATACACACACACACATATACACATATATAAGTGTATCGTTCAACATTTGTGTAACGAGGTCGAGTCTGCGTTTACGTCGCAATGAATGTGCCCGTTGTGCAAGGTTGAGGTCTCCGTGATTGGCCAGTATCACGGTGTGGGTTTTCCTCATTCTAACATGAATGTAATGCGCTTCAAGACAATCACATATACATCCGAAATATTCGATGGTAATCAGGAAGGCGGAGATTTATGTATTGAACTCCGGGAACTTTTAACAAGTTGTGGAGAGTCTCACCTGTCGCTACTCTTCGCCCGCGGCCAATCGGCGTGAGAGATTGGCGACGCTACATGACTCAACGGTCGACGTGTCGTAAAACCAATAACCAACCAACTAACAAGTTGTGGAACTACATTCAGCAGTGCGATATGGCAACGTACGAATCTAGTCTCCAGAAACTTCTTTTTTTATATTACGATCATAAATTATGTGCTTCGGCGTGTTTGTAAGAATTTTCTTAATGCTAATAGGTGTATGCGTGTGAGCTGTTCCACTCTTTGTGTTGATATCCTCGCTTTTTATCTGATAACACGAGCGCATGAAAAACCATATTGATGTGGATGGCTTTCAAAATATGCCTATGTACATGAATCTAATGACGGCTTTATCGCGCAAGTGAAAAATGTATCAGATACATAATGAAACATGATAACGTTCCCTCGCCGGTGATTGGAACACGGAATATAACAAGGTAAATACATATATATATATAAATAATGCATCATAATGATAATGAATAAATAGACAACTATATAATGAGCTTGGCTGGATTCGCAACCTTTGATCAGGTATGATACACATTCATAATTACTTCTTTTCTCTCTTTCTTTTTTACTTGGTAGGTCTTTTTTTCCAGAATAGGAAGGTCCATCCGAAAATGCTGTGCGCATTTACGTGGCTGCGGGTTTGTAGCAGTTTTTGAAATGCTTCGCTATGAGTTCTAGTTGATAAGTTCTACTTATGAAGCATTAACTTCAGTATGAAACCCAAGTAGTATATCCAAATGTCGGTACCATTTTTAAGCACTTAACTCACATAAATAAATCTGGCCACATCTACCATCATGGCACATAAATTGTGAGTTGTCGGATGTAAAATCACTTTCCCGTTGCATTGCTAAGAAATACATAAGATAAGGAAGGAAGTGGCGATTTATGCTGCGGATGAATACTTTCGCATTTCACGTTAAATATGAAGAATGTAAAGTACCATTAATTTGAAGAAGCATGGAAATTCATCATTGCCAGATGGTATGATTCCATCTTGACGCTCACGAATATGTCAAATTATCACCACTCTACAAGCGGGTTGTTTACAGTTCCAATGCTGAAGAGTGTACAGCACCATACGGGGTCAATGAATCTAGTTCGTGTTGTATTAGTAACTGAATAAAATCGATGAGTCTGGAACTCATTCAGGCGGAAGATTAAGCATTGGACGGGGAGCCCCTTTAAGTCGATTCTTTCCAGTCAACACCATAATGCTGATGCCAGATGTACGCATTTAAGGGGGCGATGCGCCCTAGTGCCTCATACGTTCCGGTGCCCATGCTGGAATTACGTGCCTCCCCCTCCTGTCAGCAAGCTTTAATAACTTTCCATCGACTCTGAGGCCATATTCATTTTCCCAGGACCGTCTACATCAACCGGGGGCTTTTATATTGGTTCGGGGCCACTCGCATCGGTCCAGAGGCACTTCACATCGGCACCTGGCCTCTACTGGCCATCTATCCTCTCAGGCTTTCAAGGTCTCTCCAGCTTACTATACTAGCAAATCCATGACACTAGCAAATCCGGATTTTCTTACCAATCCAGATTTCCGAAGTGATGGAAACGCCTTCGTCAGCTAACTGGATTGGATTTCCGAATCCGGCTTAGAAAGAAGATTTCCTGAGGAAATCCGTATTTCCCAGGAGTTGGAAGCATATGGTAACACGCGCCCTTTTCCTGCTTCCCCTGTCGTCAGCGCCGGTGTCGTTTTTGGAAGGTTTTTGGTGAAGGGTGACCGGGTTTACGCAGAATAAAGGTTAAAAATCATTTTGTGATACGTTAGTTTGCAGAGATCTTATGGTAGGCCGCTGTCAACGACTTCAAAGAAGTTAATTTTGCCCAGTATTAGAAGAAGTGTTGGCTCAAGAATCAGAAAATTCCGTTGAAGACCATCTTGCCCACAGCAACAAGTGAGACCAAGGCCATGAACACCGGTGAGACCCTTCTTCTCTATTAACAAACATTTCACTTTTAGCATAAAGAGCAACTTTAAAACAGATAACTATTTCGTAGTGGGGTGCCGTATTCCGAACGCGAAAATGTGGTTGTGTGGGGTTACGAACACCAGGTGTCTAGTTTCCCGAACACTTTAATTAATGGAATATATATCCTACAGAAATGTTTTATTTCATGACAAAAGTTCGTTTTTAGGTTTCTATGGAATTTTCCGATCATAAACCACGACAAATTTATTTACCCTATGCTCAACATATTTGTTAGCAGTCTTTCATGCAACGACGCAGCCCACGCCGATATGGCATACGTTTTTGGGTATTGAAGGGAACTGTCGCACGTGCGCCGCAACTGTCAGCAAATCCGGGATTTCCCACCAAATCTGGATTCGGAAATCCTACATGTAATCCTGATTTCCTCGCGAATGGTCATGGAAACGCTCATTGTAATCCGGATTCGATTCATTGTGGAAATCCAATCCCAATTCAAACCTGCCATGGAAACAAGGCTTATGACTACCAGCTCTCAAGTGGGGCAGGGGTTCTGTCAGGTCTCAAGTGGTCCTTTAGTTCCCACGGGCTCCTCCGCCTCCTGAACCAGTTTTGTTCGTATTCATGGATCGAAATCTACCTTCGGGCGATTGTTTTATTCTGTATTTCTGTATTTACCTTCGGGCGATTGTTTTATTACATGTAATCATGATTTCCTCGCGAATGGTCATGGAAACGCTCATTGTAATCCGGATTCGATTCATTGTGGAAATCCAATCCCAATTCAAACCTGCCATGGAAACAAGGCTTATGACTGCCAGCTCTCAAGTGGGGCAGGGGTTCTGTCAGGTCTCAAGTGGTCCTTTAGTTCCCACGGGCTCCTCCGCCTCCTGAACCAGTTTTGTTCGTATTCAAGGATCGAAATCTACCTCCGGGCGATTGTTTTATTCTGTATTTCGTTTCATCGAAAACTTTGACGTCTTTCCCGTCTCGAATGATTTTTTCCGAAGCTATGAGGGGAACGTGTCCCTTGCTCCCATTGTGTGCTAAGAATATGCTCTGCAAACTGTCTCGATGCCACAAAACCTAAAAAGACTAGCACTAGCTATGCTACGATGCTACTTTCAAGCCCAGATATTTTCGGAGCGCCCAGATATTTGACATTTGAAGACCACTGAATTCGCAAACGGCTGTTGTCATCGCGTTTACTTCAGAAGTCAGATTCGTGTGGTCTTACTTCCCAGGTCTTCGAATAGACATCCCAGGGGCGGATCTAGATAAACATTTTCAGGGTTTGTGCATAAGCAAGCTGTTACTGGACCAAACACTGTTCATTAAACACTGTTCATTTTAGATAAGTGAGCATGCACTGTTTGTATAGGTTAACTTCGCCGCTGATGTAATTTAAACGTTTTCAGGTCAACGTGATTGACATAGCCGGAGTCCGCCACTGGGGTACCATGACGATTACCTCCCACTAGTGGCTGTTGTATTCCAGAATTCGTACTAGACGACATCTCAGGCGCTGATCCAGATACATACTTTCAGGCTTCGTGCATAAACAAGCTGTCACTGGACCAAGAACTGGTGGTTTTGTGTTTATTTATATGTTGGTTTGGTCGCCTATGTTAATTTAACATGTTCAGATCAGCGTATGTAGGGCCCGACTTCGCGATTTAGATGTCATGACGATTACTTCCCGCTAGTCACCGTTGTGAAACGGGCTATTGTTGCGCCGGACAGACCGACAGGCTGACACCTGCGGACAGGCTGACACATGGGGACGGGCTGACAGGATGACACATGCGGACGGGCTGACACATGTGTATGGGCTGGCAGGCTGACACATGCGGACGGGCTGACAGGCTGACACATGCGGACGGGCTGAGAGACTGACACATGCGGACTGATTGACATGCTGACACATGTGGACGGGCTGACAGGCTGACACATGCGGACAGGCTGACACATGCGGATGGGTTGACAGGCTGACACACGCGGACGGGCTGACACATGCGGACGTGTTGACAGGCTGACACATTCGGACAGGCTGACACATGTGGACGGGCTGACAGGCTGACACATGCGGACAGGCTGACACATGCGGATGGGTTGACAGGCTGACACACGCGGACGGGCTGACAGGCTGACACATGTGGACGGGCTGACAGGCTGACACATGTGGACGGGCTGACAGGCTGACACATGTGGACGGGCGGACAGGCTGACACATGCGGGACGGGCTGACAGGCTGACACACGTGGACGGGCTGACAGGCTGACACATGTGGACGGGCGGACAGGCTGACACATGTGGACGGGCTGACAGGCTGACACATGTGGACGGGCGGACAGGCTGACACATGCGGGACGGCGCTGGCGCCGTGATCGCCACATCGGCGTACCGTGTGTGTGGTGTGCTGACGTGTTGACGTGACGGACGATGTAGATGTGTCGCCACCGAGCACACTCGCTCAATCATTGTGGCGCTACAATGATTCCGGTTGCTGACCGGAGGTGCTTGCGAACGTTTCATTGAAATCGCTGCAGCTCCGGTGTTGGTAGTGGTGTGTGATTGTGCACAGGTGGGTACGAGTTGGGCACCGTGGGATCTAGGGGTGGTCAGTTGGTGAAGCTGGTTGTTTTAGTAGCCACGGTTAATCATTCGAAGCGTATCGGAATGCCGGTTGTGTGCCTTGGTTTGACGGAATATTCCTTTCATGAAACGGCACCAACTGAGAAGTTGTTTGAGTCATGATTGGAATATCACCAGATACAATTTATGGACAATATAATATCGGCAGATCATGCTCCGTATCGTGTTATATTTTCATCAATCTGATTTTGTATCATGCTATCTGGCCATGGTGCACCGACCACAGAATACTCGCCATACTCCATCGCAGTAATACCACCCCTGGAGCGATTTTCATCGCTGACGCCACGCCACAGCGTCATAAACGCCTCATCGGTCCCGAGAACAGCATGTGACCGCGTCATAACTGCCTTACTAATTCATGGGTACCGAAAGTCCCGAGATAATTCGGGTTCGGTCGCTCCAGAAGTACCCAGTGCGGGCAGTGTGGGCAGAGAAAGCCTGTGCCCCAACAGGTCTGGCGAGCGTTAATACTGGCCGAAGGCCGAGTCGGAAGAGGCGTACCCGCCATCCCATATGATCATCATTACCTCGCTGATTTACACAACAACGCGGAACAACACTCGCGAGTCCCAGCCAGGCTGCGGTATCACCGAACCGCATGGTGTCTGCGTCGCTGCCGACGGGCTCGGCGGGCGCGTCAGACACCTGTGTCGACGGTGACGACCAGGTGCCACGGAGACGGCGACCGCCCCGTGCCACTCCTCCGCCGTCAGCCACCATCGGCCGGGCCGCCCCCCGAGCCGCCTCCGACGTCAAACCACCAGCAAACTGGCGCCATTTGTTTTCGCAGTCGCGCGTAATCTGGCTCACCGCGGGCGGTGTCGGCAACCGCGTCTGTCGGCAATCGGTATTGATTACCGGCCAACATGGCTGGTGATATCATCGTGTGCGTGGCGCAGCCTCGTTACCGCGCCCCCGATCGCGGCGCATCGGCGCCGGTCGCGGCGAAGGCGGCGTGATGGATGACGCATCTCTCAACGTCCGTCGTCGAGTGCGCCGCACTACAGTCACAACAGGTGCCGTTGTGTGGCCTGCAATCATAACAGGTGCCGCTGTATGATCTGCAGTCACGACAGGTGCCACTGTATGACCTGCAGTCACAGCAGGTGCCGCTGTATGACCTGCAGTCACAACAGGTGCCGCTGTGTCGCCTGCATTCACAACAGGTTGCTCTGTGAGGCCTGCAGTCACAGCAGGTGCCGCTGTGTGGCCTGCAGTCACAGCGGATGCCACTGTGTCGCCTGCATTCACAACAGGTGGCTCTGTGTGGCCTGCAGTCACAACAGGTATCACTATGTGTGATCTGCAGTCACAACAGGTGCCACTCTGTGATCTGCAATCACAACAGTTGGCACTGTGAGACCTGGCAGCCCAAATAGCCAGCCGAAGAGTCTAGACTTGTGCTGGCCTATGCGGAGAGTTTCGGACCCCACACATTGACGCAGGAAGGTGAACTCTTTCAGCGCCCCACTTCCCCGTTGCGGATGGTTTTGTTTTCATTCATGGTGAAACGGTGAATGTGTGAGGTGCAGCAGAAATTTCAGGAGCTAAGGCAAGCTTGAAGCCTTAACGACGAGAAACCTTTTCATCTTGACGTTTCCCTGACATTATCGGGTCTGTAAGTCGTGTGCCGACCACCCTATGTTAGGATGAGCCACCTTCCGCTCCGGAGCGGCCCACCTGCGACGGCAGCGACAGTGTGGTGTGTGTCTGGCAGCCACCAGCGGTGTCTGTGGGACAGCGGCGGTCCCGTGTGTCACGCGTGCGTGACACGACTCTCACAGGAAGTAGGTCACCTGTCACACAGCAGCGCCTGTTGTGACCGCAGACCACACAGTGGCACCTGTTGTGACCTGCGGACCACACAGTGGCACCTGTTGTGACCGCAGACCACACAGTGGCACCTGTTGTGATCTGCAGACCACACAGTGGCACCTGTTGTGATCTGCGGACCACACAGTAGCACCTGTTGTGATCTGCGGACCACACAGTAGTACCTGTTGTGGTCGCACCTGTCGTGGTCTGCAGTCACGACAGGTGTCGTGGTCTGCAGTCACGACAGGTGCCACTGTGTGCGACCTGCAGTTAACTTTGCATGAAGGCACAAGACATCTATATGTTAATACATTTTAGATAATATTGACATGGCCGATAGCATGAATACATGCTATCGGGAAAAATTCGGACGAAATGCGTGGTAATGGTCGCGAAAATAATCAGCAAAAAGGAGTACAATCAATATACAATAAAGGAATGTTTAAGGAACAGATGTGGAATGACTGACAAAAATCGTACAGCCGAGGAGAAAAAAAAACAAGATAATGGAAGGCCGATGAGTCATGAATAATTTTTATTCAAACGAGAGATCGCTAACTTTTGTATCTGTTGTTTGACTTTATTTTCGTATCCGTCGGGTACTCATCTTGGGAGCATCCATATTCCAAATCCATATCCATATTCCAAACTTCATATTTATGATATGTACTAGAAGCGGGATTACTATGACACCTGAACTAAGTCGTCCCCCGGAGTGATGTAATACGTAATATGCCTGAGATGCCCACAGACTGACGGGTGTGTATCTGAGAGCTTGATGGACAAACATTGTGGAACATTCCGCTGCTGCCTCACAAATCTTATCGTATCACTCGGTTGGAACGTTTCGCAGTTTTGGACACTACTCACGGACGTGCAGACATTTCAAGATGCGATGGTGTTAGGCGGCCATTTTTCGCTGTGTGGAATATTTTCATCGTCGTATTGTTTACTCAGAAATATGGCAAAAGAACAAGCTACCCGGGCGACTTAGCAAGTAGCTTCCTTCTGCGGAGAGGATGCCTTCGGCAGAACCATATCGGACCTGCAGTGTGAGTGCCAATTTATTCTTTAAAAAAAAATAGAGTCCACGTTTAGCCACAAAACACCCATTCAAATCTTTCACTTTAATTTCGATGTAGTTCACAACAATTTTGACCCACCAGAAGCACGTGTGTGCAACCTAACGTCAAAATTGAATTGGCCGTTCTCCATTTTAGAGATATGCACATTTTACACCGCCCGTTTACTTGTGTGATGATTAAGGCCCTCATTCCTTGCCAGTTTTGATCGTCGTCTTCACAGTTGTTTGCCGGCACTGTTCCTAGAGCCGACGTCGAGTCGATCACTATGCTTTCTTCGGACTCCACCACCACTGACCCCGACCATTCTTCGCACATAGCTTGCTACATTTCATCCCTCTTTTCTTTGCCAGCATGCTGCTCATGCCATTGCAGGACACTGCCCCATGGCCTCGTGCTGGACCCAATATGCTGCTCATGCCATTGCAGGACACTGCCCCATGGCCTCGTGCTGGACCCAATATGCTGCTCATGCCATTGCAGGACACTGCCCCATGGCCTCGTGCTGGACCCAATATGCTGCTCATGCCATTGCAGGACACTGCCCCATGGCCTCGTGCTGGACCCAATATGCTGCTCATGCCATTGCAGGACACTGCCCCATGGCCTCGTGCTGGACCCAATATGCTGCTCATGCCATTGCAGGACACTGCCCCATGGCCTCGTGCTGGACCCAATATGCTGCTCATGCCATTGCAGGACACTGCCCCATGGCCTCGTGCTGGACCCAATATGCTGCTCATGCCATTGCAGGACACTGCCCCATGGCCTCGTGCTGGACCCAATATGCTGCTCATGCCATTGCAGGACACTGCCCCATGGCCTCGTGCTGGACCCAATATGCTGCTCATGCCATTGCAGGACACTGCCCCATGGCCTTGTGCTGGACCCAATATGCTGCTCATGCCATTGCAGGACACTGCCCCATGGCCTCGTGCTGGACCCAATATGCTGCTCATGCCATTGCAGGACACTGCCCCATGGCCTCGTGCTGGACCCAATATGCTGCTCATGCCATTGCAGGACACTGCCCCATGGCCTCGTGCTGGACCCAATATGCTGCTCATGCCATTGCAGGACACTGCCCCATGGCCTCGTGCTGGACCCAATATGCTGCTCATGCCATTGCAGGACACTGCCCCATGGCCTCGTGCTGGACCCAATATGCTGCTCATGCCATTGCAGGACACTGCCCCATGGCCTCGTGCTGGACCCAATATGCTGCTCATGCCATTGCAGGACACTGCCCCATGGCCTCGTACTGGACCCAATATGCTGCTCATGCCATTGCAGGACACTGCCCCATGGCCTCGTGCTGGACCCAATATGCTGCTCATGCCATTGCAGGACACTGCCCCATGGCCTCGTGCTGGACCCAATATGCTGCTCATGCCATTGCAGGACACTGCCCCATGGCCTCGTACTGGACCCAATATGCTGCTCATGCCATTGCAGGACACTGCCCCATGGCCTCGTACTGGACCCAATATGCTGCTCATGCCATTGCAGGACACTGCCCCATGGCCTCGTGCTGGACCCAATATGCTGCTCATGCCATTGCAGGACACTGCCCCATGGCCTCGTGCTGGACCCAATATGCTGCTCATGCCATTGCAGGACACTGCCCCATGGCCTCGTGCTGGACCCAATATGCTGCTCATGCCATTGCAGGACACTGCCCCATGGCCTCGTACTGGACCCAATATGCTGCTCATGCCATTGCAGCACACTGCCCCATGGCCTCGTGCTGGACCCAATATGCTGCTCATGCCATTGCAGGACACTGCCCCATGGCCTCGTGCTGGACCCAATATGCTGCTCATGCCATTGCAGGACACTGCCCCATGGCCTCGTGCTGGACCCAATATGCTGCTCATGCCATTGCAGGACACTGCCCCATGGCCTCGTGCTGGACCCAATATGCTGCTCATGCCATTGCAGGACACTGCCCCATGGCCTCGTGCTGGACCCAATATGCTGCTCATGCCATTGCAGGACACTGCCCCATGGCCTCGTGCTGGACCCAATATGCTGCTCATGCCATTGCAGGACACTGCCCCATGGCCTCGTACTGGACCCAATATGCTGCTCATGCCATTGCAGGACACTGCCCCATGGCCTCGTACTGGACCCAATTGAAAATCATTAGAATAGGCCAGCGTAGCCAGGTCCCGTTAGCTAGCCTATTTCCTCACACTGTTCCCTGTCCTACTCCCCGGTCCCGTTCCCCAGTCATATTCTCCGATCCCCGGTCCCGTAACTACGAAGTCACTGTCTCCAATTACGCTCCCCCGTTACGCTATCAATGTCTGTTTCCCGCTTCAGGTTCCCAGTTCATATCTGGTCTGCACCACAACTTTTCATTTATTGATATTTGATATATTCATGTATTCCTACGGCAGTACGTCTGTTGTCACTGACCCGGCGGCCGATCGATGTATTTGGCAGCTGTTTAAGTGGCCGTGATAAGATACCTTTTTAATGGTTGGACGCAAGTTGGGTTCTGCCCTCATTATTTGCTAAATGGAAAACCAAATGGTACGGTGCTGACCGCAATGAAATGGGGTATCCGTACATACCATTTTTGTTGCCAACTTTGCGCCGGTTTGTTGACAATCGGCGTATAATAAGGGCAGTTTTCAAAACCGTGACGTTTCCCCATTCCGATCGCAATGGCGTCACGCCTGTGGGGCGCACAGTTGTATGTTCACCGGACGAAATTTATTCGGTACATGAATCAAGTGTGGTGTGTGTTTAAGTCGTTATCGCATCTGGTTGCCAGATCTAGCATCAATCGTGGAAAGAGCCAAAACAGCAATTTTAACCTAAATGCGCGGTGCATTTCAACTAAAAATCAAGCGCGCTCATCGTCTGATGGAATAATGGCGGTAGAACGTGCTAATGCAGGTGGTGAGATCTGACATTTGACATGTTCTTCTTCCGTACAACGTTGTAGGTTCGGTATAACATTTTCGAATCAGTGCCATGTCAGCCAGTCGTTGCCTTTCTGTTCACATTCTTCGTCTTCAATGCTGTTGACAGCAGACCCCGATTGGCCTCCCTGCACTCGGTCGGAGTACAGGAACACTTCAGCGTAGCGGAGGTCCGTGTACGCTGGGCGGGCTGCGCCGAGTGACACTCCCTAGTAACTGTTGCCGCGGGACGCCGTAACGGAGGTCCGTGTACGCTCGGTGGGCTGCGCCGGGTGACACTCCCTAGTAACTGTTGCCGCGGGACGCCGTAACGGAGGTCCGTGTACGCTGGGCGGGCTGCGCCGGGTGACACTCCCTAGTAACTGTTGCCGCGGGACGCCGTAACGGAGGTCCGTGTACGCTGGGCGGGCTGCGCCGAGTGACACTCCCTAGTAACTGTTGCCGCGGGACGCCGTAACGGAGGTCCGTGTACGCTGGGCGGGCTGCGCCGGGTGACACTCCCTAGTAACTGTTGCCGCGGGACGCCGTAACGGAGGTCCGTGTACGCTGGGCGGGCTGCGCCGAGTGACACTCTAGTAACTGTTGCCGCGGGCGCCGTAAGGAGGTCCGTGTACGCTGGCGGGCTGCGCCGAGTGACACTCCCTAGTAACTGTTGCCGCGGGACGCCGTAACGGAGGTCCGTGTACGCTGGGCGGGCTGCGCCGGGTGACACTCCCTAGTAACTGTTGCCGCGGGACGCCGTAACGGAGGTCCGTGTACGCTCGGCGGGCTGCGCCGAGTGACACTCCCTGGTAACTGTTGCCGCGGGACGCCGTAACGCAGGTCCGTGTACGCTCGGCGGGCTGCGCCGAGTGACACTCCCTGGTAACTGTTGCCGCGGGACGCCGTAACGGAGGTCCGTGTACGCTCGTGGGCTGCGCCGAGTGACACTCCTAGTAACTGTTGCCGCGGACGCCGTAACGGAGGTCCGTGTACGCTCGGGGGCTGCGCCGAGTGACATCCCTAGTAACTGTTGCCGCGGGACGCCGTAACGGAGGTCCGTGTACGCTCGCGGGCTGCGCCGGGTGACACTCCCTAGTAACTGTTGCCGCGGGACGCCGTAACGGAGGTCCGTGTACGCTCGGCGGGCTGCGCCGGGTGACACTCCCTAGTAACTGTTGCCGCGGGACGCCGTAACGGAGGTCCGTGTACGCTCGGCGGGCTGCGCCGGGTGACACTCCCTAGTAACTGTTGCCGCGGGACGCCGTTGTCTTTTGGAGCCATTCCGGTCGACAAATTAGCACCAGCTGTGTGGTCGAACGCGGTGCGAACCAAGAATGATGGCCCGGTTAACACGACCAGCAGGCCAATGGCAACACCACGACTCGCCTCGCCGGCCGAGTGGCCTTTCCTATATTTACCCGAACCGCACGTAACGGCCTGGCCGTGAGTCACCGCTTATTTTGGGCTTCGCGCGCTCGCGCACGGCCCGACTCCCGCCGTTGGCAGCCTCGCCGGCGGTCCCTTCAAACGCCGCCCTGTTCACAGAGCTGACCTTTCCCAGCTGGCAGAACACACCTTCCTCAGCTAGCGTTGCACAGTTGGTCAGAGACTGCCACACGGCACTGGCTTGACCTGACCAGGGACCTGCACTGTCACGTCACGACTGATCTACAGTTAGCAGGGGCCGCCGCACCGCACTGACCTGACCTGACCAGGGACCTGCACTGTCACGTCACGACTGATCCATAGTTGGCAGGGACCGCCCGCACGGCACTGGCCGCTCAGCCTGACCTGACCAGGGACCTGCACCGTCACGTCACGACTGATCCACACCGCCCGCCTGACACTGACCTGACCTGACCAGGGACCTACACTGTGGCGTCACGACTGATCTACAGTTGGTAGGAACCGCCCGCACGGCACTGGCCGGACCTGACGTGACCAGAGACCTGCACCGTCACGTCACGACTGATCCACACCGCCCGCCTGACACTGACCTGACCTGACCAGGGACCACTTCGCGTCACGACGATCACAGTTGGTAGGAACCGCCCGCACGGCACTGGCCGGACCTGACGACCAGAGACCTGCACCGTCACGTCACGACTGATCCACACCGCCCGCCTGACACTGACCTGACCTGACCAGGGACCTACACTGTGGCGTCACGACTGATCTACAGTTGGTAGGAACCGCCCGCACGGCACTGGTCGCTCAGCCTGACCTGACCAGGGACCTGCACCGTCACGTCACGACTGATCTACAGTGAGGGGCCGCCACCCACGACCAGACCGACACCAGGGACGCACCGCACGTCACGACTGATCCACAGTTGGCAGGGACCCCCGCACGGCATGGCCGGACCGACGACCAGAGACCTGCACCGTCACGTCACGACTGATCCACACCGCCCGCCTGACACTGACCTGACCTGACCAGGGACCTACACTGTGGCGTCACGACTGATCTACAGTTGGTAGGAACCGCCCGCACGGCACTGGTCGCTCAGCCTGACCTGACCAGGGACCTGCACCGTCACGTCACGACTGATCTGAGATGGGCGCATCGCCAGAGAGCGGGGAGCTGCAGATGTGCTCGGCTGTGTGATGCTCTAATATGTCCACCGACCCGAAATACATGACAGTGCCTTGTGCTGGTGTTTTATTGCGGCCATTTGCGGTTGTGCTGGTGTTTGATTGGTCGATATGTCGGCGGAGTTACGTCATTGTGATTACATCCCACGGCTCGCGACAATCGGATATCGGCGGGATGATGAAGTCCATGACTAAGCCAGTTCTGAAGCATTTCTCTTGCCAGTACGCTCGGGACCTTACGGTAACTAGCCTGTTGACCGTGACAAGTGACAGCATCACTTTTCATCTGGGATTGGCTGTCAACAGCTGTCGGGTCCCTTCAGTGGTAACCCGCACTGAGTCTTATGATCCGGACTGTGTCACTTTTCATGTGCAGGTGATCGTCCGTCTTCGATGGGACTTCAGATAATCCTCTCGATAATCCTCTTCCCATGATCTGATGAACTCGCCCATGATTCCCTCCTGTCAATATGCGTTTGGTGGTCCTTTGACGAACATCGTCAAGATCGTTTAACGTTCTGCCGAATGAGCATTTAGATATTAACGTTTTACGTCACAATTGCGTCAGATCTTTTTGTTGTCTCACATTTCACCGCAAAGCCTTCGATGTTTTTGCCAAGTGAACGTAGCGGTTAATACATCCTATCAGATCGCTAATCGGTACAAGAATGTATCATCCCCTCCATTTTTTTGGGAACTATTGACTTCTTGAAAATGTGTTTGTGTGATGTTCTGTTTTATTTTGTTGCAGCTAGAGCGACTAATCACCAAGAACTACTTCCTGAACCAGTCGGCCAAGGAGGCGTTCCGCGCTTACGTGCACGCCTACAACTCGCACAGCCTCAAGTCCATCTTCGACATCGAGCAACTGGACCTCAAAGGCGTGGGCAGATCGTTCGGTTTCACCGTGCCTCCGGCCGTCGAGCTGAAGGTGCACGCGTCCAAGGAGGGCCGCGCGCGCAAGAGGGGCGGTGGCGGCGGCGCCGCCTTCATCCACGCCGAGCGACAGCAGGCCAAGAAGGCCAAGATCTACTCGCGACCCAAGCCCGGCAAGGGGTTTGTGAGATGAGACGCTGGCGGTGGGAGTGCTGACGTGAGCGCCGAGGAAGGACAGTGTTGGGCAGGACCAGGGCGCAGTCGGGTGGGACGGTGGCCGAGGCAGGACAGTGTCGGGCAGGACCAGGGCGCAGTCGGGCGGGACGGTGGCCGAGACAGGACAGTGTTGGGCAGGACCAGGGCACAGTCGGGTGGGACGGCGGTCGCGTGTGGCGTCACCATGGACCGGCTGTTGCTGTTGTGTTGAGGCGCGGGCGGCCGCCGCGGTGGCCAGAGCCGGCGTCTGCGCCGTATATGGCTCCGGGGGCGACGGGTGCCTGCTCGCCGCCACCCTCATATGGTCGCCATCAACAGGTGGCTGGGTGGAGCGCACCGCGGCCGCCGCTGGAGGAGGGCGCCGCCCGGTGCCAGCGGCGCCGCCCGCCTCGTCAGTCGGCACGCCTCCGCAGCCGCTAAGTGACAGGCGATGTGACGGTCGGCCCGAGATGTGTCGTGCCGGCCGTGTCCCGTCGGTTGGACGATATCATCATCGGCGGCCGGCTCGGGCTCGGGCTCCGGCGCCCTGCTCGCGCTGCTCACACGGACGATGCAAATATACGGCTATGGTGGTGCAGATGTGTGAATGTGTGTGTCAAGCTCGGAACGGAGGGATGGCTGACAGAACTGGCAGACATGTTGTTTGCGCTACTTGAGGTGACGTGGGAGTCAACAGACGGAACCCGCAAACCGTCTTTCGTTTGTATCTGTGGTTCCGTCGGTGAAAATGTGGGGCTTCGGTGTATGGGCAGTACGCGTAAAGAGAATGCATATCCATGCTTTGCAATTGTGTTCCTGGATCCCGAAATGGATCACATAGTCTCATTATTGATCTCGGGTCCATCCAGTCCTTCTCAGTATCCAGAACAAGTTGTCGAAAGATCAGCCAGAATCCAGGGTTCAGTTTTAATGCTTGGGATGACAAGACATTTTTGGAACTGGGCTATTGCCAAATGTGTCCAGAAATCCTGCAGATCCAAGATTGAAAGTTCATGTCCATTAAGATTCCACAGGATTATGGGTCAAAGCATGAAGTTTATGTCCTTGCAGAATTTGCAAGTAGTGCTTAAGCATTAGTTTGTGCGGAATTCTGAGACCGGATTATTATAAGTACTAAGTAACTATCTAAGTAAGTAGCTAACTAACTGAGCTGAGTAACTAGCTAATATTGCATCGGTATATGAATAACTTTTGCAGGAGCTTAATATGAGCGTAATGCTAATGTAGTGGATGAATGAAACTTAGAATAAATAATTCCACTACTAGCCGAAGTTTTGCTCTTAATAATGTTAGCATAGGGTTTGTATTGTGAATATAAATTAATTAACTATGCATATTTACATCTATCCATCTATATATATATATATATGTGTGTGTGACAAATTAACGGACGATCTTTATTGTATGAACGTTTGGACCTCAAGGGTCTTCTTCAGTATGCAAGTACAAAATCAGATAATATTACAAGTAACTTCGAGTCGAATTATCAAGCACGTGATGTTTCACGGTTGGCGTTTCGCGGTTGCTAACATCGCTGCAGGTTTTGCCCAATTGACAAACCCTGCTCTCAAATTCATTGTATTGTGTGTAATTATGTATGCAGCCTCTAATGTATTTCTGGTCCGTTTATTTACATTGTTTACCAGAACATTAACCTTGGCCCAATTGGGCAGATTTTTACATTCGTCAATATGCGAAACAATTGCGTTACATTGGCTATGGTATCGCACGCCGCGTTTGTGTTCTGTAATTATTGTCTGAACCCCCTACCTGTTTCTCCCACATACGTCTTTGAACATCCAGAACACGGTATTTCATACACAGCTCTGTCTTCTGACCAACGGTTGGTTCTGGGTCTTCCCATCATGTCTCCTACTTTCGCTCCAGAACTGATGACAACTTTAATTTCGGCTCTTTCTAAGTGTTTGGCCATTGTGAACGCATGTTTTGAGAACGGGATTGTTAGAAACCTGTCTGGTTTCGATGTTATGTCTCTTACTTCTTTGCTTCTTTTCTTGATTTCCTGGACATTCTTCTTGAGTTTCACCAGCCAGCTTCTTGGATATTTTAGCTTACTAAAAGTGGAATAAATATGGCCAATTTCTTCAGGAAGGCAGATTTCGCTGTAAATTATAAATGCTCTTAGGAGGAACCCAATTACAATGCCACTCTTCACTCTATCGTTGTGTGCTGAATAAAAATGAAAATAGTCTTCCTTATTTGTTGGTGGCTTTCTGTAACCTTTAAAGGTAACAGCTGTCTCCGTTTTCACTATGAGGGTGTCCAGAAATTAGATAGCTCCTTCCGTTTCTAATTCAATCGTGAACTGTATTTTCTTGTTAGCTTTGTTAACAAGAATGTGTCGAACTTTGGTAACTAATTTGTCGTATTTATTCGCCAATCATCGTTATATATATATATATATATATATATACTTGGTTAAACAAGACAACATATTCGGCATGCGTGACCTACCTTTATGAGTCTCCGTGTACTCTGATCGTTTTTCGCTCGCAATCTGTAGGTCCATGCAAAATATTACTAAGGGCTAACATTTATTCTGACGCTTCATCTGACGAAGGCCATTTTGAAAGTTCGATAGTTGTCTCTTGAGCTCCACGCTCCCCTGACAGGTCACATGAGTGTGTAAGTCTCCTGAGGTCCACTCTCCTATGACAGGTCACAGGCGTGTGTAAGTCTCCTGAGGTCCACTCTCCTATGACAGATCACAGGTATGTGTTGAGATCCACTCTCATATGGCAGGTCACAGTGTGTTAGTGTGTCACATGAGTGTGTTAGTCTCCTGTGGTCCACCCTCCTGTGACAGGTCACAGGCGTGTGTCAGATTCCTGAGGTTTATGCTCGTATGGCAGGTCACATGAGTGTGTTAGTCTCCTGGGGTCCACCCTCCTATGACAGGTCACAGGCGTGTGTCAGATTCCTCAGGTCTATGCTCGTATGACAGGTCACATGAGTGTGTTAATCTCCTGGGGTCCACCCTCCTATGACAGGTCACAGGCGTGTGTCAGATTCCTCAGGTTTATGCTCGTATGGCAGGTCACATGAGTGTGTTAGTCCCTGGGGTCCACTCCTATGACAGGTCACATGAGTGTGTTAGTCTCCTGGGCACCCTCCTATGCCAGGTCACAGGCGTGTGTCAGATTCCTCAGGTCCATGCTCGTATGGCAGGTCACATGAGTGTGTTAGTCTCCTGGGGTCCACCCTCCTATGACAGGTCACAGGCGTGTGTCAGATTCCTCAGGTTTGTGCTCGTATGGCAGGTCACATGAGTGTGTTAGTCTCCTGGGGTCCACCCTCCTATGACAGGTCACAGGCGTGTGTCAGATTCCTCAGGTTTATGCTCGTATGGCAGGTCACAAGGGTGCGTGTGACAGCCTCCAGACCGAGTTATTCTTAGTTGCCGCGGTTGTCGTCTGCCAAAGCCGTGTTCCGTTTGCTTTGTAACTGTGGGGTGCGCTAAAGCTGACTAATGTGGCCAGGAACCCAACAACGCATTTGCCAGTCTAAATAGCGCGATTCAGTTTGGCTGGGATCAGATTCCAGGTCCCGATCAATGGGGTTCAGACCTCCGCAGCCGCAGCTGTCGGTTCGATTAAAACTTGACGGCGCCGTACTCTCCGACGCCGTTATTTATTATGTTCATTATATTATGGTTATCATGTATATGTTTGTTATGAGACGGTAGGTTCTTTGCCAGTGGAACATGAAGCTGCCCTCGGGCCGGGGTCCATGCAATGGGCCGGGGCCGGGGTCCGGGGTGGCTGGTGACTGCTCCAGAACGGTGACAACTCGGGAAAGTTCCACATTGAATCAGTCATTGAGCCCATCGTCTTCAGTACCGTGAAGCCTCGCCAGACCTGGCGGTGGTGACAACTAATGACCGACGTGTCGCCCATTAAATGTTATCTGAGAGATGTCATGTAATTAGCTGATGCCGTTTATCACCTCAGACACAGAGTCCAACAACAGCCCGGTGGCTTCCCGTTTTCCCCAAAGTGGAAAAACCCACGGCCGGGGGTTACAGTTTTGCAAGATCAGCATTCAGTGTCCAGACCGCTCTGTTTCTAGACTCATTGCTTTTAAATGTTCATGTAAGACATGAATTTAACAGCTATTTATGACTCGTCATAAAAAGCTCTTCTGAATGGAACTGACAGATGCAATTTGTGGGTGTTCTGAAAGCATGAGCTGTTGCAGATCTGATATCAACTAAAAAAAGATGTATGTGTTTCAGTTTAAGTGCTTACAGTGCACCTTCACTTCACAGCGCCTCAGGCTCTTAGCTTATACAGTGTCATTCACTTCAAAGGAAGCGCATGTGTTTTGCACGCGAGGTCAAGCGCTTTAATATTAACATCCGACAGTCTGCTCAAGGCAGAAAACCGTTTACAATTATCTGCTATCACCTCAGCTGAAATAGAAATGACCACATTACGTTTGATATTACTGATGTCTTATGATCTGATGACAGTCGCACAATTGCGTGATGCTGTCCATATGGCGTGGGAGTAGATAATACAGTAGTACCCCCCCCACCTTTTTATTTCCTTTGTTTTATTTTTGTTATTTTATTTTCGAGTAGTACACGAAATTCTTCCAGGGGGGCAATGTTGATAGGGGGCCTCCTGCTCCCCGAAAAGGGGCCTCCACTGTGTTAGGGCCTCCTCTTGCTTTTTTAGGCTCTTAGTATGGTTCCCGAATGGGAACATGATTTCATATTGATGTCTTGTTTGTTCTTGGCATGGTATATAATTTACGCAAAGCGCAATAGCAAGAATCTTTTTTTTCGCTAAGAACCGAGCCATACCAGGGTATAAATAAGCAAATGTAGATAAATACGTCAGTGCCAAAACAAACCAATATCTTTGTGCTTTATCGACGAGAAGAATCTTTCCGCTGGCCTCTAGATTGTAGCGAGCTGGTGGGGCTCGTGCTGAGCATATCTTAAAGATATCTCCCATTGATCAACCCACTTCTTTGTTCACCAAGTTTAACTGAATATAGCCAGGTTCATCACTACTGTTAGTCATTCCCACCAGCTTGATCTCATAAACAAACTTAAACGATCATTTCTCAGTCCCAGGACAACAATTTCACGAAGGTGACAACGAGAAGTGGATTGAATTGGTTTTCTGATCGTCATCGTAGGGACTTATTACTTTTTTTTCATAACATTTAGTGCTGACTGCAAGGCACTTGGCACAGAAGCTAAACTAATAAATACTCCGCGAATCAATTCACGGCAAGAACAAGCATTGAACAACGATGCATCAATGGCAATGCAACAATGTAACAATGACAACGCATAAATAATGCAAAACCTTCGAATTCCACGCCGTCACGCCCATGGTTATCGTTGTGCTGTACCGTTTTGTAAATTATGTCGTTGAGAAGGTACTGAAGCTGGGAAGCTCTAATCATGCAGGCTGTAATCACAGAAGACAACTTTGTAGGAAGAAAATACATTTTAAACATCATTCCTCCCATTTAATATGGGGCATCGGTGTTGTTTTGTATGCTTGTGAGGGGGAATTTACCCCCGCAATGTTGGCTTTGCTCCATGGGCGTAAGTTCTGAAAATTATTGGGGGACCAGTGACGCACCCATATTTGCGTGAAGTGGAAGGGGCAAACGTATTTGGAGGGGGTCCAACTACTGAATATAGTCTTCCGATTTCGACCACTATTTTGTCAAAGGGGAACTTTTTAAATAAAATAATTAGTGATCAACTGAATTATCCTGTGGAGGGGCCTAATCTACCACTATCGTTTCTGATTCGTCGGATTTCAACCCTAGCTCCCACAACCTGTTCAAATGTATTCTTTTGGTATTCCTTGACAAGTCACCTCGCACTGCTGAAATTACACTTGCACAAATCACTTTAAAATGTAAAATTTTCAAATTTCAGACATTCCAGTTCATAGTGTCCGGTTGCCACGACGCCAACGTTAGTGCACATGCACACCCATCTTGCGCATTCGGCGCATTCGCCCCACTTCGTGTGATGCTACGGATTCTGCTGGGCCTCCTACGCTTTGTTAATTGCTGCCACATGATAGACTTGCGCCATATCTGACGTGATAAAATGCTTCGTATGGGCGTTCGCTGCGAAAATTCGATTAATTAAATTCGATCATTAGTTCCCTTCCTGCCATATTTTATGGTGAAGAAATGCGGATACCCGCTGAGCTTTGATGCACCTCATATCTTTGATTAAACATGCTTCCAGGTTGGCTACCGAACCGAAGCCCTGCCTGAGTGTACTTCTTTGGACCCGTTTCGTATTTCTTCGTCTACGGATGTGTCTTAAGGCTCCAATTCATTTTTGTTAGAGGTCCAACGCATTTTCGAAACCCCTGCTCGTTTTAGGGTTTTGTTGCTTTTTTGCGCACCGAATATTTTTTTTTAGTTGTCGGGGCGCTTTCAAAGATCTCGATGTGTTTACTTAGTGCCCGGTATTTTTGTTCGTTTTGGGATCATGTTGCTTTTTGCGGCCCCAGCCTCTTTTCAGGCCCTTGTGCGGTCATATGGCCCCTATGTGCCTTGAGAGCTTCCGGTGTTTTTTTTTTTTTTTTTTTTTTAGTGTTCCCGGTATATATATGTAGTTATGGCTACAACGCATGTTTTCGGACCCTGCCGCTTTTTACGAGACTGCGCTTTGAAGGGCCAGTCGCATTTTCGGTCCCCGTTGTGCTCTTAGGGTCCCGCTGTGTTTATTTGGGGCTTCTGACGCACATTTGTGGGGCCCCAGTACGATTTTGAGGTTTCGGTGCGATTTTTCTGGGTCCCAGCGCGACTTATCGCGCCCATGCGCGTGGTTCCGGGACCCAACGCCAGTTATCTTGGCTCAACGCGATTTTTGTGGATCTCTTCTGAATTTTCTTTAACTTCCGAATCCCGCCCTGATTTTTCGAGTCCCTGGTGCCATGTTTTTGTATCACACCTCGATTTTCTTCGAGCTCCGGTATGTTTTTCGATACCGTACGCGATTTGTCAAGGCATCTGATGACATGTTCGGTGCTCCAGAACCATTGTCCTGACCCGGACTTTTTTGCAATCCCTCCTGATTTTGGAGGGCTCCGGCTTTATTTTTCGGATACCGATGGGACTTTGGGGGTCGCACGGTGCCTATGTGGGGCCATAGACGCCAATTGTTGGCAGCCCGACGTTAATTTTTTATGCCCAGACCAAATTTTTGGTACTACCGATAGGTCCGAGCGCGACATTTTTGGTACTACCGAATTGTGGGTCCGAGCGCGAAATTTTGTGGGACCGGTTCGAGTTTGAGGGGCGCGTTGTACTTAGCTGTGACCCCAACGCGATCTTGGCGGTTCCTGTTGCAGATTTTCGTGCCTCGGAGCGAGTTTTCTGGGGCCCGACGTATTTAATTTGAGCCCCTACGCGAATTCTGGTGGACCGACGCGAATTTTTGTGGTCCCAGCGCGACTTTTGGGGGCCTCGGCTCGATTCTTGGGAGCATATCCCTCTTAGGAGGGAGGGGCCATTTGCCCCTTTGATATGTCACTGCGGCCACCGAAGGAGTTCTATTTTTTCTATTATAGGTCCTTATGTGATATTTTTGGGTCCTGGTACGATTCTTCGGTCTCCAGGTGCGATTGTTCTCGGTGCCCTGACACTTTTTTTCCAGTTCCCAACGTGTTTTGCGGGGATTTTGACCCGATTTTTTTGGGCGCAGAGTGACGTTCCGGTTGATAATTGATTTTGGGGGCAGCAGCAACCTTTGGGGTCCAGGCGCGACTTTTTTGGTCCCCAGTGAGATTTTCGAAGGCTGCGACGCGACTTTTTTAGTCCAATGTAATCTTTGGTGTCCCGACGTCATTTGCTTGGATCCCTAGCGGGAGTTTTAGCGACCTCGACACTTTGTGGGTGTCCAATACGTTTTGGATGCTTTTGGTGTCATTGTTGGGGCCCAAGAGTCATTATCCATGTCCGGATTGTTTTTCGTTGCCCCGGCTTCATTTGTGTCCAAATGATACTGTTGGGGAACGGTACGACTTATCGTGCCCCTAGCATGATTTTCATGATCCGGGCGTGAATTTTTGGTACCCATAGGCTCAGCGAGATTTTCAGGGGCCCCGGCCGGATCTTTTTGGGCCCATGTCGTGATTTTCAAGTACCCCGGCACGACTCCTGCCATTTCAGATGCTTCAAGAAAATGATAGACCTCCTCTCGCGTCTTAGGGGTCTCGTCTCATTTCCTGGAGCTTCTTTACCGGTTTTGGACGTCTTCTCGTCCGTCCTACCCTCCTCCATATTCAATGGTCCTCCTCTCCCGTTTTGGAGGACCTCCTCCCACATCCTGGGGCCCCTTTAACATGGCATGGGACTTCCTCTCATGTTCCAGGGGCATCCTCTGCCAAATTAGGGGCCTCCTGCCACGCCTCGTGGGCCTCCTCCTTTGTCCTCGCAAAGCTTACCCGTCTTGAGGGATCTTCAATTTTGGAAACCTCGCCTCCTTCCATACCTGCTACCTACCACTCCCATTTTAAGGGCCTTCTCTCATTTCCTGGGAATTCCTTCCGGTCGTCGGGACCTCATTCGGCCCTGGAGACCTCCTACTCCATCTCGAGGGACTCCTCTCGAGTCCGGCAGGGGCCTCCTTTTTTCTTTTTGAGGCTTTCTTTTTCAAATTAAGGGCCTCCTCTCACGTCTTCGGGGCCTCCTGTTCCGCGTTTTGATTCTATCTTTCCCATTTTAAGGTTGGCCTCTTATCTCCTGGTGGACTCCTGTTCTATCTTAGGTGGCTCCTCTTCCAAATTACACGCAACCTTTCCTATCTCAGTTACCTTGTCATTTCCTGGGGATCTTCTTACCCGTCTTGAAGCCTTCTTTCTCGCCTGGGAGCCATCCCTGTTATCTAATGGCCATTCTCTCCTATTTTAGGGGTTCCTCGTGCATCATAGGGTCTCTTTCCAATCTTATATCGTCCTCTTCCGAATTAGGTGCTTCCTGCCACTTTTCTGGATTATCCTTTTCTATCTTGGTGGAACCTTACCCGTTTCGGGGACTGCTTTTACGGCTCCGAAACTCATCTCATATCCACTGGTTTCTCTTCCGTCTTAGGGCCTTCTCTCATTTTCTGAGGTCTCCCTTCCCGTATTGGGGCCTCCTTTGCAATCCTGGGGGCCTCCTTTGCAATCCTGAGGGCCTCCTTTGCAATCCTGGGGGCCTCCTTTGCAATCATGGAGGTCTCCTTTGCAATCCTGGGGCCTCCTTTGCAATCCTGGGGGCCTCCTTTACAATCCTGTGGGCTTCCTTCGCAATCCTGAGGGCCTCCTTTACAATCCTAGGGGCCTCCTGTGCAATCCTGGGGCCTCCTTTTGCAATCCTGGGGGTCTCCTTTGCAATCCTGGAGTCCTCCTTTGTAATCCTGGGGGCCTCCTTTGCAATACTGTAGTCCTCCTTTGTAATCATGGGGCCTCCTTTGCAATCCTGAGGCCTCCTTTGCAATCCTGGTGTCCTCCTTTGCAATCCTGAGGGCCTCCTTTGCAATCCTGGAGTCCTCCTTTGTAATCATGGGGGCCTCCTTTGCAATCCTGGGGCATCCTTTGCAATCCGGGTGGCCTTCTTTGCAATCCTGGGGCCTCCTTTGCAATCCTGGGGGCCTCCTTTTCAATCCTGGGGGCCTCCTTTGTAATCCTGGGGGCCTCCTTTGTAATCCTGGAGGCCTCCTTTGCAATCCTGGGGGCCTCCTTTGCAATCCTGGAGGCCTACTTTGCAATCCTGGGGCCTCCTTTGCAATCCTGGGGGCCTCCTTTTCAATCCAGGGGGCCTCCCTTGTAATCATGGAGGCCTCCTTTGCAATCCTGGGGGCCTCCTTTGCAATCTTGGGGGCCTCCTTTTCAATCATGGGGGCCTCCTTTGTAATCATGGAGGCCTCCTTTGCAATCCTGGGGGCCTCCTTTGCAATCCTGTGGGCCTCCTTTGTAATCCTGGAGGCCTCCTTTGCAATCCTGGGGGCCTCCTTTGCAATCCTGGGGGCCTCCTTTGAAATCCTGGTGGTCTCCTTTGCAATCCTGGGAGCCTCTTTTGCAATCCTGGGGCCTCCTTTGCAATCTTGGGGGCCTCCTTTGCAATCCTGGGGGCCTCCTTTGCAATCCTGGAGGCCTCCTTTGCAATCGTGATGGGCCTCCTTTGCAATCCTGGAGGCCTCCTTTGCAATCGTGAGGGCCTCCTTTGCATTCCTGGGGGTCTTCTTTGCAATCCTGGGGTCCTCCTTTGCAAACCTGGGGGCCTCCTTTGCAATCCTGGGGGCCTCCTTTGCAATCCTGGGGGCCTCCTTTTCAATCCAGGGGGCCTCCCTTGTAATCACGGAGGCCCCCTTTGCAATCCTGGGGGCCTCCTTTGCAATCTTCGGGGCCTCCTTTTCAATCATGGGGACCTCCTTTGTAATCATGTGAGAGCCTCCTTTGCAATCCTGAGAGCCTCCTTTGCAATCCTGTGGGCCTCCTTGGTAATCCTGGAGGCCTCCTTTGCAATCCTGGGGGCCTCCTTTGCATTCCTGGGGGCCTCCTTTGCAATCCTTGAGTCTTCCTTTGCAAACCTGGGGGCCTCCTTTGCAATCCTGGGGGCCTCCTTTGCAATCCTGGGGGCCTCCCTTTCAATCCTGGGGGCCTCCTTTGTAATCCTGGAGGCCTCCTTTGCAATCCTGGGGGGCCTCCTTTGCAATCCTGGGGGATCCTTTGCATTCCTGGGGGCCTCCGTGCCAATTGTTGGCACTCTCGTGATTTCTGGGGCCTCCTATCCTCTCCTAGGTGACTCCTTCTTCAAATTAGGGGCCTCCTCTCACGTCTTGGAGGCCTCCTCTCGTGTCTCGTCGGCCTCATTGCTTACTTTTTTCCTGTGCATTTCCGGATAGGGGCCTCCTCAAATTTCAGGGGGCGACGCCCCCCTGTTTGACGGCAGAGGGGCGACTGCCCCCCCTGCCCCCCCCCCCCCGGTGGCGACGCCCTTGTTCTCAGGAGGTGGAGCTTCTGAATTCCACTTAGAAATAACATTTTATAACTCTTTAAATGGCGAAGTCAGTCCTTGTCGGCTTGGAAATCCGTCTCACTTTTCTTGTTCTGTCCATCATTCGATTAGCATTGCGAATGATCACAAACGAAATTATTTGTGATACTAAAAGTAGGAACAACAGTTCTCCCAATGGAGGAGTTTATGGCTGAAATAATTTGAAGTCCTTACATAGGTGGGCTATGTATTGGCCGTACATCAAGCGTGATGTTGGAGATGCCGCATGGTGTATATACTGGCATTTTATCTGCACTCATCGCCATTATTCGGCCTATCGCTGGACAGATGGGCAGACGGGGGGGGGGGGTCAGTTTTCGTGTAATTGGAGTTCTACATAAGCAAAACTTTGTGAAAGTTAAATTACACTGGAGAGCTGCCGCTTAACTTCCATGAGGTAAATGCATGTTGCATTTACTCGCAAAACAATGTTGAAAGTCACGGCTTGGTATATTAACAGTGATCATGCCGTGTACCCGCTTTTTAGAAAAACATTTCATTAACCATCGCCATATCAGAAGGGTGTGCCACCCCCAAACAATTTTCTCGCGACGACGAGAATATGTGTAGTGTGCAGCGAGCGGCCGCTTGGCATGACTGGTGTTGCATCCTTCACCAGTTCCACGGTATTTTTGTTCTGATCAGATCACCAAGCTATGGTGTCTTTACTGGAGCATGTTCGGTTCAGCTTGCTGTAATCGATTTATGTTTTTTTTTGCCTGTTTTACTGCTGTCAGTATTTGCAGATGCTTCGCATTTCATGTTCTGAGTACGCCTCCTCGTCGGTGTTAATTGACTGAAGACAGATACAATTTACGACATTTGTATGGTCGGAGTTAAAATTGAGCCATTTTTATCATTGACGACTTCAAAAAAGTAATTTGCAGGCGACGTTATGCAGGCTGTCATTGTATATCACGCGTGTTGTGAGCTACGGGAGCCACCTGATCTGGTCCGCTAACGATGCACGTCATCAGGCCAAATATGAACGAACCGATACAGCACCAGTATGGTATGAGGCCAAATAAGGTATCACTGAACGGGTGCGTGCCTCAGCCAAACCCTGGTGCTCAGCTCACGGCTCTGTCTTAAGTAGATTCGGTGCGTGACCTGGCGCTACCCACTGTGCTCATATCTCAAGTGTCGGAGAATTCGCACATTTCCCTGCCCTGCGGAGTCGCTGTTCGACCAAACGTATCTAAGCCCGGGTTGTCACTGCATTCGTCTGCTGGCTGCATTAGTCGCGCTGTTGTCTTCGTCCCGAGGCCTGTTTCAGTCAGGTTCGTGATGGCGAAGGGGGTGGCAACTCCCTGTACCCTCGAATGCGAAGTCTGGCAGAATGCGTTCCGTTGGCGCCCTGTGCTCTCCAGGTACCAAATGCGCTCCGTTGGCCCGCTTCCCAGTGCCAAATCAGCTCCGTTGGACCCCTGTGCTCCCCAGATGCCAAATGCGCTTCGGTGCAACGCTGTTTGCGAGATTTAGAGTGGACGGCATTGTTGCTAAATTTGGTGCTTGGAAGAAAGCAATGCATGTCCCCTTGCCTCATTTTGTTTGCAGCGCTGGTTCTGGGATCCGTTTGCATATGTTGTATTTGGTCATGCGTCATCTCGACTCGATCGTGTCGCCTGCAACTGAGGTTATGAAGCAAGGGCGGTGTCATCATCTGCAATAGCAAGAACAGAGTCGTCATCTGTCACAGCTACTCGTCGTCCCTCCGGTTAATTTAAATGGGAATGTTTTAATTAAATTTGGATGGAACAATGAATTTGCACCCGCGGACGGAATTCATTTTGGTCCTGCAGAACGATGTCATCTAGCGCAATTTATGTGGCAGGGGTGGTGCTGCTAGAACGAACGGGTCTGAGTCATTCGGGTCCACATGGTACAGTGTTCTAGCTTTGAAGCGAGGCTGCAGGCTCGATACTTGATGCAAGTGGAAATTTCGGCGGCTGGAAGCGGCCGGGAATCTTGTGAATGGGAAATGTCCGTTGCAGTTGAATTCCCCGCAGAACAGTGGGGTCCTACGTTTTAAGAATTGCCAACTCTAAATACCTGCAGGTGATGTACGCCACGCTGTCGTCGCCATGGTGACGGCAGGGGGCGACGGCCGACTGTGACGCAGGCTGCGCCATATCATGTTCGCCGCCTCCTCATCAAGCGGCGGCCGCATTCAGCAGGAAACAGGAGACGTGTCTCGCAACGCCAGATGAGCGCTGTGGTGTGTCCGTATGTCCGTTCTTAGATGCAGTCAGGTGGGCCAGGTGCATGTCCAAGACCCGACCCGGCTTTTTGGTTATTTATATTCCTACTGTGCAGATCATTCTCACTCCCTAATGTCAATTTGGGAAGCTGCGGGGGACCGACAGGCAGACAATCTGTGTGGTGATTGGATGAAGGCGTGCAGCGTCGCCGACCTGTCGAAGCCAAACTCCAACACGATCCGACTGCACCTTGTGTCCCCAGATGTAGACGGCACATACCTGAAGCGTCATCGAATCCTAGTTTGAATTACAGTCGCAAATAGTTTCTACATTCCTGCGTTCACTTGAGAAATCCGGGTAGTACTGCTCCAAGCCGGCTCCCCTCCCGCACTATTAACTGTGATTATCAGCTGATTACGTTCTCGTTTCTGTTGTTAAATATAAAAGAGCGTTTTAAACAACGTAAGACTCAGTGATCTTATTGGATTTCTGGAACGTTATTGCTATTTGGAAGTTGTTTTTGCATGTTCTTGTAGTAAACTTTGTGGGCGACCAAGTAGGCGAGAAGAGCGCTCATAAGCTGAAATTAACATCCAAATGTCTTATCAAACAGAAAATGCGCAGTGGTTTGCCACTTGACCAAACATGAAAAACGCGTTCTTACGCCGCCAGTAAATACACGCCATGGAGCACTACCATGGGCGGCGCTGTTTGTCCCAAAATACAGGAACAGATCCTATGAATATGAATCGCTTTGTTTCTTTCTTCAACTTAACTCTACAAAAACGAAAGCACAAATGTGCGGTTGGTAGGGGAAGGTGAGGTTAGTTAGCATCCAGGTAAGTTGAGCCACCCCCGTTATTTCACCTCTTATGGTGTCATGAGAACTTAAAAGCCACCTGCCAACCATTCGAAGAGTCTCCATTTTTGGTTATACGGGGGTCGAAAGCGATAGATATCTGCTGAGCCTTCAACAAAAATGTGATTTGTAAGGTCCATCCGATGAGCCGTGGATGAGCCGTGGCCTCTTAATGTGTTGCGTGGTGCTCATGTTTTCCATGACATAAATTGGCATAAAATTGTCGTTCAGCCTTTTGGCGTTGAGCAGATTGTTATGTTATGAGTTATGGTGTGACAATACCAGATAAAAAGGCGGTGAAAATCTAGGTCGAAGTATATTACGCGGAATTTTCTGATAGCTTTCATGTTTTTCCACCAGAACACGTGAGGTGACAAAAAGTGACCACAAAATGCCTGCAACACTAAAAGTAACACTCCACAGTAGCCATCACAGCATTTGTTTACATAAATAAGGCTTGTGATCAACTTATCCCACCACTAGGATCAACTTTCCCCACGCCTGGGGTAAGTTGAGACAAGGGTGATACATCAGAACAACTCAAAATATCACTAATTTGTAATTTTTTACGGAAAAATCTTTATGCGACTCATTTATGCACAAAAGATCACCCTTTCAGAATATTGGCACACATAATCAAACTCTTACCACGTGTGTTCAAGGCCCTCTCAATTAAAAATTTGCCGAATTTACCTCGACTTCCCCCATGAGTGAGGAAAGTGTGCCAATCTGGTGACGTTTTGTTTCCTGTGAGAACAGTGAACAGCAGGGCCTCTCCTAATATGTTTTGCCCCCGCAGTCGCGGTCGCGGCCCCCGCAGTCACTGCAAGTCTGCCATTACTTCAGCATTAATGCGGGGGCTGGAGTTGGTTTCACAAGGACTGTCGCCGCCGCAATAGTAGCCTCGGCCCCCACAATCAAAATCCCCAGAGGAAGCCTGGCAGCATAGAAATGCTTCGCTTCCGATACTGGGAAGATTAATAACGTTGTCGAGGCTTTATATATGCAACCATCGGGATCGAACATACCAATGAAGCCCTGAGAAGCGCGTTGAAGCTACCAACAGTAAAACCAGTCATGTGAGGAGATGAAAGCCGTATGAAAGATTCACTCTCAACGAAAAGAACTGCGACGAAAACCCAGGAAAAAAAACAACCTTCAATTGAGTGGCATCACAACACTGCGCAAACTCGGTCCTCTGTTTGGCATTGGATCCTGGCACCGTGTGGTGATGCCCTGTCCGAACTTTCACGTGTTCCAAATGGCCGATAAGTGGAAACATTTAATGGAGGTTTTTGCAAGGGACGGGAAAGAGGACACTGCAATAAATGGCATTGGCAAGTGGTTTGGAAGACGGTGTTGTCAGCCAGAACCTGCATCATCCTGAGTATGAAGAACAAAAAATGATACACTTCAATGGCAAGTTTTCTCCGAAGACGTTTGAAGCACCAGAATAATATCACCCTGGTTTTCTGACATTACATTTTCAGCTGACATCTTTGGTGATGTTCGAGTAGCATATGCGAGATGAATAGTGACTTTAACGCAGATGCAATGCCTAGTATGGTTTACGTCGGCTCAGTGGCGTACCGAAGGCGGGAGGAAAAGGGTACAATTGCTGATCTAAAAAGTCACGCGGACTCCTGAAAACCATGCTTGGGCCTCAAAATGTCGCGCCGGGTCCCTGGAAATCACGTTGGGCCCAAAAAAGTCGCGCCGAGACCGCGAAAATTACTCTAGGTCTTGCGTCCTTTTTCAATTCGCTGATTCCGCCATTGTGCGAAGTATGCTCTTGGCACGTCACTTGCTTCTGAGGTCATTATTTTTGCTGAGGACAAGATTAAGTTTAAAATTCGAGGTATAAGAAGCAGAGGAAACATCTTAGGGTATTACCCGAATTGCATACTAAATTGTATTCGTCTGCGATTTCTGAAAATAAATGTATTCTCACTTCAAAAGCATTCCAGGGTGCAAGATAGAAAAATCAGTTTGGAAGCAAAGAATCAGTGGGTGGAGAGTCCCACTCCCCAGTGTCTTGGTCCCGTACAAAATCAGAATGGTTTAGGAATGATTGTCATTTATGGATCAAATTCTAATCCGCAAAATCGATGGCCATTTTCCGCGAGAAAATCTAACGGTTGGTTTTTGAGACCTTGGGAGAGTCACATAGTACTGTGCCCTTCCGTGGTCGGGTTAAATGTCCGACCAGCGTCGGCTCTTAAGATTACTGTGCGATGTGTACAGAGACAAGCACGTCTCACCCTTTCACAGGAGCCGATGACGATGTGCGCGCTGCGTCGTATTTGCCGCTCACCTCCTCCCAACGTACCCTCTCAAACGCATCAGCGGCAGCGAGCCTGAATAAGTGCTCTCCGAGATCAGCAGTACCGGGTCGCAGTAAGCGGAAGGGGGAGTGGGAGGCGGCTGGCCCGTTTCTGTGCCGCCACAAGTGCGTCCCCGACACACTCATCCGTCATCGTCTCCTGAACTCGGAACATGGCCTCCTCACAGCCGCCCCAGAAAAACGGCACCTCCAACTGCGTCTCGCCCCTGATCGATCCGAGAGGCGGCTGTACTGTGCCAGCGGCAAGAACAAGCGCCGCGCTCGTCACGCTCACGGCGTATCCAGGGGTGGAGTTCCATATTCTTTTGGTGGGGTCTGGACCCCGCCATCTTTATCTTTTGGTGGGGTCTGGACCCCGCCATCTTTATCTTGCTCCCACCAACTTCTTGCTCTTTTAACATGGAACCCTATGGGTGATCCCCACCAACCAAGTTGACAGCACTCATTGCTGTCATGCATTTGGCACCACCAATAATTTTCCAACTTCACCCATGGGTGTGTCCGCACAGCCCGACTTCACCATGTACCAGGATGGTACCAGGTACAGTCTCTACACCAGACCCGGGGCAGGTGTGACCCCTACGTACAGGCTATGCTTCACCAGGTACAAGGATGGTACCAGGTACAGTCTCTACACCAGACCCGGGGCATGCGTGACCTCTACGTACAGACTAGACTTCACCATGTACCAGGATGGTACCAGGTACAGTCTCTACACCAGACCCGGGGCAGGTGTGACCTCTATGTACAGGCTATACCAGGATGGACAGGTACAGTCTCTACACCAGACCCGGGGCATGCGTGACCTCTAGAACCTAGACTTCACCATGTACCAGGATGGTACCAGGTACAGTCTCTACACCAGACCCGAGCAGGTGTGACCCCTAACAGGCTATGCTTCACAGGTACAAGGATGGTACCAGGTACAGTCTCTACACCAGACCCGGAGCATGCGTGACCCTACGTACAGACTAGACTTCACCATGTACCAGGATGGTACCAGGTACAGTCTCTACACCAGACCCGGGGCAGGTGTGACCTCTATGTACAGGCTATACTTCAGCAGGTACCAGGATGGTTCCAGATACAGTCTCTGCAGCAGACCCAGGGCAGGCGTGACCTCTAAGTACAGGCGCTATCAAGCCTAAATCAGACGAAATGTAACCTCTTGCAGTTGTCACACACACCACAGGAAGATGTGGGTGTGGCCCCCATTTACAATTGTCATTGTCGCCAGACCTCAGGATGGTACATACAAACTGCACCCTCCTGCAGCAGCTTCCATTTTAAAGTCGACATCAGACCTCAGGGCAAGGTAGCCTCCACTTACAGCTGTCGGGGAACTACAGGAAGATGTAGCCTCAAATGAAAGTTTTCGTTGTGGCCCAGCCTCATGAGGGTGTTGCCTCTATGTACGGTTTTCACCAGGCGCAAGGAGGGCGTATCCTTCATTTACAGTCGTCACCAGACCCAGGGGGGTATAGCCCTTACTGCGCAGTCTTTATCTAATCCCAACCGTTGGTCACGGATCAGTGACACGGAACGATGCGGTGGTGTGTGACACGGGTCAGTAACACGGAACGATGCGGCGGTGTGTGACACATGCCAGTGACACGGAACGATGCGGCGGTGTGTGACACGGGTCAGTGACACGGAACGATGCGGCGGTGTGTGACACGGGTCAGTGACACGGAACGATGCGGCGGTGTGTGACACGGGTCAGTGACACGGAACGATGCGGCGGTGTGTGACACGGAACGATGCGGCGGTGTGTGACACATGCCAGTGACACGGAACGATGCGGCGGTGTGTGACACGGGTCAGTGACACGGAACGATGCGGCGGTGTGTGACACATGCCAGTGACACGGAACGATGCGGCAGTGTGTGACACGGGTCAGTGACACGGAACGATGCGGCGGTGTGTGACACGGGTCAGTGACACGGAACGATGCGGCAGTGTGTGACACGGGTCAGTGACACGGAACGATGCGGCGGTGTGTGACACGGGTCAGTGACACGGAACGATGCGGCGGTGTGTGACACGGGCCAGTGACACGGAACGATGTGACGGTGTGTGACACGGGCCAGTGACACGGAACGATGCGGCGGTGTGTGACACGGGTCAGTGACACGGAACGATGCGGCGGTGTGTGACACGGGTCAGTGACACGGAACGATGCGGCGGTGTGTGACATGGGCCAGTGACACGGAACGATGCGGCAGTGTGTGACACGGGTCAGTGACACGGAACGATGCGGCGGTGTGACATGGGCCAGTGACACGGAACGATGCGGCGGTGTGTAACACGGGTCAGTGACACGGAACGATGTGACGGTGTGTGACACGGGCCAGTGATACGGAACGATGCGGCAGTGTGTGACACGGGTCAGTGACACTGAACATGCGGCGGTGTGCACAGCCAGTGACACGGAACGATGCGGCGGTGTGTGACACGGGTCAGTGACACGGAACGATGCGGCGGTGTGTGACACGGGCCAGTGACACGGAACGATGCGGCGGTGTGTGCTTGTCCACGACTCCTCTGGGTACGTTCCATGGGTGTCACCTTGTATACGCTAAGGACCTCAATTATTGATTTGACCCCCAATTAGATCGAAGCTTAACAATTGGGCCTATGGACATACACTGGATACAAATGGCTTTCGTGACAGCTTTGGCCAAGAAAAAGATCACTTGGTCCCCCAGCCAATATCGCACAGTGACACCTATGACAGATTCTAAGTATTCTTCCAAGGAGCAGACCCTCATCTCGTATTACACGAGTAATACAAAATGCATGTGTCACAGTCAGCACTGAGCAATGTTCTTGCATCAATAATACACGAACATCGACTCTCCATAGTACATTAGAAGAAGAATAACAATCCGAATTACCGGCGCCGTATCCCAAAAGAAGGCGAAGCTATCAGCTGATGCGCACCTTCCTGTCGCTGTGCAACACTTGTCGAAATCAGCGTGGCTGGTAGCACTAGTGGAGTTCTCCAAATTATTCCGAGAAACTCAGACGGTGTTTTTGCATGGCCTTGTGGTTTCTAGGTGGTGCTTGCGCACATATCCCCGGAGGCACTAATGTTGAATTTCTCCAAGATAGATGGTACTCAGCCACCCTTAGGTGGTGTTCAAGCACCACCTCTTATCACTATCACTAAGGCTCCACCCATGGTTGGTAGCATCGGCGAGGACGTCGGCCTATTCGTGCTCGGTTGCAGGTGGACTGTCTTCCTTTGGAAGAAAAACCTTGTCATGCCCGATTTGTACACAAAGCCTTCCGATGACGATGATTAATGCACGTTGATTGACCAAAACAGACGCATGCCATGGGCTGGCGTTGGCCAAGTCTATCAGGCTAATTACATCATTCACGTTATGCTGCAGAGATAGCTATTTCATTTCTTTGGAACTCATGACTAAAAACGTGAGCATATGCAGGCTGCAAAATGCAAACCTGTTATTCATGTCTTTCATCAGAAACTGGTCTCCTATTTCATGCTGTTTCTTGTCAGTTACTCTAAAACCAAATTTGAATCAGATAATCTGAGCACAGTATATGAAATGCCGGACCGGACCTTCCTGGATGTTACGACCCTAACCACTATACGTTAATAATTAGGTTCAAACGGTTACAGAATGTCCTCAGCAGCTGTATATCTCCTACTGTAAATGTCAAACAGCCCCCTGTAGCTGTAGAATGACCCTCTGTAGCTATAGAATGGCCCTCTGTAGCTATTGAATTGGCCCTCTGTAACTGTAGAATGGCCCGTAGCTTTTGAATGGTCCTCTGTAGGTGTAGAACGGTCCTCTGTAGCCATATAATGGACCTCTGTAGCTATATCATGGCCCTATTTAGCTATAGAATGCCCTTCTGTAGCCGTCAGAAGGTCATTTCTAGCTGCCGGATAGCCCCCTGTAAAAACCAAAGGGGTTGTTTGGAGCTGTAAAAGAGTCCTCTGCAACTGTCCGACGAACTTTTGTCACCGTCAGAGGACTCGCTGTAGCTGTTAAAGGCTACTCTGCAAGTGTAAGTTGGCCCCTGTTGCTTCTAGAACGACCGTTGAGGTGGCGTAAGATACTTTTGTAATTGTTGGGCGGCCCCACGGGCCAAAAATGTGCCCATGTTTGTACCCCAAATGAACGAAATAAAAGCAAGAGACGAAAAACGTGATCGTAGTCATCGAAAAAGTCGACCTGCGATGGGGTTTTTCGCTTCTTGTGGTATGGATCAGGGACACATGTCCCTGCCATCACCTCGTGCGCGCCTCTACTTGGGCGTATCTGTTGGGCTAATCCAAGCTATGTAGTGCTCTGTCTCGCGTTAGATTGCAGTCTGGCAACTGCGCAAAGCTGGCAGAATCCCAACTCCCGCAACCAATCGAGCTCTGGTTTGCGTAGTTTTCTTTTTAGACGCGTACGCAGTCGGGAGGTTTACTCTCCAAACACTGGAGGTGTTTTATTTTGCGTTCGGCTGATGGAGTTCTAATGCCTCGGGATGACGCGCCAGCCGGAGCAACTTTTGATTTCAGTCTCGTCAGTAAATTATGACCTGTTCCGAAATAGACGAGTTGGTGGATCGGCTGCCAGCCCACGCGCTGCATGATACGGAAACATCAGTCGACACGCCATCAGGTGGCTACGAGACTGGCCGCGTCCGGTCGGCGTGCCGGCTCCGTCACCCTGCTGCGAAGCATCGCGCTGACAGTTGCTCCTCCAGAACTGCCCGCGTGTGGTGGCGTCCTGCCCACCTCTCCCTCCTCAGCAGGACCGGGACCACGTACCAAGTGTGCGGCACGCCAGCACTTGTGTCCCGCAGCTGCTCGGTGACGTCCCGTAGCCCTTCGGATGTTTACCGGACTAGGAACCGGCGCACACCATTACATTGGCCACCACAATATTGTTCCTTGTCCCAGACTGCCAATACAATTCACATCTCTCACCTAGAATGTCCATGCTGATTTGTCTCGCTTTCCATCTTGGCCGCGCCCTCCGTCTTTCACGGTGCTGTCTTGCCATTATCTCTGTTTTGCTCTGTCATATCTCTTCCAGTGCCACCTCCCCCGCCGTGGCCTGTTATCTGTCTTGTCCCGTCCTCTGCTTTTGCGCGCTCGCCCTCTGCCTTGTTGTTCCCTTCGTGTTGCCGTGCTCTCTACCTTATTGTGTCCGGCTCTGCTTTGCACCTGCCCTCTGCCTTCCAAGCCGTGCCTCAAAGCCTTGCCGCTTCCGCTAATTGGTCTTGATTCTATCCGCTGCCCTCTGTTTTGCCATGTCCTCTTTCTTACCACCCCTGCCTTCCAGTGCCATCTGACTTGCTTTTCTCTCTGTAAATGTATTGCTCTGTCCCCTGGCGTGTGACTGGAAACGATTTAAATGTAAAGCTTGTACACTGGACTTATGATATCTCTCAGAGAAATGCCAGGAATGTCTGATCACTCGGCTATAGTGTCAACACCTGGCTTATGCCTACTGGCGACGCCACGGGGGGGGGGGCAGGAGGCAGGTTCCTCAGAACAAAACTTAGCATTAATATTGTGACGTTGTGCCGCTGCGTTGGCAATCCTGATCAAACGACGTGCCTCCGCCTCTGCTTGTGCCATACCCGTGCGATGGTTCCATGTGTATCCATGTCCTGCGTATTTCGTGCTTGATGTTGGAAGTAATACCTCCAATATATTTAAAACTGCCATTTTTCACCGCCCTCTCTAGTAAAAAAAAACTCCGGTAGGATTCCTGCATGACAGTCATACACAAATGGTGCCGGACAGTCCTAAAGGATTCCTGTGGTAATTGGAGCGGTGGCATTGTCATATTTGTGCCGGATATGCTGGTAACTGATACCCATTGCTATCGTGTGAAAGTCTTGGTATCAAGATTGTACTTGGAAGTACTGGTACTATGGTTGTTTGGGAGGGCGGTGGTAATGTAGAGGGTGCTGGTATTATTATTGCTCCGTAAGGCGTTGGTAAGGTGCCTGTACGGAAGAGTATTGGTATTCTGATTAGACGCGGTGTTGGTATTACGATTGTGCTCGAGAGAGCAGGTATTGCGATTATGCAGGAGCACGTGCGGTGCTAAACATGTTGTGCGTAAACATGGTGGTGACCGATATCCGCGCCGGAAGGTGCGCCGGTGTCGTCTCCAGAGCACCGTCGTCACACCAGCCCGCGGCGACCCGCAGTCAGCCGGCTACTGTGACCAGCTGCGAGTACCGCTGCGGCCGTGGTCCGCCGTCAGAGGCGTGGCCGTGCAGACGGGGGCGTGCCGACGCCCGGCCTCCCACCAGCGCGGCCGCCGCCCGGCCGCCCGGTCAGTCATCGACGCGCGCCGCGGCCGCTGATAAAAACTGGCGGCGGGACGCGCGTGGGACCGTGCCGGCCACACCTGTCGGCGGACGGCGGCGCCGTGGCCGCACGGCGACGTGCTGGCGGCCGTTCCGCCGCCGGGCCGGCCGTTCCGCCGCCGTGCTGTGCTGGCCGGCGCGGCGGCCGCGGCCGCAGCCGGGCTCGCCCGTCGCGGCTGCAACGGCGCGCAGTTGCTGCCGTCGCCGGCCAGCGTCTCGACACCGCCGTGTGGGTGTTGTGTTATTACGGGCCTTCTGCGCGGCGGCGGCGGCGGCGGCTGGGCGCACGCGGAGCCGGCCTCAGACCGGACACGCACACCTGGCGGCACCTCGGTCGGCCCAGATGCCGGCCGGCGCCCGTCGCCGGCTCGTGTCGCAGCGGGCGCGCGCCGCCGGCCGATCTGGGCGCCGCGCAACACCCGCCGCACGCACCTGGCCGATCTGGACGCCGCGCAACACCCGCCGCACGCACCCGGCCATTCAACGGATGGACGCCCGTATTGAATGGAGAATGAGGCCCCGCTAACACTTGTATGTATAACTCAGTGGTGTGCACACTTCGACAGCCGCGTCGCGGTGCAGCTCAACTTGGCAGAACACCGCCACCGCTCCGTGCATATCTGGGCCGCGAGGTGTTCTTGTCGTGGCGAGGCCTCTGACCGGTGAAAGGCCGTCGGTTCTTGCGAAATGACTGTCACTTGGATGGTCAGCCCATAGTGGGCAGATGTTTTGCCGCCGGCTCTCGGATGATGAACTCCTGCTTCACTATCACCGGCGTATTTTGTCCAAGCAAAGTGCTTTCCTTAGCGGATCGTCTGAGAAGACCAATTTCTCCAAGGCTTTGGTTAATTCGAATGGGCCGCCACTACTGATGCGGAATCGCACGTGCTTCGCGGAGAAAATAGATGTTAAACATCCCCATCACTACTTTAATATGATGCACGTTAAACAATTCAACACTGAAGAATAAAGTTGTACGGCACACCTTATCATGTCTATGTCTCGAATCATGATGAACAGGCGTTTATTTGTAACGACTTGAGCTTACTTCGCGATCAGACCTTTTCAATGAGAGGGGAGCTTTCGGATCTGTCCCAGGCGCGGCTCTGCTGTACCAACGTGTGAACCCAATGACCTATCAGGCTTGTTGGTATCCGATAGGTGTACTCAGTTTGGAGAGGTACATACTGGTCTTGGACACCATGCATTGATTTAGAAATAGCAAACAGGATGAGTTAAGTGATTGCAGGCCATACGAACACGATTGCTTCTTTCCGTCAGGCACTCCGTGTCAATGTACCTCAGTGGCCGTTAAGTGAGTGCATCCAAACATGGTACATACCTACACCTGGCCAGGCTGTTCGGCTGGCGGTGTTTTCGTGATATAGCTCGGCGGAGAAATCACCTGATGTTAAACTTCTCCGTGATGATGCTGATATTGTTGATATTGTCCCAAATTTGGTCATCCGTGACAACAGTGATAAACTATTCGTGAAATAGGGTGGACTATGCCACTTTCTGAGCATTGAATAGACATCCTTTTCCGGGAAGTATCGACATCGTGTTTGCTGATGTGTGCTTATGAAGTCTCCATGACTCGTTTCTGAGTATTTCGTGTATACATATGCTTATACTCACCATTACGGATTGTGATACACAAGCATCTCGTAACACAATTCCAGGTGCATAGATTAGCTATGATGTGGTCTGCTAAGCAATGCCATCTGCTGATACCATGGCATTGTAATCGTTATCGTTAGTACAGGTACACCTATATTAGGTGTCCCACAAATTGAACGAAAAACATGCACTAGTGTGCACTATTGGCTCAACATTGAGTTTGAAGAACTGCAACGATATTTTAATTCGGAAGCTTCCATGACAAGATTTCGACATCTTACTTTACTCGTTTCGACATCTCACACCCAACGAAAAACCATTATTTTAACACTGCGTGGCGGTTGCGCAGCCAGGAGCTTCTTAAGGGGGCAACCAAAAAAATGCAATGACCAGAGAACGCTTTCGATGCGCTTCGCGCGCCGTAAAGTTTTGGTTTTGCGTGGTTAAAGTCCTAAAAATTTGCCGTTCGATCTAGTGAATTTTTGGTTGCTAACGGGGAGGCTCCCCTGACTGCGCCTGCGATCCCTGAGTGATTTGCCACGTCAGTAGTGGTTTAAGGCGGCATTCAAGTCGGCGCAGTTTTCTGAACTCCTGCCCATCAGCTTCTACGACTGACTAAAGGGATCCTGCATACCGGGTGACAGTACACTGACACTGCACGGTACACCGTAGACTGGTGCAGACTCGTCGTCACCAAATAACTCCGCATGTGAAGTGATAACCTTTCCTTTCATATGATAACTGCGGACAGCTTATGGTAGTTTAATCACTGTAATTGTTGTCTTCGATCGCCTACCGATCACCGTGGCGATCAGCTGCCCACACGGCGTCTGGTATGCAGCTGAGCGATCTTGCCTGATTGTGCGCAGTCAATATCGACTTCTGACCCAGCCGTACATTACCTGATATAGCATCTCTGCAATAGTGCAATGGTGCAATGCAATGGCATATGTGCTTGGCAGTGGTATATATCAAGTAGCCATCATCATCTGACGAACGTAAGCGCTTCCTACCTGACCGGACAAGCTACAAACCGCACCTTGCCGTTCGCGGTTTGTAGTTCGCGAGTACCGTTCCGTGTCCGTAATCATAAATCGCCAGTGAATTCCAGGTCTGTCGGCCTGGAATTCCGGGTTGGTCACTTCTAGACCGTGTATGACAGAGGGAGTCGCCCAGTCGTCCGTCTTACACAACGTGCTGGCTCAGATGCAAAACAAACATGCTGTCTATAAACACCATAGTGGCTTTAATTTGGTCGATTTGCATAGGAATTATGAATAGATCGTGCTTTCCTGCCAGATGCTCGTATCTAAACCGAAAACGGAGGTGGTTCAACCTCCGTCTTAACGGTTCTGGATAACACAAGCTGCCGCTTAGCTCTGTTCACTTGTATATACATACAGGCGTGCATCCATTCAGTCGCGTTCGCTCGTGCTCGCGTACCTGTGCGTGTACGTGTTTTTGTGCATGCTTCCGTGTGTGTGTGTGTGTGTGTGTGTCTGTCTGTTTCTGTGTCTGTGTCTGTGTCTGTGTCTGTCTGTGTATGTATGCGTATGTGTGTGTATGTGTGTATGTATGTGTGTGCATATGTGGGTGCGTGTATGCGTGTTTATGTTTATGTTTATGTGAATGTGTGCGTATGTGTGTGTATGTATGTGTGTATTGTGTGTATATGTGTGTATGTGTGTGCATGTGTGTGTGTATGTGAGTGTATGCACGTGAGTGTGTATGTGTGTACATGTGTATGTGTGTGTATGTATGGATGTGTGTATATGTGTATATGTATGTATGTGTGTGTATGTATTTGTGTGTATATGTGTGTATATGTATATACATATATATATATATATATATATATATATATATATATATATATATATATATATATATATATATATATATATATATATATATATATATATATATATATATATATATATATATATATATATATATATATATATATATATATATATATATATGTGTGTGTGTGTGTGTGTGTATAAATGTGCGTATGTGTGTGTATGTATGTATGTGTATATGTGTGTACATGTGTGTATAGGTGTATATGTGTGTATGTGTGTATATGTGTATATGTGCGTGTGTGTGTGTGTGGCGGTGTGGATGCGCGCGTGGGTGTGCGTGTGCACCCACAGCCCCAATGAGCGGCAGTTGCTGCCGTCCATCACAGTCTATTTTTGCCGTCGGCCGTCGCCTCGGATCTACCGAGCAACAAGCCGTCGAACGGCGTCGCCGCCGGCGGCGCTGTCTGTACCGACCAACAGGTGCACCAGCCGACTGGAGGCGCACTGTAATCGAACCATTCGCGTGCAGCCGCGCACCACCGGCCAGTTGGCATCCTCCTCGCACTGAGTCCAACGGGATTTCCTCATTTGTTTGCGTGCATCGGCGTAGGTACCGGTCAGCTCGTGCTCGTCGTTCCCCCGCCACGTCCCGACACCAGTGGAATGGTCTCGAACTGGCGTGATGGTGGTGGAACCCGTCGTTCATGGAAGGTAGCACACCGCTTGATCGGCGATTTCCCCTCGTCGGTTTGAAGTGCAGGGATTCAGCCACTTCTCCCAACCGAGCAGCGGCTGAAGCGAGACAATTTGGACGTTCCATGCTCCAGTAGAACCCGAGCACTCTTCGTGTGTACCAGACATGATGTCCGCTCTTACTTCCTGGTTTAAACGAGTTAGTTGGAACTTGGCGTGAAGAGGATGTAGAGTTGGTCGTTACGGCCAATAGCTGATGGTTGGGCGCACAGGTGGTATACGCGACTGTTATTGCTTCATTTTCGCAAGTAGCCTACGCCGAAGGAGAGGACGGGGAACTGAGAGGCATCGGTGTCGTTTTATATAATTTTAGGTGGGACATTGCCCCTCAATGGTCGATTCTACCTCCAAGGAAACAGCTATTTAACATAGAGCCCTATAGAGCTGCCACTCCTCCCCTGTCCCTAGTTCGCAGCGCTGGGGAGAGCCCAAGGCTAGTGCATGCTTTGACTTCGGAATCAATTTCACAAAACATCCCCGTGGGCGTCTCCATGCCTCTGTTCCCTAGTGGCCACCGAAGGAAAGTTTGAAGACCACCGGGAACACGAACGCTTCTGTGCCATATCTTGTCTTGGAAGTTTTGCTGGGGAAGGGACTCAATAACTCGAATAGCATGTTAACTGGATGAGCAATCCTGCTCCCCATCCATTGATCGGAAAATGTTTGAAGTTGCATGAGCAATATCGATGAAACTAGCAAGAATACTTAATTTTAGCAGATATTCTGAGGCATTCCCCCAGTAAGGATTCTTAAGCGAGTCCCTGGAAAGGGCGACACAGATATTACACAGGAAATACGCATGATAGTCCGGCGTTATACCTGAACGGCTTGTGCATAAGTATTTCGAAGCACATAAGTCGAAATATCATCAAGACAGAAATCTTTAGCTTAGAAATTAACTGATTTTGTGGTTTTGTGATTGCGTAATTTTGGGAGCTCCAGAGCGCTTTTCCGGGCCCCGATGAATTTTTCATTGTTCCTGCTTATTTTTGTCGTGGGCTCAGCTTGCTTCTTTTCGGGTCCGTTGAAATTGCTGGGGCCCATGCGCTTTTTTAAGCCTCAGCGCGATTCTTTGGGCCCCGCCACCTCTCAATTGCCTCCTTTGGCCCCTTCGGTACACCACTTGGGTCACACCGTTTTGTGTGGGCCCCGGCTTCCTTTTTAAGCCCCATGCCGTCTTTGTGCGCCCGGTTTGGTTTGAGAGCTACGGTGCGTTTTGAGGGCCTTCGGGTGCTTTTGAGAGTTTCCGATGTGTTTATTGAGGGGCCTGGCACATACTTAAAAGCTCTGCAGTTTTTACGGTACCCGGCATGTTTCGTAGGGCCTCAATACGCTTCGAGCTTCGGGTGTGCTTTTAGGGTTCCCGCTGTGTATGTTCGGGGATCCGACGCGAATTTTGTTGCTCCTGATGCGAATGCTTGGGTTCCAAACGGTAATTTTGAGGGATCCCAGCGCGAAATTCCGGAGATCCGGTGCGATTTTTGTTTTCTGGCCCCGGCGAGACTTTGTGGGTCCCCACTATTTATTTGCGATATATTGGGATGGGGTACGGGAATTTTGGAAACGAAACGCAATTTGTTGGGGCCACAGCTCGATTTTTCCGGTTTCGACGCGAGTTTTTTTGGGCCCCGCTGTGTATAATTCGCGCACACGACTCGATTTTTTTGGTGGCTCTCACCTGAATTTTGGAGCTGGCAGTGATACTTAATATATAATCATGTTGTTACCTACTTGTTGCTTTTCTCACAATTTTGCTCATCCTGTTTGTCATTCCGTGGCGGATCCAGTAATTTTCATGGGGGTGTAATTTCCCTGGGGAGGCACATGCGGCTGAAGAGGCCGTTGAGCTCAGGGGTTAGAGGGGCGCGAATTCTCCATGGGAGCACATGTATCCAGTGCCCATCACCCATAGGCGGATACAAGGGGAACTGAGGGCATGCAATCCCATGGAAGGTGGCGCCACTCTCAGTTGAAAAAGCACTCCCTTGCAAAGAAAGGCGCCTATCCGGGAAGGCTCGAATGCAACCCCCCTCGATTTTTTTTCAGCAGAGGCGCCCCTCGGGGAAGAAAGGGCGCCCCTTGGAAGGAATGGCGCCCCTCCTTTGAATTGTTAAACCAGAGGCGCCACTTGGAAGGCAAAGGCGCCCCTCCAGGTGCTTTCGCAGTGGACATCTGCTCCCTCTCTCTATCTGCTCCTGTTGTCAATGTGCGCGAGTGCGAAATTTCACGACCATGCAATATGCAAACTGAATGCACGCTCGATTTCAAGCTGCATTCATCAGATACTCTGACTTATCTTCGCCGATGGCCAGGGCGGACGGCCGTCAAGATCATGATCTCGGATTGGCGGTGGGTTGGTCGGTCGGCCGCCTGGCGGCAGGTCGCTCCGCCCGGGCCTGCCCTCTAGCGGCAGCGGCGACTGACTGCGCATGCGCAGCGTGGTAGTCTGGAGAAGGAAGGGAAGCGCCGGCGCAGGAGGAGGCTCGTCAGTCGGGGTCTGAATCTCTTTGTGGTTATTACAGGTAGTTCTCTAGGCTAATCATGGGTGAATCTACTAACACCACACAGAGCATAGCTGACTACCTAGCACAACTACTAAAAGACCGGAAGCAGCTTGCTGCCTTTCCTAACGTTTTTCTTCACGTCGAGAGGCTCCTTGAGGAAGGTAAGACAACCTGATTGCTAACTTGCCTGGGCAAATGCTGCTTCCTGCCAGCTCTAATCTGAAAGTGATGTGTTGTAACTGAACTAACCTGTATTAACTTGTTTTGCTTCATTGCACCCTGAACATGATGCGTTGCAAGCAGGCCTACCTAGCTTTACTTGTATTGCATATCTTGAATTATAGGGATATAGCGTGTGCCCTACCATGACGAAGAAGTTGCGGAGGGGAGGGGAGAACATTGGGCGTCTTAGGTCGAATTTTTCCATGAAAAGCTCACCGGCATAATGGGAAGTGCTAATTATGTTGAGAAGGGCACGTGACCCCTCTAGCGGTTCCCTCATTCCACTGTGGCAGAGCCCATGAATTCAGGCACCACCCTAATAGGTGTTAACCTTTAGCTCACATAGGTACCTAGTTCTATTTCACATTGCTTTGTGAGCACCGCTAACCATTGTACGCCTGTTGAATAATTTAAACGTCCCAGGTATTGTTTTGCCACATACAGCTGGTAGAATGTGTGCAGGTTCCCAGCAGTCCACATGCATACCTATGTACCTAGTTGTAACGGTAGCATCTCTGAGCAGGGGCGGTTACAGGAATTTCCATGGGGGAGGGGGAACATTTCCTCGGAGGGGTGCCTTCGGTGGAAAAATTCGTTGAAAGGGGAGACTTGACCACTGTAGCATACTTCAGCGCCTGTTCCTCTGAAAAGACCCACCTTTGGCTGAAAATACATTGAGCGGGGGGGGGAGAGCATCCCTCAAGGGGCATCCGGCCTTTCCAGGTCGGACGGTCGCCACCTGTTCACACATGTCTCCAGTTCCTCCTGTATCTGCCCCTGTCTCTGGGACGGATCAGAGGAAAGACTGTCCCCTCTTCTAGTTTGTGCATTGGCAAGTTAGTCGTCTGGGCTTCCTGAGCTAATGGTGGTCATGTGGCTTAGGTTTCTTGACTTCCAACCCGAACTGACGTGTCGATAGTGTCAATGTATGACCGAAGTCAGTGTATGACCGAATGCGAATGGTCACATGCCTGGCATACCCTCGGGCAGCGATTATTGGTGTTGCAAGTCCGAAGCCACGCATTTTTGGAATCCTTTTTCGGTGCACAGGCAGGACCAGAACTCCCGGTAACCGCTGTGCTGGTGGCAATATGCCTGATAAGTAGACTTCCTGAGTTTCCCGTTGGATAAGTCCGAGGGACTGCATGTCAGCACCAAACCTTGCAATGAAAATCGTGCAATCTGATGTGGAAACGGCCACCTCAATGGTCACGTCCACAGCTCTTGCTAAATTTGAAACTCCGGTCATTCCAATGTTTTGACACAACCGGCCCGCCACCAAACATCAGTTCCTTCAGAACATCTTTCTGTTGTGACGTGTTAAATATCCAGGGGCTTTCCTCGAACTTGCATAGCCTAATAACATGCCGTCCCCAAAAAATGGCTCCAGGGCTCGTACTCTTCCTGCACAATAGGAAGCTTGCGTTTTATTCATATTCTCCTCGCGCTCGGTCGAAAAACAAGCAGACGATTGGCTGCGGTTGTGTCGGTGGACTGGCCATGCCACGTCCCGGTCCAGTCACTCCAGGCGACATCTCGGTCCAATCACTCAAAGCCACGTCCCGGTCCAGTCACTCCAGGCGACATCTCGGTCCAGTCACTCAAAGCCACGTCCCGGTCCAGTCACTCCAGGCGACATCTCGGTCCAGTCACTCAAAGCTACGTCCCGGTCCAGTCACTCCAGGCCACATCTCGGTCCAGTCACTCAAAGCCACGTCCGGGTCCAGTCACTCCAGGCCGCATCTCGGTCCAGTCACTCCAAGCCATATCTCGGTCCAGTCACTCCAAGCGACATCTCGGTTCGGTCACTCCAGGCCACATCTCGGTCCAGTCACTCCAAGCCACATATCGGTCCAGTCACTCCAAGACTCCAAGACACGTCGTAGGTCCGTGTCATGCCAACTCTTGAGTCCGATTTTACCCACGCTATTTTTTTGGGTAGTTCCCCCTTGTTCTTTATTAGGTTCGTCGCTCCATGTTCCAGGTGTCGATGGTGTCGATATGTGACCTTGTGATCGACTGACCTGATGTACCCTCTAGTGGTAATTATTAGTGTCGGGTTCGAAACCACGCATTTCCCAAAGCCTGTGCGGTAAAGGCATCACTAAGAGGACTCCGACAACCTTTGCTTTGGCCGTAATATTCCCCCTGAACATTCCTTTGATGCTGAACACGGATAAATCGCGACGACTATGTATATCAGCACTAAGCATGTTTTTGCACGTGAAAATTGCGCAGTTGAACGTGGACGCTGTTTAATCTGAATAGCCACTCTTGGGTACGGTTCTGTCCGTGCCACCTGGTAGGTCCGGTCATTCCATGCTATTCCTTTGGTTAAACCAAGCTCATTTATATGTTTCAGAGCCCGTGTTAACTAATTGAACTATTAGTGGAATCATACTTGCCGTGAGATCCGCCACTGATGTAGTTGCCGGTTTTCGGCGGCAGATGTGGTCGCGTTTCTGAGTTTTAGAGTCCACTTGACTCGTTGCACTGCCGCCGGGACTGGCGCCGCTGCTGGACGGGGAACTGCCCTGGTGACGGGAGTCGTGATATGTTAGCCATTCACGAGCAGGTCATCTAACTGCTGTCAGATGCGTGTCACTGGCGCGTTGAGACAATCATGGAGGGGTCGTGGTGCGTCGTGCCATCGGCCTATTCTTGAGGAGGTTGGAGAGATCTGGGCCATTTTCATTATGCAGCGCCAGTAGCGCATCGTTCGATGCTGCGAATGCCTTCATGCATCGTTTCATCAACTTTACGCCTAATGACGCAGAACATTTCGGTAGGATACCAAGCCGAAGTAGGTATGTCAATTTTGTCTGCCTAAGGTTCAGCTTTTAGTAGCATTGAGTTTGCTTTCAATATTTATATTTTTAACCTCTGGAAAAGAGCTGTCTTGGCCCCTTTTTAGCATTGGCGGTTGGTGTGAAGTGAAAGGTATGTGCCTACGTACGTAGTCCTAGTGGAATACTCAGACGTTCCATTGACGATGGCTTAGGAAATAATCACATTCATGATTTATGGACTCTCCCCAACAATCCGGTCTGCAAATCACAGCTCATCGACCGGAGAGCCGGGGAAATCTGCCCGAACGTGACTGCTCATTCGCCACCACCATCCAGCGACGTAGCCGGGTTTTTATATCTGGTGTCAAAGGACATGCATTTGGCCACGCACCAAGCTGATGCCGGAGCATTCGCATGGCAGGAATCGTAAATGCCATTGAGATGACATCGTGGATGTCGCCCGGTTACACCGCTGCCGACCGACGCTGCTACCAGCTGACGCTGCTACCAGCCGACGCTGCTGCCAGCCGACGCTGCTGCCAGCTGACGCAACTGCCAGCTGACGCTGCTGCCAGCTGACGCTGCTGCCAGCTGACGCTGCTGCCGACCGACGCTGCTACCAGCCGACGCTGCTGCCGACCGACGCTGCTACCAGCTGACGCTGCTACCAGCCGACGCTGCTGCCAGCCGACGCTGCTGCCAGCTGACGCAACTGCCAGCTGACGCTGCTGCCAGCTGACGCTGCTGCCGACCGACGCTGCTATCAGCCGCCGCTGCTACCAGCCGACGCTGCTACCAGCCGACGCTGCTGCCAGCCGACGCTGCTGCCAACCGACGCTGCTACCAGCCGACGCTGCTGCCAGTCGACGCTGCTGCCAGTCGATGCTGCTTCCAACTGATGCCGCTGTCGACTGACGTTGCTGTCAGCTGACGCCTCTGCTAACTGACGCCGCTGTCGCCCGATTCCGCTGCCGACTGACGTTGCTACCAGCTGGCGCCGCTGTCGCCCGATTCCGCTGCCGACTGGCACCGCCACCAACTGGCGCCGCTGGCTGGGCTGTAATTGACTGAGTCTGTCCGGCGACTTTAGTATGCGCGTCTGGCGGCGACGGGTTGGCACTGGCGCCGGCCCGGCCATGTAGGGACTGGTGCGCCCCCCGCCCGTCCGCGCCCCATCGCCCCGGACACCATGTTTGTCTGCGCCGGCCGGCCAGACCGCGGCAGCCGGCAGCGGCCTGACGACACACTGGCACTGCTGCTGTCTGGAGACGTGCGGCGGTGTGTACGGCCACTGTTGTCTGGAGACGCGCGGCGGTGTGTGCGGCCACTGTTGTCTGGAGACGTGCGGCGGTGTGTACGACGGCCACTGCTGTTGTCTGGAGACGTGCGGCGGTGTGTACGGCCACTGCTGTTGTCTGGAGACGTGCGGCGGTGTGTACGGCCACTGCTGTTGTCTGGAGACGTGCGGCGGTGTGTACCACCACTGTTGTCGGGAGACGTGTGGTGGTGAGTACGGCCACTCCTGTCGTCTGGAGACGTGCGGCGGTGTGTACGGCCACTGCTGCTGTCTGGAGACGTGCGGCGGTGTGTACGGTCACTGCTGTTGTCTGGAGACGTGTGGTGGTGTGTCCACCACTGTTGTCGGACCACGGTGCGGCGGTGTGTACGCCCCCCCCCTTCCGAGACGTGCGGCGGTGTTGTACGGTACTGCTGTTGTCTGGAGACGTGTGGTGGTGTTACCACCACGTTGTCGGGAGACGTGTGTGGTGAGTGCGGCCACTCCTGTCGTCTGGAGACGTGCGGCGGTGTGTACGGCCACTGCTGCTGTCTGGAGACGTGCGGCGGTGTGTACGGTCACTGCTGTTGTCTGGAGACGTGTGGTGGTGTGTACCACCACTGTTGTCGGGAGACGTGTGGTGGTGAGTGCGGCCACTCCTGTCGTCTGGAGACGTGCGGCGGTGTGTACGGCCACTGCTGCTGTCTGGAGACGTGCGGCGGTGTGTACGGTCACTGCTGTTGTCTGGAGACGTGTGGTGGTGTGTACCACCACTGTTGTCGGGAGACGTGTGGTGGTGAGTACGGCCACTGCTGTTGTCTGGAGACGTGCGGCGGTGTGTACGGCCACTGCTGCTGTCTGGAGACGTGCGGCGGTGTGTACGGCCACTGCTGTTGTCTGGAGACGTGCGGCGGTGTGTACGACGGCCACTGCTGTTGTCTGGAGACGTGCGGTGGTGTGTACGGCCACTGTTGTTGTCTGGAGACGTGCGGCGGTGTGTACGGCCACTGCTGCTGTCTGGAGACGTGCGGCGGTGTGTACGGCCACTGCTGCTGTCTGGAGACGTGCGGTGGTGTGTACGGTCACTGCTGTTGTCTGGAGACGTGTGGTGGTGTGTACCACCACTGTTGTCGGGAGACATGTGGGGGGCTCCTGTCGTTGACGTGGTGGTGTGTACGGCCACTGCTGTTGTCTGGAGACGTGCGGGTGTGTACGGCCACTGCTGTTGTCTGGAGACATGTGTGGTGTGTACGCCTCTGTTGTCTGGAGACGTGCGGCGGTGTGTACGACCACTGCTGCTGTCTGGAGACGTGCGGCGGTGTGTACGGTCACTGCTGTTGTCTGGAGACGTGTGGTGGTGTGTACCACCACTGTTGTCGGGAGACGTGTGGTGGTGAGTACGGCCACTCCTGTCGTCTGGAGACGTGCGGCGGTGTGTACGGCCACTGCTGTTGTCTGGAGACGTGCGGCGGTGTGTACGACCACTGCTGTTGTCTGGAGACGTGCGGTGGTGTGTACGACGGCCACTGCTGTTGTCTGGAGACGTGCGGCGGTGTGTACGACGGCCACTGCTGTTGTCAGGAGACGTGTGGTGGTGTGTACGACCACTGCTGTCGTCTGGAGATGTGCGGCGATGTGTACGGCCGCTCCTGTTGCCGCTACCCCTGCTGTCTGGGGACGTGCGGCGGTGTGTACGGCCACTCCTGCTGTCTGAGGACGTGCGGCGATGTGTACGGCCGCTCCTGTTGCCGCTACCCCTGCTGTCTGGGGACGTGCGGCGGTGTATAGGTCCACTGATGTTGCCGCCGACCCGCACCAGCCAGCACTGTGCCGATGCGCGGGAACTAATGAGCGTGGACACGGCCGGCGATCCGTGTGGCGACGCATGTCGTCATGCCGTTGTGATGGATCCACCGCAGTCGGTTTCGCTGATGGACTTTTGCTGATGGAAGAGGCTGTCACGTAGCCCGTGTGCGTCCGACCGGCGCCCAGGCGAGATTGTACCGCGCCGCTGGAGACCCGCCGCCGGGTAGGGTGGGTAGGGTAATCCTAGCAGTCGCTGACGCACCGACGCGCCTAATGAATGCCGCCGGCCATGTCCAGGTATCGGCCGGATTACCTGTCGGGCACCTGCAGCCCTGTCAGGTCCAAGGGTACTCTGTGGTGCATCGCGCCTCCCCGCCGATAATGCCACCGGCTTAAGCCGGGCTTTTTCATTCCGCGAATTTCACTACTTCGGTGAAACGCGCGTCGCCCAGAACGATGAAGCCGTGCCCAGGGCGTGCCTTGGGTGAGGTGGCTGGTACGGGACGTGCTCTCGTGACCGCTCCTGATCTCGTGCTGGATGAAGCGTTGCTGATTGCTCGCTCATAATTACCGAATTTATGGCGTCTAACTGACTCGGGCGCACTCATCTGAACCAGCTGGCTGCGGGCAAGGTCGTCGGCATTAGTGCTGAATATATAGTTGTCTGACAATGAGTGGACGGCGGTGCCTTGCGGTCACGTTTGGACATGATGCGGGCCGACGGAGGCCTGCGGCACTCGCTGGTCACCCGCTCGTGGGAATATAGCGGAGTGGGATTATAGCGGGCGCTGCATGACCGATGCAATCGATTCGGCCCTTGGGTTCGTATATAGCGGGGTGCACTCCCGATGCGCATGCTCAGGCTACGCTGATGCCCCCAGGGCACCGTTTTTTGCCGGTCTTAATCGTTTATCAGAGCGTTTGCTCTGCTTGCGTTTCCAATAAAACGCGACCGTCGGCGCAGCCTCACGTGAAGGAGAATGGAACGGAGGCGGGTCTACGACGGATTTAAGCCAGCTGGGTGGGTGTTCTCATTCAGCTGGGCGCCGCCCCCATTGGATCGGCTGACCAGTCGTCCCCAGTCCACAGCCGCCGGTTGGCTGTGTGAGCTCACGTCCGCCGCGACCGCTGACGTCATCTGAATGACTGGATATTAGCATTGGTCTGCACAGTGGAGAGGTCGCGGCCTCAGCAAAGCCGTTGGCTTGGCCGTCTCGGCAGCCACGTCACGTCGGCTGGACGTCTCACATGTGGGGCGTGGTGAGGGCCGGTGGCGGCCTCCTCCGACTCGCCGTAACCAAACGTTTATCTCTTTCAGAAATCGCGAAGGTTCGCTCGAACCTGTTCCAAATCAATGGCACCGCCAAGCAGCCGCTGGAGCTGCCCGAGCCGCAGGGTCCCGTGGTCACGCTCTCCGAGAAGGTGTACGTGCCCATCAAGGAGCATCCGGACGTGAGTACCGCCGTGTCGTACCTGTGCGCGGCCTCGTGCACCGCTGTGCGCCGCCGGTTCCGCCGGGGCAGGTGATGCCGCGGCGTGGCGCTAGGTGTGGCGTGCACGCGCCAACCCCGGCGGCCACCCCGTGTATGTAGCCACACCGGCCACCCCGTGTATGTAGCCACACCGCCCACCCCGTGTATGTAGCCACACTGGCCACCCCGTGTATGTAGCCACACCGCCCACCCCGTGTATGTAGCCACACCGGCCACCCCGTGTATGTAGCCACACCGGCCACACCGTGTATGTAGCCACACCGGCCACCCCGTGTATGTAGCCACACCGGCCACCCCGTGTATGTAGCCACACCGGCCACCCCGTGTATGTAGCCACACCGGCCACACCGTGTATGTAGCCACAACAGCGCCGGCGCTCGCCGCCCCGTGCACCGCAGAATGCGCCCACTCAGCGGGCCGAGACGGGCCGGGCCGCACGACGCAGAGGCTCCGATCGCTCGCCGCGCGTCCGCTGAACCGGCCGCGGCCGCCACGAGCTGACCGAGCCACCAGCGAGGAAGTTCAGGGAGCCGAGCGAGGCGAGACCCATCGGCACCGACCGGGAGCGCCGCCACGCCATAACCGAGCCATCAGGGAGGGACCTCAGGGAGCCGAGCGAGGCGAGATCCATTGGCACCGACCGGGAGCGCCGCCCCGGCTCGCGCTGCCGGCGCTGTCCGGCCCACCAGATGAATGGCGGCTCGGCTCGGCTCCGCCTATTTCCGTCTCGTCACTACGGTGACGTCACGCGTCGGACGGCGAGTCACCCTGCCGTCGGGGCGCCACGCACCTTCCGACTCGCTTCCCCCACCCTCTCACGCCACCGGTCAGCGCGCCAGCCTGCGTGCTTCGTCTGAAGTCCGTCCACCCGGGTTGCCAAGGCGTCTGACGTTATATCGGCTCGTGAAGTTTGTGGTGCAGCCTTCGACGGCCGATAAGGTCCATGTCGTAAACCTCAGCTGCCCACATGATCCCTGGGGGCGGTCTGTGTGGTCTCTGGTGCATCTCCCAGAAGTCGGTATAACCCCTGGCGCATGCCTCAGCCCACTATTATGCCGCACGCGGAACCTATCAGCCCGCATGATCTCTGGTCCAGATCACGGTGTTCTGTGCGTTCCCGGCGCAGACCGCGTCGGCTTGCGTGATCCCCGGCGCAGCTCACAGCGGCCCGTGTGGTTCCCAGTCCACACCCCGGCGGCCCCTTTTGGTTCCCAGTCCACACCCCGGCGGCCCCTTGTGGTTCCCAGTCCACACCCCGGCGGCCCGTGTGGTCCACGGCGCAAATCTCAGTGGTTCGTGTGACCTCGGGCGTGTGCTTCAGCTCTCTGTACGGTCCATGGCACCGATTGTGACGGTCGGCGGGATCCCTCACACAAACATCGGCGCCGGATGTGATCCTTGATGAGAAGCTCGGCTTTCGGTATCATGCCAGGGTATGAAATGCATTCTGATGACTTAATGTTGGTCAGATAACAAAATTCGTTTTGAAACATGAGAACGTAAGAACGTAACGTGACGTAAGAAATATTGAATCCATTCCAAGAAATAGAACAGCTAAATATCTTGCTCACTGATTTTCACTTCTCTGTTTTGCATCTTCGCGCAGGATTCAGTTGTTTTCCAAAGCTGATGCCTTCTATCTGCTGATCGTTCCAAACTAAACAAGAGAGGATCGTTATTCCGGCATATCTGAGGCAGTGTGTGAGTTGGGAGACCTTTTGGCCATGTCTGTTTGAGAAAACAGCCGTCTATTTGATCTAGTCACCATGTGGGGATCAAGCCTCCCCCAGATTCAAGACAGGTGGAAATCCACTAAATGGTATGCCTTGGTAGACCTACGAGGTTCATATGATGTCCGGCGCATACCTTGGCGTCCCTGGGGTAGACCTCTGCACCCAGAGTCGTCTGGACAGGCACGATCACGCGGCTTCGACCGGCGCATTGTGGCGTTCGTTGGCGGCGCTTGTTCGACGATGAGTTGTGGCGGCTCTGCACCGGCTCTGTGTGGTCACCGGCCGCTGCGAAAGGTCGCACCCCCCCCCCCCCTTCCTCCCGTCAGTCACGTGCGGGGTCGCCGGGTAATGGCCGCCAGGACGGCATCCGTGTAAATCACGGACACGGCGCAGAGTCCCTGGGCGTCTGCCGGCGCCGGCCGCGCCAACAGATGGACACAGCAATGGACGGAAGCGGCCCATGACGGACGCAGGATGGAACAGGACAGGACGGACGCAGGATGGAACAGGACAGGACGGACGCAGGATAGAACAGGACAGGACGGACGCAGGATGGAACAGGACAGGACGGACGCAGGATAGAACAGGACAGGACGGACGCAGGATAGAACAGGACAGGACGGACGCAGGATAGAACAGGACAGGACGGACGCAGGATAGAACAGGACAGGACGGACGCAGGATGGAACAGGACAGGACGGACGCAGGATAGAACAGGACAGGACGGACGCAGGATAGAACAGGACAGGACGGACGCAGGATAGAACAGGACAGGACGGACGCAGGATAGAACAGGACAGGACGGACGCAGGATAGAAGGAAGCCGGACACGGGCGGAAATGCCTGGCCCATGACTGGTGCAGAACGGCCGGACAGGTCGGACACGGGCGGAAGTGCCTGGCCCATGACTGGTGCAGAACGGGCGGGGTGGACGCGAGGCGAACACTGTCGGACGACTCTGGTCGATGACCGCTGGCCTGGCTGGGTCTGATTGGGACGCGCGTCACACACACACACACACACACACACACACACACACACACACACACACACACACACACACACACACACACACAGTGGCCACAGGACACGACCGACGCGGGTAGAACACTGGACGGACAAGGACGGCCCAAGGGCGGCTCGGCACGGAGCTGCGTGCGGTCAGACCGCGAGCAGGTGCATGCCGTGCAAGCAGATTGCCGATAGCGTGTCCAGTCCGACAGGATTTTTACGTTGACCGTCGGTCGGCATCCTTGTTCGTCGTGCACACGGCTCTTGATAGCTGCATTTCGCCACAGGGGTGGAGCCCGTGCAGGGTGGGGTGGTGGGGTACACGTCGTCCGATTGAGGGGCATTGCTCCCCTCTCACGACTTGGCGCCTCTTGAAAGTTGGGTTCCGATGCGCCCCTAAACCACAATAACTAACTAAAGTTGGGTTCGGGCCGGGGTAGTGGGATTGTCTTCCCAGAGATCCCCTGTCCAGGTGTGGAACATGGCACATTAACGCGCAGACCGGTCCTACATCAGATCCAAATACGGTTACCCAGACCGAGACCAAATGTAAGCTCAGAGCACGCCAAAATTCAAAACGTATCTGCACCCAGGCATACACTGGACCGCACAGAATCAGACCGAGCCGAGAAAGACGGGCGAGACCGGAATAGCTCACACCTAGCGTAATCTCGACGCAAAAAACCAGCGCAATGACGGACGAGGCGTAATCCCGACGCACTGGGCGTAATTTCGACGCGTCGACAGACCAGTGAAGATCATCAAATATAGCAGATATAGCAAATATAGCAGCAAGTATATAATCGAAGATCAGCAAATATGGCGACCGCAGTTTATCCCGAGCAGTCTGTCGACCTTGCGTCAAGGCCGCTGGTGCGCCGAGCGGAAAAAGTTGAGAAAAGCCAACTTTGTCCGCTCGGAAATCGCCAGCGTTTTGTAGGACTCGGCAGACAGCTGACGCAAGGCCGGCGCAATGGCTGAATCGGCAGACTCATCGGGCCCCATGCTAACTGTCCGCTAGCTTTGCGTCGATTCCGACAGTGCGTCGGGATTACGCTAGGTGTGAACAGTCCTTAAGACTTGACCAGGTCAGACTCCCAGCCCAGCCAAGACCCCACTCCGCACTAGCCTTCCGTCGCTCCGCCGTGCACGATGTTGGCAGCCGGCCTATCCAAACAGCCGAGCCTCGCACCGCCAAGCCGGCGCACTATTTCTGTGAATGCCCGGTGGTGGCGCCGGCGCACGCGCTGTGGGTCGGCCCGCCATGAGTCGGAACCGCAACAGGTCGCCGACGGAGCCGCGTTCCGCCACCGCTCGGTACGCCGCCCGCTGCACCGTGCGGTCTCGGCCACCGGCGGGCCGTTTCTCCGCCGCCGCCGCCCCGATGTGTCCGCGCGTGCCGTCAGCTGACTGGGTGACGTCACTGACGGCCGCCGCCGCTGCCGCCCGGGGCTGCGGCGGAACATCTGACCACCAAATCATGACCGCGCGGCCGGACGCCGCCGCGTTGCAGCGCAGTTCTGGTGGCGATCTGTCAGTTTCTGTCGGAGCAGACGACGGACGAGTCTTGGCGACGCTGCGCTTGCGCGCCAGCCCAGTTTCGGCCGGTTTTAGCGGCCAGGTGTGCATTTGACGCGACGGTGGGCGACCCCGTCGGGCGATAATATGTCCCACTTCCATCCACTTAGCGGGGCGGCGGCCGTCTCGGCGCGTCCGCCTGATGCGAGCGGGCCGGCGGGGCGGCGGCGCGACGATGCCGCTGCGGCGAGGGTGGTGCCCGCCGACGGCATTGCAAGGACGAGCGGCGGGACAGCGGCCGGTGAAAGTGGCAACTCGGGTCTGAATGGCAGCCCAGGTCGGGCCGGTGGCGCTGGCCGTACATCCTCCGCTGGTCTGCGCTGTTGGCGCCCGCGATCCCGCCGCCAACGCGTGCGTAAATGTGACGCTAAAGGATTAAATAAGCTATATGTATATATATATATATATATATATATATATATATATATATATTAATATATATAAATATTTTAAATGTTGAGCAAGTTCTTCGAAAATAACTGCAAACATATGTTGTTTGATGAACATACCCGAAACTGACTGGAGTACAAACATATTTTGATTCCGGAACGCAAATCCACCCCGATGCAGTGCGACACAACATTAGGTTGCGGGTGGGGATGGGAAGGGAGTACCGAGACGCGGCCGGTCGGGTCATCCATCGTCCGTGATGGCGACGAATCGCTGCAACGACACGGCTCTGCAAAAACACGCCACTCGGCCATATTTCACCGGCACCGGGACGTGACTGGAGGCGCACCGGAGGCACCGAGCGCTGACTCACGACCCACCGGCCGTGACTCACGAGATGCTCACGAACTGGCATAGGTGACCGTGGCAGACCAGCGCCGTCCACTGGGTTCCCTGAGCCGGCGTCTTCGGGCTTCCCCCCGTGTACCTCACGCCGCCAGCGTGGCCGGGCAGCACAGGGGGGGGGGATCATCTGCGGAGGGATGAAGAGAACGAGGGGAGACGAGACCGGGCAACATAGGAGGGACGATGTCGTCTGCGGAGGGATGAAGAGGACGAGGGGAGACGTGGCCGGGCCACACAGGAGGGGATGTCATCTGCGGAGGGATGAAGAGGACGAGGGAGACGTGACCGGGCAACATAGGAGGGACGATGTCGTCTGCGGAGGGATGAAGAGGACGAGGGGAGACGTGGCCGGGCCACACAGGAGGGGATGTCATCTGCGGAGGGAGACGTCACAGGAAGGGGTGTCACCTGCGGAGGGGTGCAGAGGACGAGGGGAGACGTCACAGGAAGGGGTGTCACCTGCGGAGTGATGCAGAGGACGAGGGGAGACGTCACAGGAAGGGGTGTCACCTGCGGAGGGGTGCAGAGGACGAGGGGAGACGTCACAGGAAGGGGTGTCACCTGCGGAGTGATGCAGAGGACGAGGGGAGACGTCACAGGAAGGGGTGTCACCTGCGGAGGGATGCAGAGGACGAGGGGAGACGCGGCTGGACATGACGGCTGCGTGACGCCGACACGTCGGAGAAACGCCGCCAAATTCGGCGGCGCCGTCGCCACGGAGCGGCTTTGAATTATTGATGGCGTCGGGGCGGCGCAGGGCGACGCGCCGGTTTCACTGTCGGCGCACAATGGCCGGACGTGGGTGTAGACATCGTGATACTGACCTGGTTCGGCGGCACCGCGCGACACGCGGCCGTCCGCAGGACAGAGCGTGCCATCTGGTCGGGCACGTCGCCTGTCCGCCCATCGCCGACCGCCCTCCTTCGCCTTGATGGGTGACCGGCGCGGTGGGGCGGCCGTCGCCGCCGCCGCCGCCGCCGCGCTGTTGCGTGGGTGTCGCGAGAGTGGCTGCTGTCTTGTTACTGTGTGGCGTGGGCGGGGGACGGGGACGGGGCGCCGCCGCCGCCGCCGCCGCCGCCGCCGTGTGCGTCTGCCGTGACTCCAGCTGTCGGAGCGGGCGCTCCGCGTCGGCGTCGGCGCCGTCGCCAGCTGGCTACAGGCTCCGGCCGGACCGCCGCAGATGTGTGCCGCGCCGCCTCGCAGCGGCGGCCGACGACGCTGGCTGAGCTGAGCGGATGTGCGGCGTCCTCCATAGCTGGCCGCGGCCGCGCCTGCCCGCCATTTCTGGGTGTGTTCGGCACACGCCGCGTCCCCAGAGACAACCGATTTTCTAGCGTCAGCAGCCATTGTCTCGGTCCCGCCTCGTACCAGTGTGGCACCCACTGCCGAAGAACGCCCGCCCGCCTTTGTTCTGGTATCCGCTGTTTTCTCTGTGTCGGTGACGTCACTCGGCGTCGCCGCTGCGTCACACATCTGGCCGCGGTATTCCGCTCGGCGCCCGGTATTAATAGCCGCCGGCGCTTGCTCAGGTGGCCGGCACGCAGGCCTTCCGGGCGGTGGTGTGCGGCCTCCGACCGGGCTGCGAGCCTGCCCTCTGCGAGCCTGCCCTCTGCGCACCCAACAGATGGCTTTATCACGGCTCCATCAGCTTCCCCGCCCTCGGCCGATCTGACTCGCCCTTTCATCTCTTTATCTATCGCTGTCCAGCCTTGATGCGATGTATTTCTTCGGACGTGCCTTTCTCGTTTCTGAAATCTCGGCTACTATCTGCTCTTGTCAATCGCCTGTCTTTTTCCTCTCCTCTCTGTCTGCCTCAATGAGCTGATTTCGTGATCTGTATTCTCGATTTCCTTTCACTGTATTTGCGTCACGTTTGTCGTTCGCGGCCTCTGTGCCCAGTCCTCCCGTCCAATCTGTTCCTCCTCCGCTCTCGATTTCTCCATCGGCCCCAATCACCACTGGCCCACTCGTGTTCTGCCACCACTCCTTCTCGCATTCACTATTTCTCCCACTATTCGCCACGCTTCCTGCTTCCTGTATCCATATCCCTCGCTCCGTCTCCCTTCCCCTTTTATCTCCCAATCTGCTCTCTCGCCCGCTCGACTTTCCCCTCACTACGTACTCTCTAAGTCTTGTGTCTCTTCTTCTCTCCTCTATTCACTCACATTTCCCTGTAAACCCGATGTCATATTTGATCGGCATGTTTTATGTGCTCATTGTTTGAGCTGTTTGACCAAATACAGCGTCTCACCACCCGCCGCCTCGTGATGATGCCTTTTGTCCGCGCGTGCACCTCCCATGGAGGACCTTCGTGAAGCCAAATACGGCTGCCAGCCACCGGGTGCCTTCAGTGGCGGGGGAGTGTTTGATGGTGGTGCGCCGCGGGGACCGGCCGTGTCACCGTGTCGGTGGTGGGCGTCCCGCTGCTCAGGATTGATACACCCCACCGGCCGCCACGGGCCAACTGTGATCTGCATCCCACGTCCAGAGCTGGGCTGCCGCCGTCTCCGCATCCGCCTCCCCATAGCCACTTCCCCAGTGTGTACCGTCGCGTCGTCTCGCTACCCCGTCCCTGCTCCCCGTCCTTGTCCCCGCGCCCCACCCTTGTCCGGTCAGCTGTCTGACTTGGGTGCGTTCTGTTTGAGATAGGGGAGGAGAGGGAGGGCTCATGCTGGGCTGGCGGCAACTGCGTCAATTGCTCATCACCATCCGCATCTTCTGTTGTTACGGCAGTCTGCATAGTTGAACGGCGCGCGGCGCGCTGGCGGCGGCCGGCTGGCGTCCGGCCGCGGGCTGGTATGGCCGGTCGTTCGCCACCGGCACGGCCACTCTTCACGGACGCAGATTCACGGCGTGCCGCGCCTCCACTCGGCATGCATACCCATCGCGAAACAGACGCAGATTACCGCTCGAATCGGCCTCTCCGGGACGGATCGCGGACTCCACCCCTGAACGTGGCGTCATGCCGTCACCGCCCGTCGGGCGCCGCCTTCAGCTCCATCTGACTCAGACGATTGCCTGGAGGCGTCACCGAACGGGTACCGACCCTCTTATTACACACATTATGATCTCATTCTATTCCAATGACCGAGCCGTCGCCCCGCTAACCGAGCCAGGATTCGTTGTGCCGAGTGCCGCCGCGCCGGTGACTTGGGCACCCGACCTGGCGGCGGCGGCGGCGGCGGCTGTTTGTTGCCAGTCGGCTGCCAGCCGGCTCATCTCGGCCCGACGCGGCCTGCGACCGACAGACAGGCGGCGCCTGTGTGTGTCGGCGGCACGTGTCGCCGCGCGTCAGTATCGGGCCGTCGCAGCCATTAGGCGGCCGCGCCGTCAACCCGGCTGCCGGCGCTGTCGGAGCGCGCGCCGTGCTCCGTTCTGCGGCGCCGGCCGCGCCCGGTCGCCGGCGTATCTCGCGGCGGCTGGCCGCGCCGACGCGACGCTCGCCGCGCCGGTGCCGTTGGACGCGGCGACGCCGACGTCTCGGCCGATACGATCGCGCTCGGCGGCCAGGTCGGCACGACGCCAGGTGACGGCGATGGTGACGTCTCGATGACGTCAGCTGATGGTGATGTAGCGGCGACGACGGCCGGCGGGGACACGCTGTCGATGACGCCGTGACGGCCGACGGGCGCGGCGGCGCACGCGAGGCCTTGAGCGGCGCCGTGGCGGAGATAGCGTGATTTGGCGGCCGTGGGCGTCGCCGCCGTAACACAGGGGCGGGCCGGCCGCCGGCCGCGTGTGCGTCTTACATGGATCGGCTAATTGGGGGCGTGTCGGCCGGACACGGCTGGTCAGTCCGGCACACGCGCGCCACCGCCCTGCCACCACGTCACGTCCCGCGGAGTCTGGATGGCCGACCCCGTTCCCGCCCCCGCCGCCCCGTCGCCCCCTCGAGGCACCAAGGCGACCCGGCCCGTGCTAGAGCCGGGTCGTCACTCCGTGCCAGAGCAGGGTCGTCACCAACCGCTGCGGGCTGCGCGGGTGTCACGACACTGGCGCTGCCGTCGATCGGACGTCGTGCCTCGTCGCGTCTCGTCGGCTGCCAGCGCTTGACTGGGTTTGACACGCTGTAAATGAGGCGGGCGATGCAGGCGCACGACGCCCACCATGCGCACGCGCAGCCACCTCGGCAGGTCAGCGGGTGGCGGAGACCGGCCGCCCGTCTCTGGACCGGCCGGTGTCGGCTCCGCCTGCCGGATAATCGGACGACTCGTTCGTCCAGACGAGCGACGCCCCTCGGGCGGCGCGCCCACCGCCGGCTATCATTGACCCCGTTTGGAGACCGGCACTTGCAGTGCTGTTGATTGCAGCGAATGGTGCTGCAGATGATAAAAAGTGCTCTGGAAGCGGCGTGCGGACAACAGCAGCGAAAGCCCGTCGGCGGCCGGCCGGTCCGCGGCGCCTCGCGACAATGACGCGCAGGTGGTGCCCGGTTTCTCGAGCAGCTGATTGCGTGCGCGGCGCGCTCCTGGCATAATCTGGATGAGCCGGACCGGAACTATGTGCCTGCCGTCAGCGGGCGGGCGGGCGGCCGGTGCGGCCCGACTCGGCGGCGGGCTCCGGCCCCGGCTCCGGCTCCGGCCCTCACTCCGGCTCCGGCTCCCGCTACCGCTCCGGCTCCGACGACACTGGCTGCTCCGGGTCCGGGAGTGGACCCGTAGTCCGGCGCAGACGTGTGTGGTTCGGCCACACTCGGCGCTGGCTTCTCTGGCGTCCGGAGGCAGAGAGAGGCCCCGGGTCCGGCGCCAGCGACCCCTTCAGGATTCATGCCTACCCGGCACAGCGTCTCAGGATACCGCGCGCCCAGTCGCCTTCTGAAGCCAACACCTCGCCCAGTTGAGGCGCGTTATGAAAACAAAGGTTAATTCGAGCCATCGAGAGCGCGTCACGGCGGTTGTCTGACACGGTCCTGCCCCAATCCGTGGTAACCGGAACACGGTGCGGCTCACGGGCGGCGTGGCTGCGCTCGCACCTCATCCGCTTCCAATGTGAAGCTGGCACATCAATGGTCAGCGGCCGTGCCTAACGACCAAACGACCATTGGATTGTCGCCTGTCTCAAGCCAGACAATGGCCATCCTGTACAAACTAGGTCGTCAACTTGTGGTGTCGCTTGTGATGGCATCCGTACGCTGGCCCTGTTATGACAGATCGTGTCAGTCAGCGGATGTTCTTGACACATCATCAATGGGTCTTCCGCACCTGCCCTGTTGTCATGACAGTCTGTCAACAATTCGGATGGCGCATCAGCAGTGCGCGTCTGACGCTCTGTCAACCAGTGGAGTCAACTGTTTGGAAGTCAGTGAGTCTGGCATTCGGCAGTTGTCAATCGTTGTGTGGCAGACATGCTTGTCAGCACCTAAGCTGCACTCTCTGTTCGGTTGCACCCGTGCCCGTCTGGCCTTGTTTGACGTCAGGCTATTTTGCAAGCCGAACATTCTGGCTTGCCGATCCAGTAGTGATGAGTATGTGGGACTGTGGTAATCTTTCAGTGTCATTTCATTGCCAATGAATTGCAAAATGTATCCGTTTTCCTTGTATTCATGGATGTATGTATTTCTCTATTTATTTATACATTCCATCTATTCGTTAGCATGTGGCATTTGCAAATCCATGAACATGCGGTCGGCCTATGAGTCTGGCGCTCTCTGACGGTTGGTCTGTGAGTTTGACGTCCTCTGACGGTCGGCCCGTGAGTCTGACGTCCTCTGACGGTCGGTCTGTGAGTCTGACGTCCTTTGACAGTCGGTCTAAGAGTCTGACGTCCTCTGACGGTCTGTCTGTGAGGATGACGCCCTCTGTCGGTCGGTCTGTGAGTCTGACGTCCTCTGACAATCGGCCCGTGAGTCTGACGTCCTCTGACGGTCGGTCTGTGAGTCTGACGTCCTCTGACGGTCTGCCTGTGAGTCTGACGTCCTCTGACGGTCTGTCTGAGTCTGACGTCCTCTGACGGTCGGTCTGTGAGTCTGACGTCCTCTGTCGGTCGGTCTATGAGTCTGACGTCCTCTGACGGTCGGTATGTGAGTCTGACGTCCTCTGTCGGTCGGTCTGTGAGTCTGATGTCCTCTTACGGTCTGTCTATGAGTCTGACGTCCTCTGACGGTCGGTCTGTGAGTCTGACGTCCTCTGACGGTCGGTCTGTGAGTCTGACGTCCTCTGACGGTCGGTATGTGAGTCTGACGGTCGGTCTGTGAGTCTGACGTCCTCTGTCGGTCTGTCTATGAGTCTGACGTCCTCTGACGGTCTGTCTATGAGTCTGATGTCCTCTTACGGTCTGTCTAAGAGTCTGATGTCCTCTGTCGGTCGGTCTGTGAGTCTGATGTCCTCTGACGGTCGGTCTGTGAGTCTGACGTCCTCTGTTGGTCGGTCTGTGAGTCTGATGTCCTCTTACGGTCGGTCTGTGAGTCTGACGTCCTCTGTCGGTCGGTCTGTGAGTCTGACGTCCTCTTACGTTCTGTATATGAGTCTGACGTCCTCTGACGGTCGGTCTGTGAGTCTGACGTCCTCTGACGGTCGGTCTGTGAGTCTGACGTCCTCTGTCGGTCGGTCTGTGAGTCTGACGTCCTCTTACGGTCTGTCTATGAGTCTGACGTCCTCTGTCAGTCGGTCTGTGAGTCTGACGTCCTCTGACGGTCGGTCTGTGAGTCTGAAGGCGATCCTGTGACTAACGGCCCTGGAATTCCGCCGGCAGTCTTGTTTGCTTTCATTGAGCGCATGGCCGGTTGAACTATAACGCTAACCCGGTCCGACAGCCGTCCGTCGAGCAAAACTCTCTCGTTCACCGGACGTGGGCTGCAAACGACCCTGCCGCCTATTGAGCGCGCTCCGCTTCATTGGCGGTAAAGACGATCACGTCCATTGGCTGCAAGTGAAATGTGGGCGACACGACTTTCATTCGGTAGTCCGTATAACTTGGAGATACTTGTGCTCTTATTACGTGGCAAACAAAACATCCATCACAATTGCTAGGTGTCCGTTCACATACCCGTCCGCGGAATATGCGCGCGGTTATGTCATTAGGGAGAAATTTGGGTGGGAGGAATGCTGCCGACAGCCGACCCCTGCGGAGGTCGCGGTGGGCAGCTGTGCTGGCCTGGCAGTGGCCAGCTGTTGATGGCGCCGTGACCGGGGAGTGGCGGCCTCGTCACCGTGTCACTGTGGTACCCGAGCCTCGTCACCGTGTCACTGTGGTACCCGAGCCTCGTCACCGTGTCACTGTGGTACCCGAGCCTCGTCACCGTGTCACTGTGGTACCCGAGCCTCGTCACCGTGTCACTATGGTACCCGAGCCTCGTCACCGTGTCACTGTGGTACCCGAGCCTCGTCACCGTGTCACTGTGGTACCCGAGCCTCGTCACTGTGTCACTGTGGTACCTGAGCCTCGTCACCGTGTCACTGTGGTACCCGAGCCTCATCACCGTGTCACTGTGGTACCCGATCCTCGTCACCGTGTCACGGTGGTACCCGATCCTCGTCACCGTGTCACTATGGTACCCGAGCCTCGTCACCGTGTCACTATGGTACCCGAGCCTCGTCACCGTGTCACTATGGTACCCGAGCCTCGTCACCGTGTCACTGTGGTACCTGAGCCTCGTCACCGTGCCACTGTGGTACCCGAGCCTCGTCACCGTGTCACTGTGGTGTCACCTCATCACCGTGTCACCCGCACGGCCGACATCTCGGCCGTAACGGTGACCGTCGCGCTGACACCGCGTGACGAGCGTGGCACGCCGGCGCCAGCTAGTTATTCAGCCGGCCAGAGGAGAGCCGCGCACAATGGCCGGCATCGGTCGTCCGCCCTGTCGCCGACGACTGCCGGCCGACGTTTTTGCCGCTCCGCCCATTGTATCTTGTCCACCGGCAGAGAGAGACAGAGAAAGAGAGAGAGAGAGAGAGAGAGAGAGAGAGAGAGAGAGAGAGAGAGAGAGAGAGAGAGAGAGAGAGAGAGAGAGAGAGAGAGGGAGAGAGGGGAGAGGGAGGGGAGAGGGAGGGGAGAGGGAGAGGGAGAGGGAGAGGGAGAGGGAGGGAGAGGGAGAGGGAGAGGGAGAGGGAGAGGGAGAGGGAGAGGGAGAGGAGAGAGAGAGAGAGAGAGAGAGAGAGAGAGAGAGAGAGAGAGAGAGAGAGAGAGAGAGAGAGAGAGAGAGAGAGAGAGAGAGAGAGCCGGCGAGCCGCGCTGCGAATGCCGTGCCACTTCTCGCGGCCGAACTGACCTGTCGCGGCCGGCGAGCGATGATGATTTACGAGCCGCAGCGGCGGCGAGACGCGGCGCAGCGGCGGCGAGACGCGCGCGGCGCCGGCGCCCGGCTGTTGATGCCCGCGCCGCGATCGGTCTCGGTGCGTCATCCGCGGCTGCACGTCTGTTGACCGGCTTGTGGATCTGGTGGCCGGCCTGGTGACGACAGTGGTGTGACGGCGGGCGCCGCGCCGCCGTGGCCGCCGGTGCCGCGTCCCGGCGCGTGCCGACGGGCATCGGTCAGCCCGAGCTGACCGATACACGGTGGGCCCTCGTCGGCGGCGGCTCTCCGCCGACGCAGATCGAGGTCACCAATGCGGCCCCTCCAGCAGGGCGCTCGACCCCGGCCGCCGACACATTCCGTTCACGTGTCCGTCACGAAGCGTGAGAAATCGTCCGAGAAATTCTGCCGTCGATTGTGTTCGGCGGTCGGCCGCCGCCTGGCGACCACCGAGGTCAGCTCCAGTGACCGTTGGCGCTGACGTGGCCGGCCGTTGGAGCGAGCGCCGGCCTCTCTTCCGCTGCCCGTGTCCAGGCACGACCAACGGTTGGACATCGCTACAGTGACCGTTGACGCTGACGTGGCCGACTGTTGGAGCGAGCGCCGGCCTCTCCCCTGTCCGTGTCCAGGCACGGCCGACGGGCGGACGTCGCTACACTTGCTGATGGCATTCACACTAGCCGTCACACAGGCCGCCCCGCTACACAGAATGGTCTGTCAAGCGGACGGTCCACCATACAGGACATCGGTCATACGGAATGGTCCGTCGAATGTCTGACGTGACGTCTGACATTGCTCCGTATGTCGAGTGCGTCATCCGTCGTCCCCGCTGGTTGCCATGTGACTCCCTCTGTCATTCCATGCGGCCGTCACCTTCATCGTTCCCAGTGTATCGAAGCTATTTCGGTTGCGCGTCAGATGTTGATAAAGACTTTCAGTGTTTGCTTTAAATTAAATTGGACGTATACAAATTCTATTCAATTGCATAATACCAACTTTGTTCTGTTCGGTGCCCAGCAACACTACACAAACCGGATAGTGAAGCGCATTAATGTTCGCGGTGTCTTAAAATTGGTGATGTTTGAGATACGGTGGATTCAGTAAGATACAGTGGCCAGTGGAAGATGTAAATAAAAAGCTTCTCTAAGGAGGCAAGTTCGTTGTCAGTGATGTGCCGTCTTCCACCACTTTTTTATCGAATGTGAACACACATCATCATGCTTCTCCGTTTTTTGTTTCGCGCTGCCCGGCGTTCCATACTGCTCCATTTGCCATACTCCCCGACCCCTCATGTCGTCCTGCCTGCCACAATCCGCCGTTCGGGATATTTGGCCGTCCGTCACACTGCTGGCCTATCGCACCTCTCCGTCCGTCGTAGCTCTGGCTCCGCGCCATGCCGGGTCGGTCGGCCAGCCGGATGTTGACGCTGGTGATCTGACAGCGTCGTGGCAGCACCGTTTGTCAGTGCGCGTGCTCGGCCAGCATGGTATGCCAGCCGCCGTGAGGGCCACCGCGCAGCGCTGGCCGGATTAGCTGCGGACGGCGGGGCGGCCGGCGTATCCGCGTTGTGCCGGCTACTGTATGCGTTGTGGACTGACTCGGGTGTGCTGGTCGTGCTGCGGGGTCCGACGCCGCCTCACCGCTGTCGCTTGTGGAGTGTGGAGTCGGAAGCTATATTTATCACCGTTGTGTCCCTTTTAGCAGGGTGAGAGTCCGAAGCCGCCCGTCGTCTCCTGCTACCTGTTGCATTGTGAAATCGGAAGCGGTGTTCTACGCCATTGTGTTCCCTGTCACGGTGTGGAGAGCGACGTCAGTTCCTCACCATGATGTTCCCTGTCACAGTGTGGAGTCAGACGTCAGCCGCTCACCATGATATGTGACTGTATGGTGCTCGAAGCCGATGTCTGACCGTTGTGCTATCTGTTGCAGTTTAACTTTGTGGGCCGGATTCTGGGGCCGCGCGGCATGACTGCTAAGCAACTGGAACAGGAGACCGGCTGCAAGATCATGGTGCGCGGACGCGGCTCCATGCGCGACAAGAAGAAGGTAAGTCTACACAGGACGGACAAGAGTTTGCGAGCGGCAAAAACTGAGAGGTTACCAGCGCCAGTGGAGTAGGGATTTCCTTTTTGTGGTTTTGTGCTCGGGTAGAGGTAAGCCTGGGTGTGCGCTACAAACGAGAACAGAGAAACAAACTGGCAACTGGAGCGGGAGGGAGACTAGGAGCGTGGAATTTCCTTCCAATGGAACGCAATAGGAAGCCCAGCAAAGGCCGGTGTAACCGACGAGGGGATCTCCGGGGTGGAGTACCCAGGAGTGCTGGCCATTGCCCATTAACCGGCCGGACAGGCTGCTTGGTGGAACACGAGGAGTTCTGATCATTGCCAGTCACCAGCTGGACTATTAGTATTACTGAGTGGAACACCAGGAGTGCTGATCATTGCCTAGTCACCAGCTGTACATATTACTGAGTGGAACACCAGGAGTGCTGATCATTGCCTAGTCACGAGCTGGACATATTACTGGGTGGAACACCAGGAGTGCTGGCCATTGCCCAATCACCAACCGGCCACGCTACTGGGTGGAACACCAGGAGTGCTGGCCATTGGCCAGTCACCGGCTGAACACACTGCTGGACGGGTTGGCAGGCCTTGGTTCTCCGCACACCGACTCACACAGGCTCCGACTGGACGGCAGCGGCTGCTGTCAGCGGCTGCTGTCAGCGGGCGCCACGTGTTGGCTGGAGCGCGGCCCAGCGCGTGTCTAATGTGGTGCGCCTGGTGCAGGTGTCACGTGCCGGGCCGGCCGTGCTGTGGTCTGGGCAGACCCAGTGACGGCTACTGGCAGGTGCGGGCAGACCCAGTGACGGCTACTGGCAGGTGCGGGCAGACCCAGTGACGGCTACTGGCAGGTGCGGGCAGACCCAGTGACGGACACTGGCAGGTGCGGGCAGACCCAGTGACGGACACTGGCAGGTGCGGGCAGACCCAGTGACGGACACTGGCAGGTGCGGGCAGACCCAGTGACGGCTACTGGCAGGTGCGGGCAGACCCAGTGACGGACACTGGCAGGTGCGGGCAGACCCAGTGACGGCTACTGGCAGGTGCGGGCAGACCCAGTGACGGCTACTGGCAGGTGCGGGCAGACCCAGTGACGGCTACTGGCAGGTGCGGGCAGACCCAGTGACGGCTACTGGCAGGTGCGGGCAGACCCAGTGACGGACACTGGCAGGTGCGGGCAGACCCAGTGACGGACACTGGCAGGTGCGGGCAGACCCAGTGACGGCTACTGGCAGGTGCGGGCAGACCCAGTGACGGACACTGGCAGGTGCGGGCAGACCCAGTGACGGACACTGGCAGGTGCGGGCAGACCCAGTGACGGCTACTGGCAGGTGCGGGCAGACCCAGTGACGGACACTGGCAGGTGCGGGCAGACCCAGTGACGGACACTGGCAGGTGCGGGCAGACCCAGTGACGGCTACTGGCAGGTGCGGGCAGACCCAGTGACGGCTACTGGCAGGTGCGGGCAGACCCAGTGACGGCTACTGGCAGGTGCGGGCAGACCCAGTGACGGCTACTGGCAGGTGCGGGCAGACCCAGTGACGGACACTGGCAGGTGCGGGCAGACCCAGTGACGGCTACTGGCAGGTGCGGGCAGACCCAGTGACGGCTACTGGCAGGTGCGGGCAGACCCAGTGACGGACACTGGCAGGTGCGGGCAGACCCAGTGACGGACACTGGCAGGTGCGGGCAGACCCAGTGACGGCTACTGGCAGGTGCGGGCAGACCCAGTGACGGCTACTGGCAGGTGCGGGCAGACCCAGTGACGGCTACTGGCAGGTGCGGGCAGACCCAGTGACGGCTACTGGCAGGTGCGGGCAGACCCAGTGACGGACACTGGCAGGTGCGGGCAGACCCAGTGACGGACACTGGCAGGTGCGGGCAGACCCAGTGACGGACACTGGCAGGTGCGGGCAGACCCAGTGACGGACACTGGCAGGTGCGGGCAGACCCAGTGACGGCTACTGGCAGGTGCGGGCAGACCCAGTGACGGCTACTGGCAGGTGCGGGCAGACCCAGTGACGGACACTGGCAGGTGCGGGCAGACCCAGTGACGGCCACTGGCAGGTGCGGGCAGGTGCGGGCAGACCCAGTGACGGCTACTGGCAGGTGCGGGCAGACCCAGTGACGGACACTGGCAGGTGCGGGCAGACCCAGTGACGGCTACTGGCAGGTGCGGGCAGACCCAGTGACGGACACTGGCAGGTGCGGGCAGACCCAGTGACGGACACTGGCAGGTGCGGGCAGACCCAGTGACGGCTACTGGCAGGTGCGGCAGACCCAGTGACGGCTACTGGCAGGTGCGGGCAGACCCAGTGACGGCTACTGGCAGGTGCGGGCAGACCCAGTGACGGCTACTGGCAGGTGCGGGCAGACCCAGTGACGGACACTGGCAGGTGCGGGCAGACCCAGTGACGGCTACTGGCAGGTGCGGGCAGACCCAGTGACGGACACTGGCAGGTGCGGGCAGACCCAGTGACGGCTACTGGCAGGTGCGGGCAGACCCAGTGACGGACACTGGCAGGTGCGGGCAGACCCAGTGACGGACACTGGCAGGTGCGGGCAGACCCAGTGACGGCTACTGGCAGGTGCGGGCAGACCCAGTGACGGACACTGGCAGGTGCGGGCAGACCCAGTGACGGACACTGGCAGGTGCGGGCAGACCCAGTGACGGACACTGGCAGGTGCGGGCAGACCCAGTGACGGACACTGGCAGGTGCGGGCAGACCCAGTGACGGACACTGGCAGGTGCGGGCAGACCCAGTGACGGCCACTGGCAGGTGCGGGCAGACCCAGTGACGGACACTGGCAGGTGCGGGCAGACCCAGTGACGTTCACCAACAGGTTCAGCTACACATACTGACCGATCCAGTAGCAAGCATTGACCAATGCAGTGACAATCATTAACGGGCGCAGATACGCAGTGGCTGGCGACGTGTTGACCGGTTGGCTAGCGGTGTCCTGGCGTGGGAGGACTCAGTAACCGGTGCAGTGATGCACCGGCTGTCAATGCCCGGTGTGGGAGGACTCAGTAACCGGTGCAGTGATGCAGCGGCTGTCGATGCCCGGTGTGGGAGGACTCAGTAACCGGTGCAGTGATGCAGCGGCTGTCGATGCCTGGTGTGGGAGGACTCAGTAACCGGTGCAGTGATGCAGCGGCTGTCGATGCCCGGTGTGGGAGGACTCAGTATCCGGTGCAGTGATGCAGCGGCTGTCGATGCCCGGTGTGGGAGGACTCAGTAACCGGTGCAGTGATGCAGCGGCTGTCGATGCCCGGTGTGGGAGGACTCAGTATCCGGTGCAGTGATGCAGCGGCTGTCGATGCCCGGTGTGGGTGGACTCAGTAACCGGTGCAGTGATGCAGCGGCTGTCAATGCCTGGTGTGGGAGGACTCAGTAACCGGTGCAGTGATGCAGCGGCTGTCGATGCCCGGTGTGGGAGGACTCAGTAACCGGTGTAGTGATGCAGCGGCTGTCGATGCCCGGTGTGGGAGGACTCAGTAACCGGTGCAGTGATGCAGCGGCTGTCAATGCCTGGTGTGGGAGGACTCAGTAACCGGTGCAGTGATGCAGCGGCTGTCAATGCCCGGTGTGGGAGGACTCAGTAACCGGTGCAGTGATGCAGCGGCTGTCAATGCCCGGTGTGGGAGGACTCAGTAACAGGTGCAGTGATGCAGCGGCTGTCGATGCCCGGTGTGGGAGGATCCAGCGGCCGGCGCGGTAGCTGGCGGAAGCGGCAGGGCGTGTCATTGGACGTCGGCGGCGTGCTGGGGGGTGATGGTGAGCAGCAGGTGCCACCCGAGAACCTCGGCGGCCCGAGCTGACCCGGCCGGTACCCGACCGCTGCTGCAGACGGCCGCCGTGTGATGCGGCCGTCCACCAGCCGGCTCCGGGCAGCAGCAGAGAGGGCAGGCAGCGCCGGAGGCCTGATGAGCCGGAGTCGCCCGTCGGCGCTGATCCGCGGCTCACCGCCCGGCCCTGTGTTTGGTGGTCAGGAGTCTACCGCCACACTGTAATCCAGAGAAGACCGCATCACAAGGTCCCATTGTAGTCCATGGAGACAAGACTGTAGAAGACCTATCGGTAGTTCATTAGACACCTCAGTTCGTTAGACTCGAATTGTCCCCGATGGTCGGCTGTCGATCTTCCACGACAGGCTCGTGGTTCTGCGTCTGTTGTGCCAGTTTGTCGCAGCTTCCCAGTTGATGTTCAGACGTTACGTCGCGACTGTCGATCTTCCACAACGGGCTCCTGATTCTGCGTCTGTTATGCCAGTTTGTCGCAGCTTCCCTGTTGCCGTTCAGACGTCACGTCTCGACAGTGTACAGGGAGCGGCTCCAGTGTGGCTGGCGGCGGGCGGGCCGAACCGCCTGTGTCCAACACCAGACTGCTGCCGTTGTTATTGACGGCCTGCGGGGCTGTTGCGGGCTCATGCCTGACGTGACGGCGGCGATAGCGCTCGTGCTCGCATGGCGGCCAGGGCCGGCACGCTTCCAGCGGCGCCGCCACCAGAGACACCACCTGATCGGCCGTTGTCGTGCGATAGGTATCGGCCGGCCGGCCAGCTGGCTTTTTAAGTTGTGAGAGATGATTTCTGGTTATCGGCCAGGCCGATCGTCGCCGCCGGGCGGCTTTCCCGTGTGTCAGGCGGCGGACGCCCGCCCGCCGCGACCGGCGTGCTCTCCCTTTGAAGTCGCTCGCACTCCGGGCCACCCAGGTCAGTCAGATCCCTCTGCCTCCTCCGGCTGCTCGGAGTTCCCCGTCACACGGCGTCAGTTGTCGGGAGGTAGCCGTCGCGAGGGAAATCTGTGGCCCCTGTGCGGGGTGTTGTGGGCGCGGCCCGTCCCGGCTCGGCCTCAGTTCTCCGCCGACACTTCAATAAACAGTGTTGCTGGAGTGTTGTACTGCAGCGGTGATGGGCCGCCGCCTAACGTCGCGGCCGGTGTCGGTATCCCGGCCCGGTGTCTGCTGGAGTGTTCTGTGATGGTGATGGGCCGCCGCCTAACGTCGCGGCTGGTGTCGGTATCCCGGCCCGGTGTCCGCTGGAGTGTTGTTCTGCAGTGGTGATGGGCCGCCGCCTAACGTCGCGGCCGGTGTCGGTATCCCGGCCCGGTGTCCGCTGGAGTGTTGTTCTGCGGTGGTGATGGGCCGCCGCCTAACGTCGCGGCCGGTGTCGGTATCCCGGCCCGGTGTCCGCCGGACGTGCTAGTGCCGTGGCTCCCCGCCTGCCGGAGAAAGGGCTGCCTGCCGCTCACTGGACGTGGGTGAAACGTGAACGGACCGTCTCAGATTGCCGCCGCAGACGGTCCCAGACCTCCCTCCCCCACACACACCGTGTCGCCGGCGGCGGGTGTCGCCTGCCTCCCTTCCGCTCGAGAGCCGCCGCGCCGGCCCAGTCGGCGGCCGCCGTCGCGCGTTTTGCAACCGGGCGCCGGCGGTAGGCGTGGCTCACCTTTCGATCACGTTGCGCCGTCCGATACGTGCCATCTGCGCAGCACGTGTAGTGGGTGTCACGGCACCGGACCGCAACAGTAGCCAACGGTGTGCCCATCAAGTCGGCTGATGTGACACCCGGCCCAGTTGGATGTCTGGACCCATCCTTACGACGGGCGTTTTTATTTTGCTGGGTTCCCAGCTGAAGCGTCGACTTCACAAAGCTGTAGTTTACATCCACAGATAGCATCAGACAGCACTGCTGATGGCTCTGATTACGCCATGTGCACCGATGGCTCTGATCACGCCATGTGTACCGATGGCTCTGATCACGCCATGTGTACCGATGGCTCTGGCTACGCCATGTGTACCGATGGCTCTGATCACGACATGTGTACCGATGGCTCTGATCACACCATGTGTACCGATGGCTCTGATCACACCATGTGTACCGATGGCTATGATCACGTCATGTGTACCGATGGCTCTGATTACGCCATGTGTACCGATGGCTCTGATCACGTCATGTGTACCGATGGCTCTGATTACACCATGTGTATCGATGGCTCTGATCACGCCATGTGTACCGATGGCTCTGACTACGCCTTGTGTTCAATATGCCATACATTATCTTTTTTAGTATCGAGTTGTTACAGTGCAAGTTCTTAAGTACATTTAACGCCTTTGGTCACATTTACCTTTTATTGGCATGGCGACAAAATTTTATCATCAAGAAATTTCTAGGCAGGTGTGTGTGATTTCCTGGGAAGGAAGTGGAGTTGTTCTGATGTAAATTTATGGAGAGGTTATGAACTATTCCCACGTTGCAAATAGCCTTCTCGCGCTGGTGTGGCGTTCTGGCGGTCTCCTGCTGGTCGTACATCGACTGACTGGGCCCATTACTTAATCTCCGAGACCGTGCCATTCCCCAGCGTGAGACTGCTCTCGCGCTGGCGTGGTGTTCAGGCGGCGTCCTGCTGACCGTACATCGACTGACTGGGCCGTGCCGTCCTTCAGCGAGAGGCCCCGTCGTGCCGTGCCCTGCCATGTCTGGCAGCATCCTGTGCACGTGCGTTCGCAGTCAAGTCAACAAAGTCAGTGGCAGCTTATGGCCGGCTGCGACGACACTCGAGGAATTGTGCAAAGCCGCTTCTCTGAAGTCCGAACGTCAGCCCATGATGCAAAACCCAGCCAGCCATCGGCATGACTGGCCACTCGTCCCTCGAAATCCGGCAAGTAATCCCCTTCATCTTTCGGCTGCCGTGGCTCTTCTCGGTCTGTCGATTCGGCTGGCTGGGCGCCCGATTAGTGACGGCGCTGTTGGCGAAGTCTGTTGAATGTCACGGCTCAGTGAGACGCCACTCCATCCGAACGTCCCGAGATCCGGTGTCGCCGGCCGGAAATGGCTACCTCTCGGTGGCCCTACAGGTCAGTCGGCGGTGGCGCCCGGTGTCGACGGTCACGGCTCAGGTCAGCCGGTGCCGGCGGTCACGGCTCAAGCCAGTCGGTGGCGGCGCCCGGTGCCGGAGGTCGCGGCTCAGGTCAGTTGGCGGTGGCGCCCGGTGCCGGCGGTCACGGCTCAGGTCAGCCGGTGGTGGCGCCCGGTGCCGGCGGTCACAGCTCAGGTCAGCCGGCGGTGAAGCCCGGTGCCGGCGGTCACGGCTCAGATTAGCCGACTTAGCGTGGTGCCGACGCTCGCCAGTGTGATGGCCCGTCGTGACAGGTCAGCGCCGCTCGCCGGCCATCACAGGCGGCGACAGTCACGTCTGGGCCGGTGGCCGCCATCGTCCGCCGGACGAGAGCTGCGCAACTGGCCGTCGTCTGGCGCCTAATGAGCATGCGAATGAGGGTCGAAACTGGCGCTTTTTATTGCCATTCTAGCGGCTTATCCGGGCGGGAGCAGCGGAATGCGGTGCGGTGGCCTGCTGGCAACAGACTGGCTGTGGCGAGATGGAACACCGGTGACTGCTGGACTGATGAGATGGCGTCCAGTCACTGCTGTCCTGGTGAGATAGCGTCCAGTCACTGCTGTCCTGGTGAGATAGCGTCCAGTCACTGCTGTCCTGATGAGATAGCGTCCAGTCACTGCTGGCCTGGTGAGATAGCGTCCCCGGAGGCCAGCTGGACGGTCAGAGAGCTGGCCGCCAGTCGGGGGCCAGCTGAACGGTCAGAGAGCTGGCCGCCAGTCGGGGGCCAGCTGGACAGTCAGAGAGCTGGCCGCCAGTCGGAGGCCAGCTGAACGGTCAGAGAGCTGGCCGCCAGTCGGAGGCCAGCTAGACGGTCAGGGAGCTGGCCGCCAGTCGGAGGCCAACCGAACGGTCAGAGAGCTGGCCGCCAGGGAAGCCGGGCTGATGCAGCCGGGAAAACTCTGCCTGCGGCGGGCGGGCACAGTTCGTGCCGGGGCATGTTCGGAGATCGTTATCACATTCCGGCACGTGACCCGTGTGGTAATTCGTCGCTAATTTCACGTTACAAGCCGAACGGCATGCATTCATGGCTAAACGTGTAAACGATCCGGTGAAACGGAGAAACAGCGGATGAAAGCTGGTCGCCCTGCCGCCGGACGGTGCATGTGCCGTGGCTGATTATGCCCGACTGTGTCGGAATTTGCCGTGCATGGAGCGACCAGTGCCACCCCCTCCCCTCCGCATTCCCCGCGGACCCAATGGCAGGTGACTTGTTTGACGACTGTGGTCGTGTTTGCATGCGACCCAGGCGGTCCGAGCAGTCGGTAAGTCTGGCTCGGCGCGGCCATGCATGGCAGACGCCGCCGACGCCATGATCGCTATCTCGCCCGTCGCCATTGATACGTGCACCGTCCGTGGCGCCCCTTTGACTTTGCATGCACGTTTGGCAGGAGAAAGTGAATGGCGTTGTATGAATTTGCAAGGTTAAAATGAAGGCAAAATGTTCGAAGCGGAATATTTCCCTTCCTTTCTCCTTGTAAAGTATTTCCAGTGTGCCAGTGCGGCGCGCGCGCTATGGCCTCAACCCGCTACACGAGCTAGTCTCGCTGCTCACGTGGTGGTGTCGCCGTGGCTCGTGTCGGCAGACGGCGCTGCGTCCGAGGTGGTGTCGTGGCGCTGCGTCCGAGGTGGTGTCGTGTCGGCAGACGGCGCTACGTCCGAGGTGGCGTTGCCGTGGTGTCGTGTCGGCAGACGGCGCTGCGTCCGAGGTGGTGTCGTGGCGCTGCGTCCGAGGTGGTGTCGTGTCGTGTCGGCAGACGGCGCTACGTCCGAGGTGGCGTTGCCGTGGTGTCGTGTCGGCAGACGGCGCTGCGTCCGAGGTGGTGTCGTGTCGGCAGACGGCGCTGCGTCCGCATGGCGCCAGCTCATCAGTGTGGTGCAGCGTGCTGCGACGTGGCTGAGCATGGCGCCCCAGACGAGCCTCAGGCGGGCGAGCCCCTCCACATCCACACTCACACTCACACTCACACTCACACTCACACCCGCCCCCATGCGGCCGGCTCGGTACGGCGAGCCCCTCCACACACCTCCAACACCTCCACACAGCGAGCATGAGACGGCGAGCCCCCCGACCTCCCACCAACTCATCCCTTACATCGGCATCTCAAACGGTGAGTCCCTTTCCCATGCCCACCCACCTCACGCAACGGGACCTCGGGAAGTGGGAGGTTCCAGCAGTCATTTCCCTCTCCTGCGACTCGGTAATAGAGACTCCAAATGTGTGCATACATCCGACATCGGAGGTTGCGCCGTCGTCTACCTCCAGGTGCATCAGTCCGAATACGCTGCTGCGGGCCCCCGACTACCACCGACAGACCAACTGCCTGCCCGACTACCCCCGACTACCCCCGACTACCCCCGACTACCCCCGACTACCCCGACTACCCCCGGACTACCCCACTGCCCCCGACTACCGCCGGCAGGCCAACTGCCTGCCCCGACTACCGCCGACTACCCCCTACTGATCCGACTACTCCCGACTACCCCCGACTACCCCGACTACCCCGGACTACCCCGGACTACCCCACTGCCCCCGACTACCGCCGACAGGCCAACTGTCTGAGGCCACAGATATGGTGACACCAGCATAACTCAAGGAATTAAGTTCCAAATCGCTAAAAAGTATTTCAGAAGGCAGATGAATGATGATTGAGAGTCGAGCTCCCAGGTGAAGTGAACGCATGGGCAGCAGGTTCCAACATATTCGCATCGAACGGCCAAGTCATCGTCAGCACGGCCTGTCGTCTCTTGACCTTGTCTGCCCGCTCTCTACTGCCATTGTCGGTCCCATTTACGTTCGTGATCGATTTTATCTTTGAGCACTTTGGAGTGTAGGCTGGCTGTATGGGGTGGTGATGAAACTGTGGCTGAAGTAGGCCCCCGAGGGAAGGGTTCACCTTCACAGTTTGGCGTGTAAAGACGCAGACTGCCCGTGATCATGACGACTCAGTCACGTATTCTGACCACCACCGTGACTTGGTGTCGCATTTTGTTTTGCTATCTCGTCTTAAGGCTTGCGTTTTGATGTGGTTCGACCTTGAATGCCATTAGCGGCTGTTGAAGGTCGCCGGTTTGGTTGCTTCCCTGTAGGGCCCAGCCTGCGATCTATCTCGCCTCCGGCATTTATCGGCGAACCAATTCACCACAAGTGCCACCAGTTTAGATGGACTGTAGCCTACAACGCACCCCGGTGGACTGGGCTGTTGTCGGTCGAATCGATGCACACTATCTGGTGTTGGCCGGGCAACTTCCGTTGTAATCCACGTGGGGGTGTCCCACGGTACACAGCCTGCGCGCACAGTACGCGTCCCTGCACGCCGCCTGTGTTGCGCCATCGCCAGGCCGCGTGGGGGCAGTTGAGGACGGACGTGGGGACCGGAGGTCGGAGCTGGCGGGCCACGCGTGAGAACCCGTCCGCAGTGCCTCCCACGCCGCACCGTGACACCGTTAACGTCTTCACTGCGCGGCGGCGGCGGTCTGAGACAGAGCCAGCCACTGGGCCGTCCCGGTGGGCCCCGACCGGGATCGGCGGCCAACTCTGGGTTCCCCACCTCCCCAGCCGTCTCCAGGAGAGCGGGCAGACCGAAGTCATCCACCTCTCAGGCTTCAGCCCCGCCTGGCGCTCGGTAATGTGGGCCGCCGTTTTTTGCTGAATGATCACAAAAGCAGATCTTTTTGTAGTCGAGTCACTCTTTCGTGTTGGGAACTGTCAGTGGGCTTGGCAGAGGGAAAAACGCTCACTTAATTCCGACATTGTGTGCCAAGTTAGTCTGGAAATGCTCGGATTGTGTGCGTCGTCGTATCTGACACCCGTTGTTTCCATTCGCCAAAGCATACATTGCGGCCCGTTTTGCGTGCTTGTCTGCCTAGTTAACGTGGCGTCTTCGTCAACAGGAGGAGCAGAACCGCGGCAAGCCCAACTGGGAGCACCTGAGCGACGAGCTGCACGTGCTCATCACAGTGGAAGACTCGGAGAACCGGGCGGCCGTCAAGTTGCAGCGTGCCGTCGACGAGATCAAGAAGCTACTGGTGCCTTCGGTAAGTGGCCGACCTCACTGGGACGCTGCTGCTTTGCGGCATCAGCAGCCGGACAGTTGGGATCAGTAGCTGAATAGTGGAATCAAAAACCGAACAGCGGGAATCTGGCTGAGCAGTGAGGATCATTAGCTGGTCACTGGGAGTCGGTAGCCGCACAGTGAGATCAGTAGCCGTATAGTGCGATCAATAGCCCTATAGTGGGATCAATAGCCATATAATGGGATTAATGACCGCATAGTGGGATAGCCGTGAATGGAATCGATGGACACATAGTAAGATCAATAGCTGTATAATGAGATCAATAGCCGTATAATGGGATCAATAGCCGTATAATGGGATTAATAGCAGCACAGGGCGGATCAGTAGCTGTGCAGTGTTGATCAGTATTCGTAGCAATGAGGACCATGAGACGAACATTTGGGATCACCAGCTGAACAGTGGGGATGAGTAGCAATACAGTGGGGATCATTAGTCGGTCGTCTCGGAGGTCTAGTATGGTGTACCGCAGCAGTCGCACTACAGTCGGTCGTCTCGGAGGTCTAGTATGGTGTACCGCAGCAGTCGCACTACAGTCGGCCGTCTCGGAGGTCTAGTATGGTGTACCGCAGCAGCCGCATTACAGTCGGCCGTCTCGTAGGTCTAGTATGGTGTACCGCAGCAGTCGCACTACAGTCGGCCGTCTCGGAGGTCTAGTATGGTGTACCGCAGCAGTCGCACTACAGTCGGCCGTCTCGGAGGTCTAGTATGGTGTACCGCAGCAGTCGCACTACAGTCGGCCGTCTCGGAGGTCTAGTATGGTGTACCGCAGCAGTCGCACTACAGTCGGCCGTCTCGTAGGTCTAGTATGGTGTACCGCAGCAGTCGCACTACAGTCGGCCGTCTCGGAGGTCTAGTATGGTGTACCGCAGCAGTCGCATTACAGTCGGCCGTCTCGGAGGTCTAGTATGGTGTACCGCAGCAGTCGCACTACAGTCGGCCGTCTCGGAGGTCTAGTATGGTGTACCGCAGCAGTCGCACTACAGTCGGCCGTCTCGTAGGTCTAGTATGGTGTACCGCAGCAGTCGCACTATAGTCGGCCGTCTCGGAGGTCTAGTATGGTGTACCGCAGCAGTCGCACTACAGTCGGCCGTCTCGGAGGTCTAGTATGGTGTACCGCAGCAGTCGCATTATAGTCGGCCGTCTCTGCGGTCTAGTATCGTGTACCGAAGCAGCCGCATTACAGTCGGCCGTCTCGTAGGTCTAGTATGGTGTACCGCAGCAGTCGCACTACAGTCGGCCGTCTCGGAGGTCTAGTATGGTGTACCGCAGCAGCCGCATTACAGTCGGCCGTCTCGTAGGTCTAGTATGGTGTACCGCAGCAGTCGCACTACAGTCGGCCGTCTCGTAGGTCTAGTATGGTGTACCGCAGCAGTCGCACTACAGTCGGCCGTCTCGGAGGTCTAGTATGGTGTACCGCAGCAGCCGCATTACAGTCGGCCGTCTCGTAGGTCTAGTATGGTGTACCGCAGCAGTCGCACTACAGTCGGCCGTCTCGGAGGTCTAGTATGGTGTACCGCAGCAGTCGCACTACAGTCGGCCGTCTCGGAGGTCTAGTATGGTGTACCGCAGCAGTCGCACTACAGTCGGCGACGAGAGTGGTGGATTTGATTTGCTTGCCTATATATTCGCTTTCGTCCCAAAAGTGGCCGTCGACTGAAGGCTGTACTGCACTGTTCCCGGTGTAATAATTTAACTGCTCCCGGTGTAATAATTTAACTGCTCCCGGCTCACGTGACATTGCTCTTCTCGCGCTGGCCCCTGTTCTGATGCGGACCACCCCTTGTGCCTTGTAATTCTGAATGTGGAGAGGATAATTGTGTGGTAACCGAATATGGAGGGGATGCCTTTATTCATGCCCGTGTCATCAGGATCTCAATTTGCAGTCCCCAGTGAATCTTAAGCAATTTATCAAAGAGCAGTTCATTGTCAAATAGCAACATTCGACCTCCAAATGATAAAGTATGAGTATATCATTTGATGCATACTTTGCTCTGGATGCTAAAAATGTTCTGGATACTGAAAATCCAGGAACAGCCTAATTTTCCAATTGTGATTATGGGTGATCGGCCAGCGATGGGTCGCTTCTCCATTCCATGTCTGACGATGATCCTGCAGTGGACTGGCGCTCCCGAGTTGGTTTCACGTGGCGAGAGTCGGAATAAGTCCAACTATGACTGAGCCGGCGACTCGAAATCAAAGCCGCATGAAGTGATGCAGGCTTATGCACCAGAAGACAATGGCCTTCCACGGCGAGCTTGTGGCCGTGGGGATCCGTTGCAGTCGTCCTCGCCTCTCGACTACGGTCGTCCTGCCGGTTAGCGATGCGACCGGCGCCGTGGCGGCCGGCTAGTCGGCGTTCAGGGTCGGCCGGCTGGTCATCCGTGTCTCTGCAGTGTACGGCGGTGGTGTGTGGTGCAGTATGGAGCGGTGTGATGAGCCGCTCCTCAGAGCCTCTCCAGAGCCGTTCTTCAGAGTCGTTCTCTAGAACGGCTCTCCAGAGCTGTTCCCCAGAGCCGCTCTCCAGAGTCGTTTTCCAGCGCTGCTGCCCGCAGCCGCTCTGAGGTGGCTTCTAATTGCGTCTGCTGTGACAGCCATCCGTCGATGGGCGCGGCCCCGGCGGGCCGGCTGTCGACGTGGCTGCGCCGCCCGCCGTCCGTCCGTCGCCGCCGCCACGATGTGCGGTGTTGGTTTTGAGCGGACGCCCGGCGGCGGGCGGTGAGTCAGGTGTGTCGGGTCCGTGACCCGGCCCCTGAGCCGCCGCCGCTGCTGTTGCTGCTGACGCTGCCGCCGGCATCGAGTGACCAGTCTGCCGGCCTCGGGCGGCCACCCCGCCGGCCTCTGGCGGCCAGTCCGCCGGCCTCGGGCGGCCACCCCGCCGGCCTCGGGCGGCCAGTCCGCCGGCCTCTGGCGGCCAGTCCGCCGGCCTCGGGCGGCCAGTCCGCCGGCCTCGGGCGGCCAGTCCGCCGGCCTCGGGCGGCCAGTCCGCCGGCCTCGGGCGGCCACCCCGCCGGCACGTTCGTGACGGTCGCGGCGACAAACGCGACGTTTACGGCGCACGTGGCGGCCGCGGCTCGCCACCGAGGCCGGGGAGCGTGGCAGCACACCGTGACGAGCCGCGTGACCTCCCGGCCTCTTCAGTCGAGATGGCGCCCGGCAGGGTCAGCGACCCGACCACTAACGACCAGGACACACTGCTGGCCAGAGGCGGACGCCGCCAACTGGAGATGGAGTACTGGACGCGGGAGTACTGGAGACTGGGTAATGAAGACTGATGCTCGTGGATGAACACCGGGGACTGGGTACTGGACACGGAGTACTGAAGATGCTGGGCACGGAATACTGGACACGACGGGACGCTGGGTACTTAGGACTGAGTATTGGACACTCAGTGTGGGAGACGGAGCACTGAAGATCGATGATTGAATACTGGACATGGAATTCTACATACTGAGTACTCGGCATGGAGTAATCAGGCTGCAGTATTATGGGCTGGATGCTGAATACTGATTACCACGTTGGACGGCGGACACGGGAGCCTGTCCAGCCTGTCCAGCCTGACCAGCCTGACCAGCCTGTCCAGCCTGACCAGCCTGTCCAGCCTGTCCAGCCTGTCCAGAACTGAACATCAGCCTGTCCAGCCTGTCCAGCCTGTCCAGCCTGACCAGCCTGACCAGCCTGTCCAGCCTGACCAGCCTGACCAGCCTGTCCAGCCTGTCCAGAACTGAACATCAGCCTGTCCAGCCTGTCCAGCCTGTCCAGCCTGTCCAGCCTGTCCAGCCTGACCAGCCTGACCAGCCTGTCCAGCCTGACCAGCCTGACCAGCCTGTCCATCCTGTCCAGCCTGTCCAGAACTGAACATCAGCCTGTCCAGCCTGTCCAGCCTGACCAGCCTGACCAGCCTGACCAGCCTGTCCAGCCTGTCCAGCCTGTCCAGCCTGTCCAGCCTGACCAGCCTGCCCAGCCTGCCCAGCCTGTCCAGCCTGCCCAGCCTGTCCAGCCTATCCAGCCTGTCCAGCCTGCCCAGCCTGTCCAGCCTGCCCAGCCTGTCCAGCCTGTCCAGCCTGTCCAGAACTGAACATCAGCCTGTCCAGCCTGTCCAGAACTGAACATCAGCCTGTCCAGCCTGCCCAGCCTGCCCAGCCTGTCCAGCCTGCCCAGCCTGTCCAGCCTGCCCAGCCTGTCCAGCCTGCCCAGCCTGCCCAGCCTGCCCAGCCTTCCCAGCCTGTCCAGCCTGCCCAGCCTGCCCAGCCTGTCCAGAACTGAACATCAGCCTGTCCAGCCTGCCCAGCCTGCCCAGCCTGTCCAGCCTGTCCAGCCTGCCCAGCCTGTCCAGCCTGCCCAGCCTGTCCAGAACTGAACATCAGCCTGTCCAGCCTGTCCAGCCTGCCCAGCCTGTCCAGCCTGTCCAGCCTGCCCAGAACTGAACATCAGCCTGTCCAGCCTGTCCAGCCTGCCCAGCCTGTCCAGAACTGAACACCAGCCTGTCCAGCCTGTCCAGAACTGAACACCAGCCTGTCCAGCCTGTCTAGAACTGAACATCAGCCTGCCCAGCCTGTCCAGCCTGCCCAGCCTGTCCAGCCTGCCCAGCCTGTCCAGCCTGCCCAGCCTGTCCAGCCTGCCCAGCCTGCCCAGCCTGTCCAGCCTGTCCAGCCTGCCCAGCCTGTCCAGCCTGTCCAGCCTGCCCAGCCTGTCCAGAACTGAACACCAGCCTGTCCAGCCTGTCCAGCTGCACTGTCTAAAGCCCGGCATAGTGTGGCTTGTTCCGTACACACTGACGACCCAAGTCGAGCCGTGCGCAGCCTGTATTGGTGGCTCGGCATTATCAGCATACATTTGCTCCTGTGTTCAGTGGATATGACTGGGTGACCTGATATGATGATGTACCCACATGTCGTGTCCTGTGGGCCGACTGAGTGTGGTGGTGACGTGGCCGGCGCGGCGCGATCGTGTCGCTGGACCGGCCTGACCCGTGCCGACCGTCCCAGGCGGCACCATCTGTTACACGTGATGTCAGCGCCCACCACCGACACAAAGCCGGCTTTGAAGCCGACGCCGAACACAAATAGCCGCGCGGCCATTGTGGGTGCGGCACAGTTTGGCAAGGGAGGGTGGTCATCCGGCTAGGGGCTTCGTCCGGCACCTGAGAACTCCGTTCGACACCAGGGAGCTCCGACCGGCACCAGTGGTTCCGACCAGCCACCAAGCAGGCCTAGTGCTGTGTCGACGAGGAAGCTGAGAGCCCCGACCCCAGCCACCAGACAGGTTCGCTCCGTCTCTGCCGCCTGCAGCAGGACCGCTCCGAGTGATGAGAGGACCCCACCGTCGTCCTGCCGCATGCCCTGGCCACACACACACACACACACACACACACACACACACACACACACACACACACACACACACACACACACACACACACACACACACACACACACACACACACACACACACACGGCCTGCCAGAGCTACTACCTACGGCGAAGGCTGTGGCGGCTGGCCCATCGCATGGCGCCATAACTGGCGGATCATGTCCGAAGGCGCACGAGCGGACGGCAGCTGACGGATCATGGCTGAAGGTACACGGGCGGACGGGAGCTGGCGGATCATCGCTGAAGGTGCACAGGCGAACGGAAGCTGGCGTTGTCTGAACCACCGCGAGGTTGACCTCCGTCTCCGAGGCTGAGGCTCCGTCTCCGACTGAGCCCGTATTATACGGACGGTGTGACTGCCGACCACCGGCTCAGCATTCTCAACTGAGCCGCTTTGGCGGCGCAACTGCTGCGTACCGGGCGGGCACGTGCTGTGAACGTGCCGGCGACGTACGACGTGCCGCGCAGCGCGTCCCGCTCGCACCTGGTCGGTGAAAAACGCCGCGCGGCCGCCACGTGACTTCCTCTGTTTACACGGCCGGTCTGCTCGGCGCTGTGTGTGTGTGTGTGTTACGTCTGCGGCGGCAGCGATACGGTACCCGACCTGACACGGTACCCCGCCGGAAGCCGTACCCGCCGGATACGGTAGCAAGCGCACACGGTGTCCCACCTGATGCAGTACCCCGCCGGATATGATACCCCACCGGAAGCCGTACCCCGCCGAGTACGGTACCAAGTGCGCACGGTAACGTTCGAGACACGTTACCCAGCAGACACCAAGCCCACTGGCCATAAGTCCGATTCCGCCAACTACCGCGTTCGTCCCAGCCCGGTACACCATGCACGGTGGGCGCGGTATTCACGTATACAGCATGCACGGCGGATACGGCACGTACGGTACGGCGGCAGCATGGACTACTGACAGCTGCGCGCCCCTGCTGTGGCCGAGTACCTCGCAGAGAGTGGCCTCCGTACCTGGCGGGGCAGCCGGTGTGTCGAGGCCAGCCCGGCACCACGACTGGTTTTGATCAGGCTCCACCTGGCCTGCTGTATACGTGCTGCCGACGGGGCCGATGAACGGGTCAAATAAACGGACCGCCCGGCGGGCGAGGTGTGCCGGCGGCAGTACGGCCGGGTCGACTGTGGCGGCAGCACCTGTGTGACTGTCAGCTGGTCAGCTGGTCAGCTGGCCACGGTCGGGCTCCGGTCACGGCGGCTCATCACCCGGCTCGTTAGGTCACGGCGGCTCATCACCCTGACGCGGCCGGCGACCTTGCTGGGCCCGGCCGCAGCCGCGGCCGCCAGAGCCGTCCACTGCCACCGCCACCGTAAACAAACAGAGCCGGTGGTGCTCTGCTTCACGGCGTGTGTACGGCCGTCGGCTGGTGTGTCCGAGCTCCGTGCACTGCGGTCAGAGACCCGTGGTGTACCGCCCCCCGGGGCGACAGGTGGGAGCCGGTGTACTGCAGTCCCAGACCCGTGGTGTACCGCCCCCCGGGGCGACAGGTGGGAGCCGGTGTACTGCAGTCCCAGACCCGTGGTGTACCGCCCCCCGGGGCGACAGGTGAGAGCCGGTGTACTGCAGTCCCAGACCCGTGGTGTACCGCCCCCCGGGGCGACAGGTGGGAGCCGGTGTACTGCAGTCTCAAACCCGTGGTGTACCGCCCCCCGGGGCGACAGGTAGAAGCCGGTGTACTGCAGTCCCAGGCCCGTGGTGTACCGCCTCCCGGGGCGACAGGTGGGAGCCGGTGTACCGTCGCCGAGGCGACAGGCGGCAGCCTGTGTACTGCGGTCGGAGACCTGTGTACCACTGCCGGGCGACACGTGGGAGCCCCGTGCTGGGCCTTCGATGCCACTGCTGCGTACTCTGCGATTCGGCGGCGGTATTTTTCTTCTCCAGACCGCACGTCGGGACGTCGATGGTGGTATATTTCAGCCCTGCCGACCGGCTGCCATTTCGGCACAATGTGTGCGTGCCGGCGTGTTGCGGGACTCACAATGGCCGGCCGGCCGTTCATTTGGTGGTGCGGTGGTGCGCGGCGGCACGCACTGCGCGCGTGCGTGAGAGGCCGGCAGCGGCACGGCAGATTGTCGCGGCCGGTGTGTGAGTTAGGTGCTGATGTTGCTGCTGATCTGTGGCGGCTCGGCATCGCCGACCTCTGACGTCTGATCGCCCTCCGACGGCAGACGCCGCCGTCCTCTGACGTGTGGACCACTATCCTGACGTTGGGGCCACCGCCCCCTGGCGGCAGACACCACCGTCCTCTGACGTGTGGATCACCATCCTCTGACGTCTGAACCACCATCCTCTGACGTCTGAACCATCGCCCTCTGACGTCTGATCCATCACCCTTTGGCGGCAGATGCCGCCGCCTTCTGACGTCTGACCCACCGCCCCTGGCGGCCGACACCACCGTCCTCTGACGTCTGGAACACGATCCTCTGACGTCCCCTGGCGGCCGACACCACCGTCCTCTGACGTCTGGAGCACGATTCTCTGACGTCCCCTGGCGGCCGACACCACCGTCCTCTGACGTCTGGGCCACCGTTCTCCGACAGCCGGCATCACCTCCGCCCGACGGCTCATCCGCCGCCGCGGAAACCTCCGGCACACGTCAGAAATAGCCGCAGGGTCAATATTTTTCCAGCCATCGAACGCGGCGCGCCGATCTGTGGGCCGATTTGTGGGGATCGCCGGCCGGCGATATCTCAGCGGGTGCTTTCGTTGGCGGCGGCCGGCCGACGGAGTGCTGCCTCCGCCATGGTTCGTCTATGGACGCCGCTCTGCCGGCTATGTTTTCTCGGCCGGCGCCGTTTCGGCTCGGCGCTGCTGTATTTTTGGCGGCGGCAGAGGCGGCGCCACCGTCGGCCATAGTCTGCAGCGTTGTCTGAAGCGCATCCGACCACGGGTGCGGAGAGGCGACGCCGCTCGTGCAACTCCAGAACTGACCCGTCCTTCCCGATCTCGCCCCAGCTGCGTAGATGACCCACCCAGCTCCTGTAGTCCTCTCCACGCTAGGTTGATCGTACACTGCCGCGTAGGATCGGCCCTTTCTGATCTCTCCCCCGTCTCTCGTCCTCCCATTACTCCACCTGAGCCCTGACCCGTCCACCGTCCCCGCTCCACCTGTCGCGACTTATCCCACCTGAGCTCGCTGGCCCAGTTGACATGCTGACGGCACCCGCCCGCGGCGAAGCTGCACCGGAAGCGTCGATAGCTGGCACGCGGTGCTCAGATGGTGACGCTCTACGGCCCTCGATCATCGCCGCACGCCGCACCATGTTGTTTATCGCGCCATTACTGCCGCAACAGGACGGGCGCGCGGCACCGCGGCGCCGCCTGCATACCAAGCGCGACATTATCATGTTGGCACTTTTTGCGGCCGCATTTATGGGCAAATCCGATGCAGGTCCGTCGCATTTCGCCGCCTGTATTTGGCCGACTATCGATATGTATCGGCCGGCCGGTTGGCAGCCCCGTTGAAGGGGCTCTCCTGTCACGGAACACGGGCCGGCGCGGCGTGCAGCGCTGATGGGTCCGGCCGGCGGCCGAGGTCGGGGCCGTGGCCAGCCTCTCCGCTGATGGGTCTGGCCGGCGGAGGAGGTCGGGGGCCGTGGCCAGCCTCTCCGCTGATGGGTCCGGCCGGCGGCCGAGGTCGGGACCGTGGCCAGCCTCTCCGCTGATGGGTCCGGCCGGCGGCCGAGGTCGGGGCCGTGGCCAGCCTCTCCGCTGATGGGTCCGGCCGGCGGCCGAGGTCGGGGCCGTGGCCAGCCTCTCCGCTGATGGGTCCGGCCGGCGGCCGAGGTCGGGGCCGTGGCCAGCCTCTCCGCTGATGGGTCTGGCCGGCGGACGAGGTCGGGGGCCGTGGCCAGCCTCTCCGCTGATGGGTCCGGCCGGCGGCCGAGGTCGGGGCCGTGGCCAGCCTCTCCGCTGATGGGTCCGGCCGGCGGCCGAGGTCGGGGCCGTGGCCAGCCTCTCCGCTGATGGGTCTGGCCGGCGGACGAGGTCGGGGGCCGTGGCCAGCCTCTCCGCTGATGGGTCCGGCCGGCGGCCGAGGTCGGGGCCGTGGCCAGCCTCTCCGCTGATGGGTCTGGCCGGCGGACGAGGTCGGGGGCCGTGGCCAGCCTCTCCGCTGATGGGTCCGGCCGGCGGCCGGGTCAGGGCCGTGGCCAGCCTCTCCGCTGATGGGTCTGGCCGGCGGACGAGGTCGGGGGCCGTGGCCAGCCTCTCCGCTGATGGGTCCGGCCGGCGGCCGAGGTCGGGACCGTGGCCAGCCTCTCCGCTGATGGGTCTGGCTGGCGGACGAGGTCGGGGGCCGTGGCCAGCCTCTCCGCTGATGGGTCCGGCCGGCGGCCGAGGTCGGGGCCGTGGCCAGCCTCTCCGCTGTGTCGCTTCCGGCCGCGCCTGTCGTCCTGTGCTCCCACGGCGCTCGGCTTGTCACGAGCGCCGACTTCGTCTCCACTCGCGCTGGCCGTCCCACTGTCTCGGTTTCCGCCAACCGTGGTCATGATGTGACGTGCGTTGCTGTGGATGTTCTAGCGCCCACGCGACGGTGTGCTCTCTGGCACCCATGTTTTATGGGATTATCCATTTCGCGTACACGTTTTAGGTTTTCACTTATTGTAGATTACCTGTTATCGGTATTCCCGAGAACCATGGCTTGTTATGTCGTCGTAGCACGGCATGAGCAGCGTGCACGGCCAGTGGGAACGGCTTACGTCCAAAGCTGCCAGAGATGGTGCGGCCGCGGCCGGCGCGCTCCACCAACGTCTCGGGGCCGTGTCGGCGCCATCTTGTCGCCTCCTCCCGTCTGGTGGCTCGTTACTATGCAGCTCACTGCGGACGTCGGGGACGGCCGCTGCCGAGTTACTCCCCGACTACCCGGCACCTGACGTGCGACAGGAGCGGACGGGGTGGTGCTGAGGTACTCCCCGACTACCCAGCATGTGACGTGAGACAGGAGCGGCCGGGGTAGTGCTGAGGTACCCCCCGACTACCCAGCACCTGACGTGAAACAGGAGCGACCGGGGTAGTGCTGAGGACACTGATGGCTTGATGCGTGCGTGATGTTCGCGAGCTGTCTGAGTGTATTCTAGGATATTTTGAAGCATCCCTGGTCGAATTCATTGTCACTATTGTCGTATCATTGATAAGATCATCATCCCCCCCACACACACCACATGCCCGCTTATTCCCATCATCCACACACTGCCAACCACGCACGGCCATCACTGCTATCGTCATCACGATTGGTTTTGTCATCATATTCCACGTTTTAGCCAGCATGGTCAGTGCTGCGTGTTGTGCTGCCGGGCACCTGCCGGACACCTGCTGGGTACCTGCCGGGCATCTGTCGGGCACCTGCCGAGCCCTACCGTTCGCCGTGGCGTGATATCTGACGACGTGTTGACGACGCTGGTGTCTGCCACGCTGGTGTCGCCGTCACGGCCGCCTGGTTCCTCCCGTGCACACGCACCGGAGCGTCGACAATTTCACGACCGACGATCGCCAGCGTGCCCAATTTACGTACGGCCTCATCAACACCAGGCACAATGGTCCAACCGCTTTTCCGGTGGTTGACATCGAAAATATCGTGCCGGTATGCATGCACCGCGGTGTGTTCTGTCGTCGTATAGCGTTGTTGGCAGACCCAGACGCATCCGAGCATGCTCCGTTCGCGTGCGTAGTAAGCGGTTAACAGGCCTCCTGGTGTTTGACGGAGCGGAGGTGTCGGTCTCTGCCTTACGTGCCTTAGTCGAAGCATGTCGACGTGTAGCGTGCAATGCTGTGTGGTTGGTGTCGCCGGACGTGTGTGTGTGTGTGCTGCAAGCGGCGTCAGTCCGGGCCGACGGCCGCTGGTTCAGGTCGCGGCCTGAATAGTGCTCGACTGACCTGACTTCACGGCCGCGCCGACTAACCTGACCTCTCGTCTCACCCGCAGGCGGACGGTGAAGATGAGCTGAAGAAGCGCCAGCTGATGGAGCTGGCCATCATCAACGGCACATACCGCGACTCCAGCAGTGAGTGGAAGCGCATCGTCTGCAGACTATCGCCGCGACCTCTCTCGCTCACACACACCGCCTAACGCCATTCAGTGCTGACGACAGACCTGGACGGCTACTGCCGTGCGAACTTGCCCGCTCTGATTCCCCGGTCCGTTAACCACTGCCGGCCGCACGGTATAACGCGGCGCCGTCCGCCGCCCTTGTGTTTGTTGCTGATACGCCCAGACCTTCTGGTCAATGCCTTCTCATGAGTTGGCCGACACTCTGGCTGCTTTTAATGATCGTCTGCGCTGGTTGCATTTCTTCTTCTGCAAAATAATAATCAAGCTGTACTAACGAACCTGCTGGCCGCGGCCGTCCTGGAGAGTAACACATTAACATTGCTCCGGACGACTGCAGCGCCGCTCTACGGCAGGCGGGCAAACTATCAGTAAGTCGCTTGCGGCCAGATGTCACTGCTGAGTGTCGCCGTGTCTGTTTTCAGACCCGACGCCAGAGACGATGGTGGGGCTGGCTGCTGGGCTGCCGAGTTCAGCAGGTAACACGGTGCCGGTGCTGGCTGTCTGAGTACTAACACTAGCGACACCCACCCGTCGTCCGTCTCGCCGCCCCCCCCCGGCCCCGGCTCGAGCGGGGCCGCTTCCGCCCCGATCCCGTCGTCCGCCCAGCTGGCCAGTGTAATGACACGCCGAACGTCTCCCGGCCCTAGCTCAAGCTGGGCCGCTACCGCCCCGATCCCATCTCCCACCCAGCTGGCCAGTGTGATGACGCGTCGCCGGCCGACTGACGATGCCACACGCGATTGAGTAGCTGCTGACTCAAGATAATGCTTAATGGCATTCCCACCGAAGTGCACCACCCTGTCAGACGTTAGCCGCCACGATTCTGAGGAGCCCATCAGGCTGAGCGTGTGCTGTAGAAGGTCCGTCCGACCGCGCCCTGTCGGTCGATGGCCACCTGCACTGCCAGACGGCGTCGTTACGGCCACTGGGGGCCACATAACGCGCCCGCTCGGTTGGCGCTGAGCCGGGCGATGAGAGGCATGTCACGGCCGAGCGCGGTTTACTGCGTTGGCACGTGTGGACGTGGGCGGTGGTTGGGCTGGCAGGCGCGGCTGCATCAGTGCCGCCGAGCCCGTGGCGTATTGTGACGGGCGTCCCGTGGCGTATTGTGACGGGCAGCCCGTGGCGTATTGTGACGAGCATCCCGTGGCGTGTTGTGACAGGCAGCCCGTGGCGTATTGTGACGGGCAGCCCGTGGCGTGTTGTGACGGGCAGCCCGTGGCGTATTGTGACTGGCAGCCCGTGGCGTATTGTGACGGGCAGCCCGTGGCGTATTGTGACGGGCAGCCCGTGGCGTATTGTGACGGGCAGCCCGTGGCGTGTTGTGACGGGCAGCCCGTGGCGTATTGTGACGGGCAGCCCGTGGCGTGTTGTGACGGGCAGCCCGTGGCGTATTGTGACGGGCAGCCCGTGGCGTGTTGTGACGGGCATCCCGTGGCGTGTTGTGACGGGCAGCCCGTGGCGTGTTGTGACGGGCAGCCCGTGGCGTATTGTGACGGGCAGCCCGTGGCGTGTTGTGACGGGCAGCCCGTGGCGTGTTGTGACGGGCAGCCCGTGGCGTATTGTGACGGGCAGCCCGTGGCGTATTGTGACGGGCAGCCCGTGGCGTGTTGTGACGGGCAGCCCGTGGCGTATTGTGACGGGCAGCCCGTGGCGTATTGTGACAGGCAGCGCTGCGACGCCGCTCGCTGTATTCCAATACCGTGCGTCGATGTTGTGCTCATCGGTTCGCGCGTGCACGGGTGTGGGTGTACCGTGGCGGAAGTCTGCGCGAAATGTGTCTCTTAGCACCGTCTGCTTCGTGTTGTAGGTATTGTAGTATTGTTTTAGGCATTGTAGGTCATAGTGTAGGTCTCTGTAAAAACAGCAAGCTGGGGACAGCTGATATGTGGTTAGACAGATCGTGGTGGAGTATGTTTTCCCCTGTGCATGTGTGTGTGTGTTTCCGGGGTGACTAGCCTGTAGCTAGCGTTCCTCATGGTCTATCTCTCCTCATGTGTATGCAGTATTTAGTCGGCGCCGCCGGTAGTAGGTAGTAGCGTGGCCGTCCGGAGGTGTCGACTGCTAGCTGGTTGCGGCTCACGACCTGGCTCGCCAGCTCCTCGGTGTCGGCGTGGCCGCGCTGTTTGTTTGTGTGCCGTGCCGTGACGTAGGTCGCCACGGCGCCAGTCACAGCCCGACCGACACTGACCGGCACGTCCGCCCGCAGCCGAGGCGCCGCGCCTCCAGCTGACGCCCACCATGGTGGCCAGCCTGGGCGGCCTGATGACGTCGCAGATCCGCACGCCCGCCACGCTGGGTGCGCCGCTGATACTGTCGCCGCGCATGGCGGCCGGCACGGCGCTGATGAACTCTGCGCCGCCGCCGCTCATCAGCGCCGGCGACGCCGGCCTGCTGTACGCCACCTACCCCGAGTACGCGGCGGCCGCCCAGTACGCGGCGCACCTGGCCGCGCCGCTGCACCTGGCCGACCACTACACCACCGATCCCGCCGGTGGGTTGTTCGCTCGATGACTAGGCTGCATCGGCTTTAGTGACGCTTACGGCCGCCAGTGAGCGCCGTCGGCGGCTGCAGCCGCAGCCGCAGCCGCAGCCGCAGCGCCATTCGCCGATACTGCAGTGTAGTAGTGAGCTAGCGGTGCGAGTGTAGCCGAGGTGCCCTGTGAGGTCCCCAGTGTAGCGCCGTACTGTATTTAAATGGATGCTTTGACCGTTTGTTTTAAGAAGCTGATTTCATGTTCATGTCCCGCCGCGGAGAGCTACGGATTCGCTTACATTGTCATGCTGCATGTGCGGTAGTTGTGAGCCGGTGGTGGGTCTGCATGCTTTACACGGGTTCCCGGCGAGGCGCTGGAGGTGGTATGGTATACTATACGATATAGTTAGCTAGTTTTATTTATGCTCGTGTCCGTCCGTTTTCTCTGGCCTCTGATTGGCTTGCTGTCTCCCCGTAAGCAGCTGTTTGTTGCCGCCGTAACACGACTGAACTTCTTCCCGTAGCACGACTGCGTTGACACCCCGTAATACAGCTGGCCGGCGATGTCTGACTGGCCAGGCCTCGGACAGTTGTGCTCGGCTGTGCCCCGTAACACGTCCCCCGCACGGTGTCACTTGGTTCACCTGATGTCACGTCTAATGAACTCGCTCTGTGCCTCTCGATTGAAACCCCGCCCTCAGACAAGGTTTGATGCCAACAATAATTGGGGTTTTTGTTTTGGTGTTTCAGACCGAGTTCAATTTGCGTTTCTTTTCTTGCATAACTGATAAAAGGGACCTAATTTTAAGCAATTAGGCCGGGCTTCGTGTCCAGGGCGTGATTTCAGTGCATGTGAAGAACACATTGTACATGATAATTTGACTTACAGACGCTAATTCCCATTAATGTTAAATTTTCTGGAATGATAAATGTTACATTGCCACCACCAAGAGCACAGGAGCCTCCACCAATGCTTTGTAACGCGGTGTAATCAGCCGGCCGCCTGGCCAGTCCAGCAGCAGTCCGAGCGGCGGCTGCTCCCCCTGGCGGGCGCCTCCTGGCGCCGCTCTGGGCCGGGCACCAGCTGCCGACTGCCGCTGGGCTGGCCGGCAGGCACGGAGCGTGGTGACGGTGTGCCGCACTCGGCGTAACATCCGCTGTCCGCCGGCGCGCTGCCGTCTCACGCCGGGGCGCCAATAACACCGCTTCCGCAGGGCAGCGTCGCCAGCGCCGGTCGCGCCGGCGGCGCCGCCGTGTTGGCGCCGCTGTCTGACCGACCCGCGGTCGGTCCGCAGCGGCCGACCGCCGCTCGTTACAGCTAACCTCGCGACTGACTAACCGCCGTCCGGCCGACCACTCTGCGGCCCGACGTGGCTGAATCGTCTGGTGCTAATGGCGACGCGCCGGCCCCGAGCCGCCCCGCACCGCCACTTAAAACGATGGTCATCTCCTGTGTTGGCTTGTATTTATTTTTGTACTTTGTACATTGGAGATGGATAGATTTTGGTGACTTGCGACTGCTGTTCACTCGTATGTTTTGTTCCACGTTTTCTACACGACAATGAATTGTGCGGCGTGCCCCTGGCGGCCGCCGTTAGAACTAGTAGGACATCTGTTTTAGCTAGTCAGTCGACACTGGAGCAGCAGGATAGTTGGCGCGACGTTCTACGGCCGCATCTAGTCAGTGGGGTGCCATAGCGGGGGCCAGTTGTGTGTGCGTGCTGGTGCTGGCCGTGCGGGCGGTGGCCGATGGCGCCCGGACCGGCCACGCTCCGCCGCCGTCCGCCAGCATACGTGACGTCTGACCGTCTGTCCATGTAGGTGGTGCTGGCTTGAAGCAGCGAGGCATGTTCTCCCAGGTGCGAGAGCATCCGTACCAGAGGGCGGACTCTCTCTCACAAATATAGTGTGTGTTGATGCCACAGGTTAGTGTCGACACTTCACACTCACGTCACAGTCTGGCTCGTTGTCGCTGTGTTCTCTCTGTCGTCCCTGTTCCACTCCTTGTTGTCCTTCATCCGTCTGTGCCTCTCCGTTTCCCCTCCCTATACACACATGCAGCGGGACGGTGTGCGGGGCGTCCTGTCCCGATGGTGTGGTTGTGCACAGCCTGTTCTGCGGCGTTACAAAGCCCAGTTGCCGCGCCGCTGGCCGTTCCGAGCCTGCACCGACACCCGTCACGGCCTCCAGAGTGCCACTCACGGCCGATGCTCACCATCCCGCGTCCTGTTCGAGAGCCCCCGGCCGGAGATCCTCCGCCGAGTCATGACCAGCGGAGATCCGGGTAGTCGCCGCAGTCGCTGCGGTCTGTCGGCTGCAGCCAGTTGTGGAGAGGGGACGAAGGTGGCTGACAGGCACCGACCGGCACGTGGTCCCGTCTCACTAGCCAGCCGCACCCTCGCTGGGGGTGTTCAGCCGGTGGTGGGCGGACCCAGACCCTCCTGGCAGCCAATACTCAGTCCCGCCCCGTCCACCGCAGAACCCTCGGCCTACGCACACACCTGTCTGTATGCACACGCACACACACACACACACACAACAAACACATGTCGACACACGTGCACCAAGTGATATTTTCCACAGCTGTGCGCTTGTCGCGTGCTGGTGACGTTGTATAAATATTGATTTCCAGTTTTCATTTTGTGTATGTTTATTGGTCACCAGAGGCATTACGACTGTACGGAGAAAAGCCAATAAAAATACTTTCAGTCTTGCATTTACACTGTTGGAGAGTGGCAGACGGCGCCGATCCCACGGGCCAAGACCACGGAGGCGTCGTTGCATCTTGTTAGCCGGCGCTCCGCGCCGCTAGCACTGTAAATTCCCCGTCGCTAACGACAATATGTAGCACTAACTTCTGAGCTTTGAGCCGTGTCCGCTAACTGCACCGCCTTACCTCCGCCATCCCCCCCCGGTTATCGTGGGCTCGTGCTTCGGCCAATGTCACTCCTGCCGCCAGCCCCCTGACCAGTCATCTGACCAATCCTCTGGCCAGCCGGGCCCTCTGACCAGCTCGCTGCCGGCACTGACTGGCCTTCTAACTAGCCCGCTGCTCTGTCCCAGGGTGTTATCCCTATGGCAGTCTGATCTGGGATGTTATCCATATGGTAGTCTGATCTGGGATGTTATTCCTATTGTAGTCTAACCAGGGGTGTCGCCCCTCTGGTACTCGTGTGCGCGGCCCGAGGCCGACGTCCGCCCCGGTGTGTCAGGAGTGTCAGAGGTGCTCCGTCAGACATACCGTGACCATGGGTCCGTCTGACCTCTGACCTTTGACCTTTGGCCGAGCCCGTGACCTGGCTTCTACTCACCACCGGCGCAGACGTCGACCGGCCAGGCGGGCTTCAGGGTTGTGAATTGTGGACGTCCCGCGCTTGTAGCCCTCACACCTGCCGATCCGCAGCCCTTTGAGTAGCTGTCATATGCTCACACATTTCTGCTGTGGACTCGCTGTATGTTGTTCACGTGAGTCTTGGGTTAACACTTCAGCCACCTAGCGAAGCGACTATGTCGTAGATTCACTCTGTGCACAGGTACTAATGTTGATCTGACCGCTACGCTACTGATCTTAAAATGACATCCGTATACAGCCAACATGTACTAACACAACTTTTTCTCTCTCTTTCTGCACTGACCGCGCGGATGGCTGGGCTGGGCAGAGCTAACACCCCGTAACGTGCACGCGCCGCCAGCCACCCACCTCAGTACCCAACCAGCTGCACCGTCCGATTAACTCTCAGTGGGCGCGCCGCCGCCCCCGCCGCCGCCCCCGCCGCCGCCGCCCCCGCCCGGGCAGCTCGGCGGCCGGTGTGAGTGTGCCGGTCGCGCGCGCACCAGTGCCAAACGGCGCGGAGCGCGGCGCCGGCCGGCACGACCGAATTTCAACAGTTACTTAAGGCAGGAAGATGCGTGCAGCAAGATCTGAGATTGAACAGCACGGTGAGAGATGGGTGACACGTGTCGATGTCACGTCGAGAATACTCGCAACGTGTGTGTGGTGTGGTGTGCTTTCTTCTGGTTTGTGACATCAACAGGGTAGGCAGCGTACGTTGACACCCATCGGGGATGCCGGCTAGGACTGGCTAGGTTAGCGGATGAGCGGCGACGCCACGTGAGAGGCGACGCACACGATGCGATGTTTGCGGCCTCGGCCGCGCCAAGTGCCAACGCGGTAGCTATTGTTGGTTAGAATCGTGCTGACCCGCAACACGTCCACTCTATATGTACACGAGTGCCAAATTCATTTTAGTGTGTTGGATGCCAGGTGCGTTCATGTTCTTTTTGCAGATTGTCATGGTTGCCAAGTGCCCTCCTCATTTGTGTTAGTTGTGTAGGTGTATTTTTGTATTTGTTCTCTTCTGGTGTACCCTTGTGTACAGCGGAGGTTTTCTCCGGATATCGATCGGTTAGCTTACGCGTATGTGCAGGATTACGTACTTAATCTCGGCGCAGCCTACCTTATTCTGATCTGGAGGTCTCTTTACACGTGCAATTTATGGAGGAAAAACATCACGCCTTTCTGTGTAGATAGCCATTGTGTGATGTTGGGCGGATGGGGCGGCGGATTGTTAGCGTTTAACGGTTCGATCGCGATGTCGCCGGGTGGGGTGGGGCGGGGCGGGGCGGGGCTAGCCGTGCTGCGTGTTCAGGCCAACTACGTGCCTTACATTATGCCTTTATAGATACAATAAATGGTGCTGCATTTTAAAGACTCGAATAAATGTTATGATGCACTTGGGCACTGTGTTTGTGATGGTTTGGACGATTGAGAGTTATGCGGCGTAGTGTCACACAACCGTATACTGTCTAGTGCCGGCTTCCGGTCTAGGGTTGTGGGCTGTATTTACAGGCGCCATCACGTCAGTGGCGACATACATCGACAGACAAAATGTCAGTCACATAGTTCTCACTGTGTAACCAGCTGGGGTCAGGCTGTACAGCCAGATGGGGTCAGGCTGCGTAACCAGCTGGTCTCGCTGTGTAACCAGCTGGGGTCAGGCTGTACAGCCAGGTGGGGTCATGCTGTGTAGCCAGCTGGTCTCGCTGTGTAACCAGCTGGTTACACAGCGAGATGTAGGTGAGTCAGGTGAGTCAGTCAGCGAGGGTCAGGTGGGTGCTTGGCCACAGCATAGCCGGTGTGCAGTGGGCACAGCATCACGGCTGCACTCACAAACGGTGCTGTCGAGTCCTTGAGCTGTGATGTGTGTAGTGGACACAGCATCACGGCAGCACTCACAAACGGTGCTGTCGAGTCCTTGAGCTGTGATATGTGTAGTGGACACGGCATCACGGCAGCACTCACAAACGGTGCTGTCGAGTCCTTGAGCTGTGATGTGTGTAGTGGACGCAGCATCACGGCTGCACTCACAAACGGTGCTGTCGAGTCCTTGAGCTGTGATGTGTGTAGTGGACACAGCATCACGGCAGCACTCACAAACGGTGCTGTCGAGTCCTTGAGCTGTGATATGTGTAGTGGACACGGCATCACGGCAGCACTCACAAACGGTGCTGTCGAGTCCTTGAGCTGTGATGTGTGTAGTGGACACAGCATCACGGCAGCACTCACAAACGGTGCTGTCGAGTCCTTGAGCTGTGATGTGTGTAGTGGACACGGCATCACGGCAGCACTCACCAACGGTGCTGTCGAGTCCTTGAGCTGTGATGTGTGTAGTGGACACGGCATCACGGCAGCACTCACAAACGGTGCTGTCGAGTCCTTGAGCTGTGATGTGTGTAGTGGACGCAGCATCACGGCTGCACTCACAAACGGTGCTGTCGAGTCCTTGAGCTGTGATATGTGTAGTGGACACGGCATCACGGCTGCACTCACAAACGGTGCTGTCGAGTCCTTGAGCTGTGATGTGTGTAGTGGACACAGCATCACGGCTGCACTCACAAACGGTGCTGTCGAGTCCTTGAGCTGTGATTAGATGCGCTTTTCCAGAGCGGGAACCAACGATGCAGATATTGTTATTAAGGGTGGAGGTCCCTCACTCAACCAGGGGCAGGGTTCCGGGTCATTTTTTCGGGACATATTTCCATATTGAATATACAAAATGACGACTAAAAATTAGCGGGGTACCAAACCAGTGGTCCTGACCCGCGACCCATCCGGAATCTTCAGCAGTGATTGCAAATCACGCCGGTGGAGCGCAGGCGCATGTGTTGCCAAGCACACATGGGCACGGGGCGCGGGGTGTGGCTCATGCGTTGGGTAACGTCGATCCCACTAGCAGGTGGTGTCGAGCCCACTAGAAGGCGGTGTCGAGCCCCCCGATGAGGCACCACCTTTTCGTGGTGGGGGGGGGGGGGATTGAGTGCCCTAAGGACCCGGATTCCCAGTCCATCGGTGAGCCGGCGAGGGGCCAGACTAGGAGTGCCTCACTCGTCCTTCCATCCATACGCTCCCATTCCAATGCCCATCTCATCTCACCATCCATGTCCCTCCCCTGGCCCTGCAACACCAACTCTCCCTATCATGAGCAGGTAGGACAACTTCCCCGGTCTTGCCCTCCAGCTCAGTTTTATCGGGGTAGCCGCGCCCCCTCGGCCCGCCCCCCGGGGTTGACGGAGTCCTGGAGGTTGAGGTCCCCCGTCGCACGGTGCTAGTTGTGACGGGGGACCAACACACCTCTTTGGTCCAGATATCCCGGAGGGGCGGGCGGGCCCGTGGGGCCTCACGCGGGCCAAGTGGCTGGTCGCCTCGGGCCGGGGACCTGGGGTTCTCCCCAGTGTCTGCCGGCCCGGCCGGCTGGGGTCAAGTGGTGGGCGGCGCTGGATCTCGGTCGGGGTGGTGAGTCTCTCTCTCCCGGCCGGGCGAAGGCGCCGCCTGCCCCGTATAACTCCTCGGGCGCCTGGCGTCCTCCCGTCCGCGGGGCCCAGGCGTCCCCCCTGTTGGGCCCCGGTGTGGTGGGGCGCCCGAGGAGCGGAAAACAAATCATACTATATGGCATCTACGAACCAAAAAACACATCCTGGTCCTTCAAGCAAGGACCAGACCAACGCATACCCACGCGGAAATATGACTTTCCAAGAAGATGGTACAGGGTACATTCCTCACAATCCTCGTGTACTTGTCTTGCGAGGGAAAAATACAAATATTGCGTCCCTGTCCCCCTTCCAGAGGAGGGACGGTTGTGACAGACTAGGGGAGATCGTTAGATGTGAGAAACTGAAGGACGGGGCCTTGGAGGTGGAGTTTGCGGTGCCAGAACAGGCTGCTAGGGCTCTGAAATCATCTGAATTTGTGTATGGTGTACGAAGGAACGGGAGAAAGGAAATCGAAACCATCGAAATCACAGTGGAACCTCACAAAACTAAGAACACCTCACGTGGCATTATAAACTGTTTTGACCTGCGAGAAGTGGCTGAGGATGAAATCGTGGACGGACTCTCGAATTATGGAGTGATTGGAGCTCGAAAGATGAAGGCAAAGAGAGGCGCAGAGTGGATTCCAACCAACAATGTAATCCTGACTTTTAACAGAACGGACCTACCTCCTGATATTAGAGTGGGGTACGTGCGCGTGAAAGTAAGAGCATTTCTTCCTAACCCCATGCGGTGTTTCAAATGCCAAAAGTTTGGACATACATCACAATACTGTCGTAACCGCCCAGCATGCAACAAGTGTGCCTCCCATGAGCATACCGGTGAAAAGTGCACGTCTGAGGCTTCATTTTGTGCCAACTGCGATCAGGGACAGAAACCCCACACCTCATACGACCGTACATGCCCAGCCTATATTAAAGAAAAAGAGATCATCTCACTCAAACACACCCACAAAATAACGTTCAGAGAGGCCAGGGATCTGTACGAAAGATCACATCCTAGAGTATCTTACGCTACGAAGGCCACAGCCAGTGTAACAGCTTCACAACACATACATCCCAACAAACATTATGAGTTAATAGCACAACTTACAGCACTTCTTCGAGCCTTCGGGGCTTCTGTCGTATCGCCTGCGAGGCAAGAACAGTTCCTCCAAAACGAAGCCGAAGGGGCCAAAGTGCCACCTGCCGCGCACAGACGCTCCGTTGACCCACCAGAGCCCCCCTTTCGACGAACGTTGGAAGATGGGGAGTGGGCTCAGGCCCAACGCTCCAAGAGGCCTGCGCGGTCCTCACCACCCAAACCTATGTCCTCCCAATCTTCCATATCACCTACCCTGAAATCCCCGCCTTCTACTTCCCGTCTTTTCCCCAACCTCTCCTCACCCCCCACACGCTCCAACACCTCTAAATCCATCCCTTCCACCACCTCCCTTCCTGATTCATGTCCCCTTCCCGTGAGCCAGGCCTCGCCCTTGCCCCCTGGCTCTACTTCCACACCTTCATCACCGTCCCGAAACACACATCGACCAATTCAAATCTCAGATGTGAACCTACAGCACCAGGTGGCCGAAAAACGAGCCCGTGATGCGAAGCGAGCGAGGCTCGCCGAGATGGAGAAGACTCGGGCGAAGGGCCAACAGAGTGTTGATAAGCCCCCTCCCCCAAGGTCGGCCACCCCGTTGCCGCGAAGGAGAGTACAGGGACCGACGGGAGCATCCGCCGCGCCAAGTGAGATGGGTCCACCCCCGCCGCCACCGCCGCCACGGCTGAGCGTACCTCAAAAACGGGGTCTGCCGTGGTCCGGTTCTCCACCGGGGTGCGGCTCACCGCGGTCTCGCCAGAGGACACAATCGCTTGGCTCCGATCGAAGTCACCCCCTGGTGGCTTCAGTGGACTCCGCTTCTGGACAAGGTACAGGGACGTAATTCTTATACCTTCCCCCTTTCTAGTCAGCAACCATTTTATCACTGAATCTCTCTGTACTGCATACAGAAACCATTACCTGCTATTCATGCCATTTTTAAGAACACATTTTAAACATTAACACCCAATATACGGGCATTTTTACAGTGGAACTGTAGAAGTTTTAGAACGTGTGCCCAAGACCTCCAAAAGGTTCTAAACCAGCATTGCCCAGCAGTGGTGTGTTTGTAGGAGACCAAACTTAGACCAGATTGCAAGATATCAATTAAGGGTTACTCAGTTTTTCGAAAAGACGTATCGGCGGATACCATTGCCCAAGGTGGAGTACTACTTGCCATGCACCACAGTGTTCCTGGAACAGAGATCCTGCTGAAGACGAATCTGCAGGCGGTAGCTGCACGTGTAAACTTTGAACGCCGTGCTCTCACGGTATGCTCGCTATACTTACCTCCTGGTGTCGTACTTCCAACTGTCGAACTCGAGCAACTCTTGGTCCAGCTTCCACCTCCATTTCTCCTCTTAGGAGACTTTAACTCTCATCACACTGTCTGGGGTTGCGATGAGGTTAATTCCCGTGGGCGCCTCTTGGAAAACCTTATCCTACAGACCTCTCTTTGTATTTTAAACACAGGCGCATGCACACATTTTAGCCTCCCATCGGGTTTTACTTCAGCGTTGGATCTCAGTCTCGTGAGCCCACAACTAGTCAGCAGCTTTGAATGGGCCGTGGACCAAGACCCACTTGGAAGTGACCATTTCCCCATTTGGCTACATTACCAGGGCAGTCCCATCCTGGGGCCGCGGCCACAGCGATGGAATTTGAAGAAGGCTGACTGGAAGAGGTTTGAAGAACGACTACAGCTCGTGTTCTCTGTTCATTATGATGGACCACCACTTTCAATAGAAACATTTTCATCACTCCTCCTAGAATGTGCAGCTGAATGTATCCCTAAGACGTCTGGGTCTCCTAGGCGTACCCCAGTCCCATGGTGGACACAAGAGTGCCAGGATGCTCTTCGAGCTAGACGACGCGCTTTTAAAGCATTTAATCGCAACAGCACCACCTCGAACTTAATTGACTTTAAACGTGCTCGGGCTTTTGCGCGCCGAACAATACTGGAAGCAAAACGAACCTCCTGGCGTGAATATGTCAACTCCTTGAATCGTGCCACACCTCACTCTATGATATGGTCACGAATTAAGAGAATTTCAGGTCTGTGTAACACGACCCCGCTACCAGTACTAGTAATTGGCAATCGTGAGGTGTCCCACCCAGTGGATGTGGCCAATGAAATCGGAGCAGCACTTTGTGAGAGAAGCCGAGCGGGACCTATAGACCCAAGTTTCGCTCGTTACAAAGCCCACTGTGAGATGTCTTTCATTGACTTCTCTACACACCAGCATTTATCATACAACCGACCTTTTACTACATCAGAGCTAATATCTGCCATTTCCTCACTTCGCAGCGTCGCTGAGGGCCCCGATGAAGTACATAACGACTTTCTGAGACATCTGCCATCGGAGGTGACCACAGTGCTTTTGCATACATTTAACCATTTATGGGAGTGTGAGCTATTCCCTCCATCATGGAGGGAAGCTACAATTATCCCCCTACTTAAGCCTGGAAAAAGTGGCACAGACCCTTTGAGTTATCGCCCGATCTCCTTGACGTCTGCCTTATGCAAATTACTTGAGAAGATGGTAAATGTTCGTCTTTTATGGTTTTTGGAAACACATCATCACCTCGCAAATTATCAATGCGGCTTTCGTAAAAATCGTAGCACCATTGACCACATAGTGTCCCTGGACACAGAGGTGAGAATGGCTTTCCGGAAAAAACACCACCTAGGTGTTGTTTTCTTCGACATTGAAAAGGCGTACGACACAACTTGGCGCTGCGGAATTTTACTGAAACTTTTAAAGAAAGGAATTCGCGGACATATGGGTGCATTTTTGCAGAACTTCCTGAAAGAACGACGATTTCGCATACGAATTGGCAACCACTTCTCCCAATGGTTTGTCCAGGAGAACGGCGTCCCACAAGGAAGCGTCCTCAGTGTACCTCTTTTCGGAATCATAATTGACGATATTGGTGACGTCATCCCTCGCAATATGGGACGTACGCTGTTCGTTGATGACTTTGCCATTTGGTACGGTGCATCGCGAACACCACTATTGCAAAGGCAGTTACAATTAGCAATCTCGTGCCTGGAAAAGTGGGCAAATGGCAACGGGTTTTCATTTTCAACAACCAAGACTGTCGCCATTCATTTTAGTCGTCGTCGATCTTATCAGGATATGGAACTCAAACTCTATGGAAGGAATGTACCGGTTCAGCCGGTGGCGCGGTTCTTAGGAATAGAATTTGACCGACGCCTTACATACAGACACCACCTCACAAGTTTACGGGAAAAGTGTTTTAGCGCACTGAACATTTTGAAATGTGTATCTCGTACCACCTATGGTGCTGATCGTGAAACGCTTATGCTGCTGTACCGTTCGCTGGTACGCTCAAAACTCGACTACGCCTGTTTTATCTATGACGGTACCGCTGCAACAAACAAACGTAAACTCGATACTATCCATCACACCGCCATCCGCATTGCAACCGGAGCATTTCGCACCTCACCCATCATGAGCCTTTTAGCAGAAGCACATGAGCCACCGCTATGTCTGCGCAGAGAAAGACTCGGAATGCGATACGCCTGCAAGCTTCGGCAGTTCCCTGACCACCCTACTTACTGGTACGTTTTTTCACGACAACTACAGAACATTTTTCCAGGGGAACGCCATTGGAATGTCGCCCCGTTTGGTGTACGCATTCGAAAGCTCCTCCAAGAAAGCCGAGTAAAACTCAAAGGAATCTTGAGGGCACAGGACATGGAGACACCCCCATGGGAGTTGATAGTACCGGAGGTGGATGTGTCCCTTGCGAAAACAAGAAAAGCTGACGTGGCTCCAGGAGAGTTCCGGGCGCTTGCCCTCGAACACATCGCATCGTTCCAGGAATGGGTTGCAACCTATACGGATGGGTCTCGAACAGATGATGGTGTGGGCAGTGCTTTTGTTTGTGGATCCGCCGTCCGATCGTTTTCCCTCCCGACGTACTCATCCGTGTACTCATCAGAACTTGTCGCCATTCTGAAAGCTCTGTGTTATATAGAGGTGTCAGAAGGTAGTCGACACGTTATATTCACAGACTCTCTGAGCAGCCTGATGGCTCTGAACACATTTTACCCATCTAACCCCCTTTTACGTGATATTTTGAACCGTCTTACTGCTATTCACCGCTTGGGACGGCGTGTGGTCCTGTGTTGGCTCCCTAGCCATGTGGGAATCTCTGGAAATGAGTTGGCGGATGCTGCAGCGAAGCGGGCAGCGTGTGCCACGTGCACCAGGTCATTGCCACTCCCTGCCACTGACCATTTCCGAGGGATCTCTATTTTCCTCCTAGACAAGTGGCAGGCAATTTGGGACGCGACACAGGCGAACAAACTGAGAGCCATTAAACAGCGTCTGAAACAATGGAGCTCGTCCTGTCTTAAGCGTAGACGAGAAGAAGTTACATTGTGCCGCCTCCGCATTGGGCATACTTATGCCACTCACGGTTATCTGTTGTGCGGTGGTGAGAAACCTCGGTGCACAAGATGTCGTGCACCACTGACAGTTCGCCATGTTTTGATCTCGTGCCCACTTTATGCTGAAGAGCGTAGACGTCACTTTGGATCTACACGGGTAGACTCACTTAATTATATTCTGTCTGACAACTCTAGCAATGTTCAACCAGGACAATTGATCGACTTCCTTTCTGACGTGTCGTGCTCGGTAATATATTCTCCACACTGATAGGCATTACATATCAAATATGTAGCACAGTAGCACCACTTAGATCTTAGATATCATATCATCTTAGTTATGGGCGCAATATGACCATAGTTGTCGACGCGCCCTAAAGCCCAAATAACAAACAAACAACAAACAAGGCGGTGTCGAGCCCACTGGCAGGCGGTGTCGAGCCCATTAGCAGGCGGTGTCGAGCCCACTAGCAGGTGTCGAGCCCACTAGCAGAGGGTGTCGAGCCCATTAGCAGGTGGTGTCGAGCCCATTAGCAGGCGGTGTCGAGCCCGCTAACAGGTGTCGAGCCCACTAGCAGAGGGTGTCGAGCCCACTAGCAGGTGGTGTTGAGCCCACTAGCAGGCGGTGTCGAGCCCATTAGCAGGTGGTGTCGAGCCCGCTAGCAGGTGTCGAGCCCACTAGCAGGTGGTGTTGAACCCACTAGCAGGTGGTGTCGAGTCCATTAGCAGGCGGTGTCGAGCCCGCTAGCAGGTGTCGAGCCCACTAGCAGGTGGTGTTGAACCCACTAGCAGGCGGTGTCGAGTCCATTAGCAGGCGGTGTCGAGCCCACTAGCAGGCGGCGTCGGGCTCACTAGCAGGCAGTGTCGTGGAGCACGTTGCGTAGTTTCACGTAGTCCAATAGTGCATAGTTCGTGCGTAGCTCGTAAGCAGTTCGGCTGCTCCACTCCACTGACAGCAATTGGTTCCAGACCTTCAACTCCACTCTAACCGGCCACCGTGCAGCGTTGTCACAGTCGATCATGTGCAGTATGTTTTGGTTTGCTGATTCAGGAGAGAGGCGATTTATGTCCAGTTGTTTGGAATAATATTTGTCAGTAGAATTTGAATCGGTGAGTGAAACAACTTCTGATTGTGTCGCTTGCATTTGGCGTTGTGACATTTGTCATTCTACGGCTACATGTCGGAGTGCATATGAAGTCGCATTCAGTTAGAATCTGCAGAGCAAAAATGTTTTTGGAGATAGATATAAAAAACTTCGTTATTTCCACTCTGTGACGAAGTCAATCTTGGAAGACCAAAAAAACGGGGGAAAAAACAAGGCCTTCAATATATGCTTACACTGCGACGATTCACATTCATGTTATCATGGGCGTCGCCATCGCTAGGGTCCCTGGGATCTGGACCCTAGCTGAATGTTTGTTTGTGGTTGGGGTCCGACCCTACCTGGAAATCTGGTAAGCTTCTGGAACATACGGCATCTTCCTGGAGTTCACCAGTTTCTGTATCAGGCGGTATCTACACCGGGTGGTTGGACTAGCCCGACGGCCCCGCCACGGGTTCACCGGGCGGGTCTCCGTCGCCATCAATGCCACTATGACCCGCGGCGCGCTCGAGTGGGCCCACCTGCCTGTCTGACCTGCCCTTAAATATTTTTCACCCTCGAAAACGTCCATAAAGTTGGCAGGAGTTCGATATTCATGTTCAGCAGAAGTCGACGACCCCTCCGATTTCCACCAATTCTTGCACATCGACATAGGATGGGTTTCTGAACACACACACCATAGCGTTTCATGGGGCATAACATATTCTGACCTCCAGAGGTCAAAATGTTAATGAATGTACCATGACGTGTACAATGAAGTTATCGGCATGCATCCGACACTGCTGATCATAACACAGAATTAATCGCACGGCATTCAATGCAAGAAATGGTCGACAAATCCAAGCATCCGGTACATCTGATCATAACACGGAACTGACAACACCGTAACCCAAGCAAGAACTGGTTGACACTTAAAGAGCATCACAAATTTCACTTTTTCACTTAGTGGTTAATTTCCCATAGGCTTTAACATGGGACCCTATGGAGGATCAAAACCACGACCTCTTAGATTTTCCCCAAAATTGTACCATGTGTGCCTCATTAGGTCTTACATATGTGATGTCAAGCACTCTGCAGGGCATTGCAAGCTATGACCTACAGAGGTCACCTTGCGGTCACCGAATATCAAGCTAAGGGAATTAAGCGGAATATTTGAATTAATAACGATACCATATACATAAATGGGAGTCCGATCCAAGCATCAGGTGTATTTGATCGTAACACGGAACTAATAACAAGGTATCCCGAGCAAGAACTGGCTGACAGGTAAAAGAGCATCACAAATTTCACTTTTTCACTTAATGGTAAATTTCCCATAGGCTTTAACATGGGACCCTATGGAGGATGAAAACCGCGACCACTTAGATTTTCCACAAAATTGCACCATGTGTGCCTCATTAGGTCGTACATATGTGATGTCAAGCATTATGCGGGGCATTGCAAGCTGTGACCTACAGAGGTCACCGTGTGGCACCGAATATCAAGCTAAGGGAATTGAGGGGATTTTAGAAAACAAATAAATAACTACGCTATATGCACAAATGGGAGTCCTAGCCAAGCATCCGGTACACTTGATCGTAACATGGAACTAATAGCACAGTACCCCAAGCGAAACGTTCACCGGTAAAAGAGCATCACAAATTTCACTTTTTCACTTAATGGTAAATTTCCCATAGGCTTTAACATCCCTAGTGAAAAAATCCCATGGGATTGACATTTATTCTCCATGGGACATATGGGATCCCATATGTCCCATGGAGGAAAACCTGGATTGTCCCATGATCAAAACCAAATCCCATTGAAATATACAGAATCCATTGAAAAACCAGAACAGTCCTATCGTAGAATTGGAGCAGTTCCGTATAGCGTACCAGAACCCCATCACGACTTTTGGGTGCCCGATCCGGCTCAGGCATCCACGAGGCTTCCCATTTTTGGGCAACCGTGCCTATAACATGCGGAGAGACTGGTCTAAGAGATTTCAAGTGCGGTATAGCGACCTGCACCAAGACCAACGAATAATTAATTAAGAGCTTAATCAGTCATGCAGACACTCAATATGTCAGGTAAAATACGTGGTTCTGAAACAGACAGAACAATGGCTTAAACGGCATTGACAATCTTCACAATGGAGGATCAGTCATCAGACCAATGATCAGCTGACGCTACTTCGATCCTAGTTACCTCTCTCTAGTTTGATCCTAGTTATCTCTCTAGTCTCTCTAGTCTAGTCTCTCTCTAGTTGTCTCTAGTTATCTTGACTTCGATCATCACTGTGTGATTGGCAGTTGGGCGGCGGCCGGCCTGTTTGAATCTTCTTGTGTCAGGTCCACACGGGCTAGCCTTCTATCTTACGAACTGTTGACGATGGCAACGGTTGTGCGTTTGAGGGCAAGGCAAGAACCTGAAAAGGCAAGTGGACACTCATTAAGTACACAAAATTGTGACAAACTGTTGTGGGGTGATGTGATAGGCTTATAGCGACATGTTGTAGGATTATTAGTAGTGCTGCCATGATCTGGTTCGGTAGTTGATGTCTAAATGAAATGCTACTGCAGGCTGGAACTGGTGATTTGGAGAGCTGATCATGATTGTGATAGGCGGATAGGTAGAGTAGGGTCGGCTAAAATGAGTATAGGCAAAAAATGAGTATATTTTTGGAAAAAATGTATTATGCAGTAATTATCTATTGAAATAAGTTTTAAAAAGACATAATACGTCCAGATACGTTCCTCAACATCTCCAAATACTTTCATTGCTAAATGTTTTATGAATTTGGCTAAAAAAAAGTTTTTAAAACATTTTCAACAATGTCATTAAAAGTACATGTCAAAAAGTGAACCCTGGTAAAAAAAATGTAGAACTCTAACATTATTTTATATTTCCATGTATTATCTTCATCAACTAAGCTTCCTGACACCGTTCAAATTAAAGCCGAAATCCAAAAGGGAATACTTAAATTTTGCTAATTGTGAATTTGCATAAAATGAGTATAGTTTAGAAAATGTGTTGCAAAAAATGGGTATAGTCTGAAAAGTACCAACTTGAACATGGCTACTCCCCTGTTCACTTTCATGTAGTCCCCGAAAACGTTTCTGAGATGTTTCCGATGTCGACTGCTCCAGTGTAATGACCATCTCCAGTGATTGTGTTGCAAACAAACTTCTGTACTTGTCAAAAATACACACATTTTTGGACCGTTTTTTCTGAGGTGACACCCGGCACCATGCCTAAATACTCGGTGCAAGACCTGGACAAAGCGAAGAAGCTGGTGACGGATGGAGCCAGCATCTACAAGGCGGCCAAGGACAACAGCGTACCGTACGAGACACTCCGCCGTCACATCAATGGCATCAATGTCACCGGCTCCATTGGCTCAGGGCGGCCGGCAGTACTGACGACGGCCGAGGAGCAGAAATTGGTCGAAGTGACTGCTTATCTCGCCCGCCAAGCGTTCCCACTCGACTCCAGCGACATCTGTGACCTGATCCAGCAATACCTGAACAACCTCAGCAGGGAGACGCAGTGGAATGACAACCGGCCCGGGAAGGACTGGCTGTCACGTTTCAAGGCCCGCCACGCCGGCATCCTCGCGTCGCGCAAGCCCGAGATTCTCACAATCGTCCGTGCAAAGTCTCTCACAGAGGAAGTGGTTGACGCCTTCTTCACAATGTACAACGAGGTGATCATCGACCTAGGCCTGGAGGCCAAGCCGGGCAACATCTACAACCTCGATGAGATCGGGCTTTCGACCGACCCGCGCTCGAAAAAGGTCATCGTGCCCAGCATATCACGTGACGCCTACCTCAAGACGGCCAGCGGCGGGAAAGCGATGTATAGCGTCCTCTTCTGCGTGAACGCCACGGGAAACTACTTTCCCCCCTTCGTTGTGTACAAAGCCAAGCGTGAGCCGTTTGACACGTGGATGCATGGCGGCCCGCCGGGAACGGCCTATGGAACCACACCGTCCGGCTGGATGGAGGGCGACATCTTCGAGAGCTGGTTCCAGACCATCTTTGTCCCACAGATCATCCAGACGCGCGGTGGCGAGCCCACGGTGCTCGTCTACGACGGGCACGGCTCGCACATGACATATCGGACAGCGGCGCTTGCGAAGGAAAACAACATCACAGTGGTCTGGTGTGTGGTCTGCCACCACACACCAGCCACGCCATCCAACCCCTCGACGTCGCGGTGTTCAAGCCGGTCAAGGTTGCCTGGGCTGCAATCCTGAAGCGGTGGCGGCGCGAGTAACGACTCGTCGCCGTTGACAAATAAGTGTTCCCGATGCTCATCTCCCAGCTGTGGAAGGAACTGGATTCGGCCCACGCCGTGGCCGGCTTCCGCGGATCGGGCCTCTACCCCGTCAACGCGGAGAAGGTCCGCAGCCGGATGGTCGGAGCCGGAAACACGGCACGCGATGACATCTCGTCCCCAGGCAAGGCAATCAAGGAAGCCGTGCTCAGTATCCTCAGCCCGGAACAGTCGGATGAGACAAAGGCGGCCCTCGCCAACAAGACAAAGCGCCGCAGCCGCGTTCAGAACAAGAGCGGCGAGGTTCTGACGGCCGAAACTTCTCTTCAGAGGCTCGAGCTGGAGGCGATGAAGCGCACCAAGAAGCGGAAGGAGCTGCCATTGGCACACAAGATCAAGAAGCCCTCCGTGAAGCGAAAAAATTATCGAGACTAGCGACGAGGACGAGATCGTCGAGCCGTTCCCGGATAGTGATTCGGAGCCAGACGCACCACCGCCGCCGAAAAATGAGGCACTTCAAACCGTACCATATCAGGATAAAAAAAACTCCGAATTCGTCATTGTCAAGCTGGACAAGAAGAAGTTCCTCGCCCAGGTTAACGAAATCCAGACGAACTCCACGGCGACTACCAGGACGGTGCATGTCCTGTTCTTGAAGAAGCTGCCGGGCTCGGACAAGAAGTTCTACTTCCCAGAGAAAGATGACAAGTCGATTGTCTACCCGCACGAGGATCTCGGAAAGGTAGAGGTGACGCCAGACCGCCACGCCTCCGTGTTCGAGATCGTCGACGACGTCCGTGATCTCAACTAATAGTTTGCAGGGCATTCCCAACTGTTGTATTTTTCCGTTCGACCATTATGTTTATTTGTTCCGACCTCAGCCAATATTGTGTCTTTAATAAAGTGTAATTACCAGGAAACAGCTGTCTCATATTTTGTTTTGATAATTGCATCGTCTGCGAAGTCAGTGACCTCAACTAGTGTTATGCAGGGCATTCCGAACCGTGTCTTTTCCGTTCCTACATCAGCCATAACTACGCCCTTGTTAAACTTGGAATTACCAGGAAATGGCTAGTCTCATTTTTTAAAATAATTGTATTTTTTAAAGCAACCATAGTATACCCATTTTTGGCGTTAATTTCAGTGTCGCAAATCCAGTGGGTTGGGCACAATTGGCTGTCGAAATCACCATACTCATTTTTTGCGAAAGTGCAAAAAATGAGTATAGTCGACTTTTCTCGGAAGACATGCTTGCCAAAGAACACCAGTTGACCAAAAAAATTTGTGCCACACTGGACATCGTAGTCAGAAAACGTAATGTCAACATCCCATTAACCCAGTATTGATATCTTATTTGGTTTGGAAGATATTACACTGGAAAGGTAAAACTATACTCATTTTAGCCGACCCTACCCTACCTAGGTAAATTTGTAGCTCAAGGTAATTTTCGATTTCTTGGAATTTCTTTTTCTAATGTTCATGGATGTGCTTAACAAGATTGTGATGTGACAGCTCATTTCCTCTGCAAATGCATACTTTTCAGTTGGGAGGCAAAATAACACCCATGAAGGGGCTTGGAGTTGGGTAATATAGCATGAAAGGTAATGTTCAAAATCAGGAAAAATGCAACGTAACCTAACCTAGCCTAACCTTCCATGCAAGAAAACGGTTTTAATGGAAATTTTTTAAATTAAATACATCGAAACTAAGTTAACTGAATCTAACCTAGCTGTTTTTGATTTTTTTTTTAAAGCCTGACAGGCTAACCTAAACTACCACAAACTGCATTTGAAGAAAAACAAGTTTTTATAAATGAAAAATATCACAAATTTTTCTGTTTTTCTTTGCAATCTGCAAGCACGCAAGTTGATAGAATGTTCATTTTAATCAACAACAAAAACTTCATTTTTTTCCAAACAAAGGAATAGAAAATCATGAAGAATATCAAAATTTTGACAAATTTCCACAAGAGCGAATGGTTCCATCATCTTCATCGTGTTCAGAGACGTGTTTGTACATTTTTTCCTGGAATGCTATGTCTGGTCTAAAGGAAAACAATTAACCCAACCTAATCTAACCAAACCTAACCCTTTGTTTGCCCCATGGAGGTAAAATGTCTGCAAAACTTATCTTGTAGATACCTTAAGCAGCAATAATACCCTTTTGATTTTAATGGTTTTTTAAAAGCAGGAGCTTAGACTAGGTTAACTTTGGTTTTTTCTGAAGCTTAGCTTTATTCTTCATTATATATTACCCCACTTGAAGGCCTACTTTTTGCTATTATTTTGCTTGCCAACTGAAAAGTAAGGAGTATATGATCGCCGGGAGTGGCTGAGATGCAACATGTTGGCTGACCTTGCAAAAACGCCTGATAAATATACGTCAAATATCGTTTGTTTGTCTTTCAAAATATGCGTGTCGTACATCGTTTCATCCTATTTGCATGAACATGCTCTGGGAAGACCAGTGGGGTTTATGCTGGGTCATGAATCCCATCAGGGTCTGGGCTTCCCCACTGGGATTTCTCAGTGGAAATCCTTGGAGAATTCACACCGGGAATAGTATAAAATCCCTCGGAGACTCTGTAGGAATCCCATGGTGGATTCCCATATGGAACCGCATGGGATTCCCACACGATTGTCTCATGGGGAATGTTTCATATCCTGGCAAGGACAATCCCATGCAATTTGATGGTCAATCCCATGGGATTTTTTTTTCACTAGGGATGGGACCCTATGCAGGCTCAAAACCACGACACCTTACATTTCCCCCAAAATTGCACCGTGTATGCCTCATTAGGTCTTACATATGTGATGTCAAGCATTATGCGGGGCAATGCAAGCTGTGACCTGCCTAGGTCACCGTGGTGTCACCGAATATCAAGCTGAGGCAATTAAGGGGATTGAAAAAATAAATAACGATGCCATATACATAAATGGGAGTCCTAACCAAGCATGCGGTACATTTGATCGTAACACGGAACTAATAACACGATATCCCAAGCAAGAACTGGTTGACGGGTAAAAGAGTATCACACATTTCACTTTTTCACTTAATGGTTAATTTCCCATAGGCTTTAACATGGGTATGGAGGATGAAAACCGCGACCCCTTAGATTTTCCCCAAAATTCCACCATGTGTGCCTCATTAGGTCTTACATATGTGATGTCAAGCATTCTGCGGGGCACTGCAAGCTGTGGCCTACACAGGTCACCGTGTGGGCACCGAATATCCAGCTAAGGGAATTAAGCGGAATATTTGAATAAATGACGATACCATATACATAAATGAGGGTCATATCCAAGCATCTGGTGCATTTGATGACAACACGGAACACATAATCAGGTACCCCAAGGAAGAACTGGTGGAGACGTAAAAGAGCATTACAAACTTCACTTTTTCTCTTAATGGTTAATTTCCCATGTGCACGGGACCCTATGGAGGAACAAAACCACGACCCCTTAGATTTTCCAAAAAATTGCACCATGTGTGCCTCATTAGGTCTTACATATGTGATGTCAAGCATTCTTCGGGGCATTGCATGCTGTGACCTACAGAGGTCACCGTGTGGGCACCGAATATCAAGGTCAGGGAATTAACCGGAATATTTGAATAAATAACGATACCATATACATAAATGGGTGTCCGATCCAACCATCCGGTACATTTGATCATAACACGGAACTAATAGCACGGTACCCCAAGCAAGAACTGGTTCACAGGTAAAACAGCATCACAAATTTCACTTCTTCACTTAATGGTTAATTTCCCATACCCTACGGAGGATCAAAATCACGACCCCTTAGATTTTGCCCAAAATTGCACCATGTGTGCCTCATTAGGTCTTACATATGTGATGTCAAACATTCTGCGTGGTATTGCAAGCTGTGACCTACCGAGGTCACCGTGTGGGCACCGAATATCCAGCTAAGGGTATTAAGCGCAATATTTGAATAAACAACGATACCATATACATAAATGGGGTCCTATCCAAGCATCTGGTACATTTTATCATAACACTGAACTAATAACACGGTACCCGGAGCAAGAACTGGTTGACATGTAAAAGAGCATCACGCATTTCACCTTTTCACCCAATGGTTAATTTCACATAGGCTTTAACATGGAACCCTAGGGAGGATCAAAACCACGACCCCTTATATTTCCCCCAAAATTGTACTATGTGTGCCTCATCAGGTCTTACATATGTGATATCAAGCATTATGCGGGGCATTTCACGCTGTGACCTGCAGATGTCACCGTGCGGTCACCGATTATCAAGCTAAGGGAATTAAGCGGAATATTTGAATACATACCGATACCATATACATAAATGGGTGTCCTACCCGAGCATCCGGTTCATTTCATGATAACACGGAACTAATAACCCGGTGCCCCAATCAAGTACTGGTTGACAGGTAATAGAGCATCACAATTTTAACTTTTTCACCTAATGGTTAATTTCCCACAGGCTTTAACATAGGACCCTACGGAGGATCAAAACCACGCCCCTTAGATTTTCCCCACAATTGCACCATGTGTGCCTCATTAGGTCTTACATATGTGATGTAAAGTATCCTGCGGGGCATTGCAAGCTGTGACCTACAGAGGTCACCGTGCGGTCACCGAATACCAAGCTAAACGATTTAAGCGGAATATTTTAATGCATAACGATACCATATACATGAATGGGGGTCCTTTCCAAACATCACATATGTAAGACCTAATGAGGCACACATGATACAATTTCGGGGGAAATCTAAGGGGTCGTGGCTTTGATCCTCCATAGGGTCCCATGTTAAAGCCTATGGGAAATTAACCATTGAGGGAAAAAGTGAAATTTGTGATGCTCTTTTACCTCTCAACCAGTTCTTCCTTTGGGTACGGTGTTATTAGTTCCGTGTTATGATCAAATGTACCAGATGCTTGGATAGGACTACAATTTATGTATGTGGCATCGTTATTTATTCAAATATTCCCCTTAGTTCCCTTAGCTTGATATTCGGTGACCGCACGATGACCTCTGTAGGTCACAGCTTGCAATGCCCCGCATAATGCTTCACATCACCTATGTAAGACCTAATGAGGCACACATGGTATAATTTTGGGGAAATTATAAGGGGTCGTGGTTTTGATCCTCCATAGGTTCCCATGTGAAAGCCTACGGGAAATTAACCATTATGTGAAATAGTGAAATTTGTGATGCTCTTTTACCTCTCATCCAGTTCTTCCATGGGGTGCCGGATTACTAGTTCCGTGTTATTATAAAATGCACCGGATGCTTAGAGAGGACCCCCATTCATGTATATGGTATCGTTATGCATTAAAATATTCCGCTTAATTCCCTTAGCTTGATATTCGGTGACCGCACGGTGATCTCTGTAGGTCACAGCTTGCAATGCCCCGCAGAATGCTTGACATCACATATGTAAGACCTAATGAGGCACAGATGGTGGAATTTTGGGGAAAATCTAAGGGGTCGCGGTTTTCATCCTCCATAGCGTCCCATAAACCCTATGGGAAATTAACCATTAAGTGAAAAAGTGAAATTTGTGATGCTCTTTTACCTGTGAACCAGTTCTTGCTTGGGATATCGTGTTATTAGTTCCGTGTTACGATCAAATGTACCTGATGCTTGGTTAGGATTCCCATTGATGTATATGGCATCGTTATTTATTCAAAAATTCCCCTTAATTCCCTTAGCTTGATATTCGGTGACCGCACGGTGACCTCTGTAGGTCATAGCTTGCAATGCCCCGCAGAATGCTTGACATCACATATGTAAGATCTAATGAGGAACACATGGTACAATTTTGTGGAAAATCTAAGGGGTCGTGGTTTTGATCCTCCATAGAGTCCCATGAGAAATTAACCACTAAGTGAAAAAGTGAAATTTGTGATGCTCTTTAACTGTCACCCAGTTCTTGCATGGGGTACGGTGTGGTTAGTTCCGTATTATGATCAGATGTACCGGTTGCTTGGATTTGTCGACCATTTCTTGCATTGAATGCCGTGCGATTAGTTCTGTGTTATGATCAGCAGTGTCGGATGCATGCCGAGAACTTCATTGTACACGTCATGGTACATTCATTAACATTTTGACCTCTGGAGGTCAGAAAATGTTATGCGCTATGAAACGCTATGGTGTGTGTGTTCGGAAACACATCCTATGTCGATGTGCAAGATTTGGTGGAAATCGGAGGCGTCGTCGATTTCTGCTGAATATGAATATCGAACTTCTGCCAATTGTATGGACGTCCCTCGAAGTACAGCTATAGCAAATTGCATAGCAGTGCGCATTGCAAAATATCAAACAGGATCTTTCCTTCCTCCATGCTGATGCTGGAACTATCATTTCATCGCCGCCTTGGTTGCCAGCTACTGAATAAAATGATTGCCCTTGGTGCGGCAGGATCGCCAACCCGCAACGTATGGAACCTGCGAAATAACCTACTATTTACCAGCACGGAAGAACGTTTTGCCTCTAGTAAAGTTAAATGCATTCAATTAGAAGATTATTTCTTTTCCTCATACCTTTCTGGCGCAGATGTATTTCTAAGCTTCGATGTACCTCATTTTTGTATTTAAGTATACTCCCAGATTGGCTTTGTTGTTTAGGGCTAGGCGCGTTTTTTTAGGACACCGGTGCGATTTGAAAGCCCGATGCATTTGTCGCTTTTTGTTGACGCACGTTTTTAGAAGCCCGTGCATTTCGAAGTTCCCAATGTGTATATTTAGCGTCACGACGACTTTTAAAAGGGTCATGCCACTTTGCGGGGTCTGGCATGTTTTTGACGCCGTCGTGCCGTCTTTGCGGCCCCGGTGTGTTTTGAGTACACCCGGCTCGTTTTGAGGGCTTCCGGTCTGATTCTGAGGGCTTCCAGTGTGCCTGTTTAGGGCCCCAGCGAATTTGAAAGCCATGCCACTTTTTGTGGGGCCTGGTGCGTTTTGGAGGGCCTCGATTGAATGTCTGGCTGCCGGTGTGCTTTCTGGGCAACACTGTATGCGTTTAAGGCCTACAACGCGGAGCTTTGTGGTCCACGACAGAACCTTTTGGGGACCCAGTACGATGTTTGGGTCTAGGGAGGGATTTTTTTTCGAGCCCGGACTGATTTTTCCGGACCCTTGCTTAATTGCTCGTAACTCAGCTTGACTTTTGTTTCGATTATCCGTGCAATTTTGGGGGCCCGAACGTGATTTTTCGGAGCCCATGAAATGTTTTCGAATCCAGGCACGATTCTTCGGGGTTCACTACCATTCAGGGATGGCAATTGCTCCTCTCCCTTAGATACGGCACTGGTACTTTCTACGTATTTCGAACTGAAGTCCAAGCTAAAATATAATCCTATAATAAATCAATGGCAGATCCAAGCTTCGGGAGGGGATGGGGGGGGGGCAAGGGTTAATTGCCGCCAATTTCCGAAAACCTAAAACCATCGGTAAGCTTAGGAAGAGATCCAGAAGAAATCCCGCCGAGCCCAGCAAACTCCTCTCGGCCCCTGAAAACTCACGCCCAGGACCGAAAAAAATCGCGTCCAGGCACCAAAAGTACCCCGTGACTCGGAAAATCAACCGGGCTCCGAAAATTTCCCAACGAAAACTCATGCCGGGGTCCCGAAAAATCCTGCTGAAGCCCCAAAAAAATCCGTCGGGATCCCACTAATTCGCGTAGGGGCCACACGCATTCGCGTCGGGGCCCCCAAATAAACACAGTCATGAGGCAAATGACACCATGGGTGTCATGTTATGAAGTTGAGGGAGGAAAATGACCTTTTTGTCAGCCAAAGCTGCTTCCAAAATATTTGCATCTAGCGTACGCTTATAGGCCCAATGGCTAAGCTTCAGCATGATCGGGGGGAGGACAAATCCATGATTGTGGGTGCCAAATAAATGGTTGAGGAGGGCAGTGCTAGTGTTAAGTGATACTCCTGGCGGTGCCCTAAAAGCACACCGGGAGCCCGAAAACGGATCGGCGCCCTTCAAAATACACAATCTTCGAGGCCTACAATCTTCCATTTTATTGCATGTCGGCAAGATAGCGGGCCGACTGAGAGCCAGCTGTCTGACGTCACGCTGATTTACAGCACGACGCTGGCCTATTTATATATATATATATATAGAGAGATATATATATATATATACATATATATATATATATATATATAGATATATATATATATATATATATATATATATATATATATATATATATATATATATATATATATATATATATATATATATATATATATATATATATATATATATATATATATATATATATATATATATATATATATATATATATATGCACGTGTGTGTGTATGTATATATACGCATACATATGGGAGACCGAGTCTAGTTAATACACAGGATGGTTGTCTCTATAGAGACAACCAAGATAGAACCCAAGATAACTATAGTTATCTTGGGTTGATACAGCACTTGCGTCAAAACAGCTCATATTCGTATTCGGAGGCGGAGGCGGACTGCCATGATTTCGCTCAAAATCGTCTCAATGGTACTTCTAGATATGCCGAACACAGCTATGCATGTTACATGTAGGCACATTTAAACCTGAAGGGCCATTCAAGTGGGATATCAATAGGGCGAGCTATCACGATTTCCACAAAAACGGTCACAGCGATGCTTCTTGATGAGCCAAAAATAGCGATGCATGTTGCACGGAGCCACATTCGAGTATGCGATCTACATGAGTCATTCAAATTAGAGGTCAATGGGGCGGACGATCACGACTTCCTTAAAATTTGCCACAGAGGTAGTATTTACCGCGCCAATCACAGCGGTGCACGTTGCATGGAGCCGCATTCAAATATGTGACCTGCTTGGGTTATTCAAGTTCGAGCTCACAAGGGCGGACTGTCACGATTTCCCTCAAAATCATCACACTGGTACTACGTGATGCTCCGAAAACAGCTATGCATAGTGCACGGAGCCACATTCAATTTGACTTACACGGATCATTCATGTGAGAAGTCAATACGGCGGATTAAGACAAGCATCCTAAAAGTAGTTACAGAGGACCTACTTGACATCCCGAATACAGCTATGCATGCTCATCTAGCCGCATTCAAAGATGTGACCTACAGGGGTCATTGAAGTTAGAGGTCAGTAGGGCGGGCTACCATACTATCACCACAACCGGTCTCAGTGATACTTCCTGATATTCCGGATGCGGCTATGTATATTACATGGTAGCACGCCCGCCTTACATGTATATTACAGCTTTGTATCGATCAGGAACCTTGCCACATTCTCAGCAACTGGAGCTCGATAAGGTGATTTGCGAGGAAATCAGTAGAAACTTTCAGAGGAAATGCCTTATTCATGGTGACTTTAACCTAAAAGGATATAAAAATGTTGGTGTTGGCTCCCCATCATGTAAACTGTTTGGGAGGTGCCTTGAAGAGGACTTGTTCTTACACCAGTTTGTGGCGGAACCAACCAGGCGGGGCTCATTCTTGGATCTTGTCTTCTCAGATTTGAGTGATTTGGTTCAAGACTTGACTGTGGGAGAAGCTCTGGGAAGAGGTGACCATAGCATGGTGATATTTAAGGTACAAGTAGCAGGGGCAGTCAAGGTTAATTTGGCAAAGATTTCAAATTTTAACAGGGCATACTTTGACTGCATGAGAGGCTTTAAGTGCCATCAAATGGGAAGAATAATTTTTGTATTTGAATGCCTGTGAGGTGTGGGAAAGGTTCAGGTCTTGCTTGAGGGAGGTTCAGATTGGACGTGTCCCCCAAGAGCAAAGACGCAAGGGAAGGGTAGGAAAGCCAGCATGGCTTACACCAGATTTGATGAGAGCAATTAAGGCTAAGAAAGATGCATTTAGAGTATTTAAGGAAGCTTCAAATAACGTAAATCTAAGGTCATATCAAAAAGCTAGAGATGCTGTGAAGCAGAAAACCAGAGCAGCAGGGCGAGCAGGGAAATTAGATTTGGCTGGGAGCTGTAATGGGGACAGTGGAAGGTTATTTAGTTTCTGCAAGCTGGGTAAGGTTTTAAGCACGATTGGTCCACTGGAGGTGAGTGGGACTGTATTGAGTGGGGATGGTGAGATGGTTGAGGAGCTGAGCAGGCAGTTTAAATCAGTGTTTACAGTGTAGAATGTGACAAATCTGCCAACCGTGAACCACGGTTCAGTGACGGGTGATCGGATGCGCGATGTTGATTTCATTGATGGTGATGTTGTTTTCAGTTATATCAGAGAAATGAAGCCAAGCAGGGCAGCGGGACCTGATGGAGTTTGTGCTGGGGTGTTGTGGGAAGCTGAAGAGGAACTGGCGATTCCACTTAGTGTAATGTTTTGTGGATCAGTTTCACAAAGTGAAGTTCCAACAGACTGGAGGGGGGCAGGTGTAGTTCCTGTTTTCAAGAAGGGAGAGAGAGGGAAGGTTGAAGGTTGTAGACCAGTAGGCCTGACATCCTTAGTCTGCGGGGTGCTCGAGTCAATTATCAAGGATAGAATAGTTGGTTTTCTGGAGGGAAACGGATTGATTCGAGATGCTCAACATGGGTTTGGAAAGGGGAGATCGTGTCTCGCAAATCTCTTGGACTTTTTGAATTTTGCTGCAGAACGGTTTGATCAGGAAGATCGGGTTGATGTAGCGTATCTTGACTTTGGTGAGGCCTTTGACAGAGTGCCCCATAAACGGTTAATGATGCACCTTCGGGTCCGTGGCATAGCGGGTAGCATCCTGAAATGGATAGAGTTGTGGCTCTCAGATGGACAGCGGAGAGTGGTGCTCAATGGTACGGGGTCATCATGACAAGGTGTTCTTGGTGGAGTCCCTCAGGGGTCGGTACTGGGGCCACTGTTGTTCATTATATTTGTGAATGGCATTGAATGTGGCCTAAGCAGTGAAGTTTTGAAGTTTGCGGATGACTTGAAGGTCTTTAGGGCAGTAGCAGGGCACAATGAACGGGTTTTGCTGCAGAACGACTTAGACGAGCTTGTGAAGTGGTCCGAAGAATGGCAAATGAGGTTTGATTTTGATAAGTGCAAAGTCATGCATGTGGGTGGGAAGCATATGAGGGCGCCATGCTTGATGGGTGGCCGAGTGCTGTCTGTGACTCAGCAGGAGAGGGACTTGGGTGTTGTTTTGAACACGAAATTGGGGGCATCGGAACAGACCAGGGAGGCCGGGAGGAGGGCACTAGGAATGCTTGGGGCAATACAGAGGAATGTGTCATACAAAGGTGGGGAGGTCATCGGGAGGCTTTGCTGTGCATGTGTCGGGCCACATTTTGAATGCTGTGTCCGGGCTTGGTCCCCTAGTTATGGGAAAGATTGTTGGCTTTTGGAGGGAGTGCAAGGGAGGGCAACAGGGGTGGTTGGTGGTGTGGGCAACCTGGCATGTGAGGGGAGATTGAGGAAATTGAATATGTTTTCACTTAGATATAGAAGGCTGAGAGGAGATCTCATCGAGGTTTTTAAATTTGTTCATGGTCAGGAACAGGGATATCTCAGGGAAATGTTTGAATTTAACAGAAATGATGCAATTAGAGGTCATCAATTCAAAATTAAAGTTAATCACAGCAGGACAAGGTTAAGACAGTCCTTCACCAACAGGGTAGTAGAACACTGGAACCAGCTGCCAGGTACCATTGTCAGTAGCAACACACTGAACTTCTTTAAAAATGGCATAGACAATCATTATAAGAATAGGGGGCTTGTTTTTCTGTATTCCAGGGAGGGTTGATAGACAGATTTGGTGGGCATCTGGTTCAGTGTCCAAAGTGCAACCAAGAAGGGCCCTTGTGGCTCATAGTTGCACTGATCTTTTATGTCTTTATTTATGTCTTTACATGGAGCTGCATTCAAGCCTGTGACCTGCATGTGTCATTGGAGTCATAGGTCAATAGGGCACACTCTCACGATTTGCTCCAAAACTGCCACGGAGGTAGTATTTAATGCGCCAAGCTCAGCGAGATACGTTGCATGGAGCCACATTCAAATATGTGGTCTACAGTATTCATCTAAGTTCGAGGTCAATCGGGCAGACTCACGATTTCCACAAAAAAATAGCCACAGTGATGCTTCTTGATGCGCCAAGCATAGCTATGTATGTTGCATGGGGCCACATTCAAATATGTGACCTACAGCGGTATTCTAAGTTCCGAGTCAATAGGAAAGAACTATCAGAATATCGCCACAAACGGTCTCAGTTATACTGCCTGACGCCCCGAATACAGCTATGCGTATGGCATGGAGCCACATTAAAACATGTGATCTATAGGTTAGTAGAGGTTAGTAGGACGGACTATCACAAGTACCCAAAAGATGGTCACAACGAAATTACTTCATACTCCTGACACTTGTTCCATCGAGCCGCCCTATTGACCTCGAACGTAGATGACCCCTGTACAGATGCGGATCCAGGACTTGTCATGGAAGCACTTTGTCTCTGGAGGAGCGCCTCTGGCTGAAAATGTCGAGGGGGAGGAGGGGGTGCACTCGAACCTTTTCCTTCCAAGGGGCGTCTGAAAAAAATTTGACTGAGGGTGCACTCGAGCACACTCAAAGGGCATCTTTTTCTCTCAGTGGGGCGCCTCTGAAGAGTTCGAGGGGGGGGGGGTGCACTCGAGCCCTCTCGGAGGGCGCCTTTTCCCGCCGGTGGGGCGCCAATTTCCATAAGGACACATATCCCCAGTGCCCCCTTGCATCCGTCACTGCCATTGTAGGTCGCATACTTGAATGTGGCTCCGTGAAACATGCATAGCTATGTTTGTCTTATCAAGAAGCATAGCTGTGACCATTTTTGTGGAAGTCGTAATAGCTCGACCAATTGACCTATAACTTCAATGGCCCCTGCAAATCACATGTTTGAATTTCGTTCGGTGGAACATTCATAGCTGTGTTGGTGGTGTCAATTAATTTATATGTGACTATTTTGGGGTAATTGTGATAGTCGGCCTGATACACCTCTAACTTGAATGGCCCGCGTAATTTATATATTTGAATGTGGCTCTGTGTAACATGCATAGCTTTTTCGGAGCATCACGTTGTACCTCGGTGGTGATTATTTTTTAAATAAAAAATAAATCATAATAGTCTGCCTTCTTCACCTCCAACTTGAATGACTCCTGTAGGCTACATATGCAGATGTAGCGCCGTGCAACATACATACCTGTGTTCGGGGTATCAAATAATTCCTGTGACTATTTTTATGTAAGTCGTGATAGTCCGCCCTTTCGGCTTCGAACTTAGAAGACCTAGCTGTAGCAGATTCGAGCGTGGCCCTATACAACGTGCATAGTAGCCAGGGACGTACACATTTTTTTGCGAAGTCGCTTCGAAACCAGTTGAATTCTTTTTCATTTTGTTCTTGCGATCACGGGAAGGTGATCGCAATTTAAGTATCTATCTAGATTTAACCAAAATTTCATGCTGTCGCACAATTTTCCCCCGCCGACCGGTCGTCGCGCCCGGCCGGCCGGCAATGGGTATTCCGACGATGCGTTGCCAGCCAGTTGCCGGCTGCCTTGACCCACTACTAGATATTGCAATCTGCAGAAATGCTCGGGCCCAAGCCCGACCCGAACCCGACCTCTGAAGTCCCGGACCCGTTAGGAGCCCGCCGTAAGTCCCAGGCTCCGTCCAAGCTCAACTTTTGCATGGAATGCTATGGAGGAGTTGACGGTCAGGCCCGACAGGAGACTGTTTGTGCCTATGTCTGGCCCGGGGGTCGGATCCTCGGGCCTTAGTTTGCCCCCTTTACCCGTATATTGTGCGGATAAGGGTGACCTTATTCGCACATGCCGTAGTATCCTAGCGGCTCCAACTCCATTAGGACATAAAAGCTAATTCAGTTATTTTTACTCATGCTAGAGGAAACCACAACTCAACAAACGGGATTGTATTTTGCCGAATGCCTGAACGTGAGTGCGAATGATGGAACGCTCCAATCACTACGTGCTGGCATGACTATGATCGAGTGCTACACCGTGCTCACAATGTTTCATAACATGTTGCAGCTTGCACCAGAAAACCTGCCGAGCAGAGGCACAGCCAAGGACGGGGGGAGCCCGCCCACACCTTACCAACCAAAAGTACACTAGTTGAAACAGGTAATTTTGAGGTTGTCACCACGCAAACCAAAAAATTTAGACACGCTTCGCGCGCCGAAAGCATTCTCTGCTTCAGGATTATTTTTTGTTGGGCCTCCCTTAAGAAAATCATGGCTGCCCCACTGCTCCGGGTAAGTTGATACAGCCTGAATCAACTTAATCAACCTGTATCAACATCATCCTGTATCAACTCACTGGTAACGAAATTAAATAACCACATAATTCCTTATGTTTATTGAGATGTTTACTACACAGTTTCAGGATTATCTTATTCAATGTTTCTGTGGACATTTCTCACTCGACAGAAAATACGGAAGAAGGAAAAGGTGTGTAACCACGGAATGAACATTTGTGCTTTTCATAGATGACAAATCATGAGCTATGGCCAGCCGGGTCGCACACCAGTGGTATTACTGTAAAAGTATAATATGAACCCGCCATATGGTGCAAGCCAATTCCACCTATGGATAATACATTTGATTCAACCTACATTTATTTATCAACTTACCCTATAGCCAGCAACAATGTACCCCAAAAGCTAGGTAAGTTCATGAATCGGTAGTTGTACGTTCAGTAAACATACCGATGTCGGCCCGCTGTCGGCACGTGTCGGGGGGAGCTCGACATATCTCGTGAGCGGCATGCCGATATCTGGCCGCTCTCGGCCCGACATCGGCAAATTGACCTGGAATATCGGCATATGTCGGGTTGAATTTGGCATATCAATAGCGGCCAGCCGACGTCCGGCCGTTGTCGGACCGACAGCGGGGATTCATATAGATAGCGGCATGACGACATCGGGCCTACATCGGTTCAACAGCGGCAGGAGCGTATTTAGAAATGTAAATTAGTCAAGCGGCATGATTTCAAATTGCGCTGGGACACCGTAATTGGAGGGTGAGGGTGGGGGTGGGGGAACAAACCGGTTCGAAGTTGGTACCGACCCCGACCAAGGTACAAAACTTCGAGGGGGTACACTCTGACTTCACACCTAGTGAACATGTTGACAGCAGTCCGATGTCGGCCTGATGCTGAAAATAGGGTCTACTTTTGGCCGCTGCCGGGACGCTAGCGACCCGTTGTCGGCTGGCAGTGAAATTTTCGCCTCACATTCCGCCGACATGCAGCCGAAACCCAGCCGTTATGTAGCCGACTTGGAGTCGATGTCGGATTGCAGCGGCCCTCTGTCGGCTGAGCATTGGATCCGCCCATGCTGACATCAAGCCGACAATGAGCCGAGATTCAGCTGAGGTTAAGCCGAGATCCATGTCCACACTGTTATCAAATCGACGTTCCCATGCTATCTAGCGGACGCTCCCCCGCTATCCAGCCGACGTCCCCTGACATCCAGTCAACGCTGACCCGCTATCCAGCCGAGGCTCACCCGCTATCCAGCCGACGCTGAAAAAGTCTGCTGAAATGGAATTGCCTGGTGACTTTTTGGCAGGACGTGCAAAAAGATTATTTAGCTTCTATATATTTAAGTATAAAAGCTGCAGTGTGGGGCAACGGGATGTAGATGGTGAAAGCATTTACCTATATATATTAGTTCGACCAACTTTTGACTTCACACACAGTTCTCATGACGGAGCCGCAGAAGGCTCGATCCTTAAGGCTCGAGCCTTAAGCACCGGGAATTCCCGGTGTTTTATGCCTTGGAGATTCAATGTCGTTCTGCCTGTCGGAGAGCTACAAGCGGAAAAATAAATATTATTATGGGGCTTTGGTGTGATTTTTGTGCCCCAGAGTGATTTTTCGAGCCGTGATTTATTTATTTATGCAGGGCCACTGCTTACATTTCGTGTCCCTGGGTTCATTTTTTTTTAGTCCCGTGATATTTCCAGGGCCCAGCGCTAGCTTTGGCGCCAGAGCGTGATATTTCGGGCCCTGGCGCTATTTTCCAAGTCACGTCACGATTATTTTGGACCTATCACCATTTGGACCAGGTCATAACCTCCACAACTCCGATGCGGTCATTACCTCCATAGCTCACAACCTCCACAACTACGAAGCGGTCATAACATCCACAGTTCACAACCTCCACAACACGGAAGCAGTCATAACCTCCACAGGACACAGCCTCCACAACTCCGAGGCGGTCATAACCTCCACGGCTCACAACATCCACATATTCAAGAACCCATAATTTCCTAGAATCATCACTTCAGCTAGCTATCGCTAGGTAGCAGCAAGGTCTAGGTATTATTGCAACGAATATGGAAAGAATGTCATGAGGCTGAACGTTGACGTATAGTAACCTAACCTAACCAAACCTAACCTTACCTAACCTAGCCCAACCTAAGCTAAGCTAATCTAACCTAACCTAGCCTAGCCTAACATAACCTAACATAATACCTAGACCGTGCTGCTACCTAGCGATAGCTAGCTGAAGTGATACCTCTCAGAAATTATAAAGTTCTTGAATCTGTGGATGTTGTGAGCTGTGGAGGTTATAACCCCTTCGGAGTTGTGGAGGTTGTGACCTGTGGAGGCTATGACCGCTTCGAAGTTGTGCAGGTTGCGAACTGTGGAGGTTATGACCGATTCTGAGTTGTGGAGGTTGTGAAATGTGGAGGTTATGACCCGTGGAGATTACGACCGCTTCGGGTATGTTAAATTTATGGAGGCTATGAACTGTTGAGGTTATCATCTGTGGAGGTTATGAAGCTTAAGAATGTTCGAACCGGTTTGTTCCCCCACCCCCTACCATCCAATTACGGTGTCCCAGCGCCATTTGAAATCATGCCGCTTGACTAATTTAGTGCAAACCAACTTCAGAATGAATATGGGACCATATGAACGCCCTAGGCATTCTGTTGTATTGGACATTTGTAGCTTTGACATCCTCTTGCATGTTGCACCCGAATGATCTTGACTGTTAGATATTCTGATGCTTGGACATATTATTATGGTAGGATATTGTGACATTGCGCCAAGGTAAAGATAATAATTTGGCAGCAGTTTAATTTGGTAGTACTATTTGTAGTCGAACGTGGTGGTGCCAAGACCAACGAAGTTGGTCTTGGCCAACGAAGTTGCGCCAAGGTCTTGGCCAACGAAGTTGCGTTCAAGGCCATATAGTCGGTTGCGTTGGTCCCGCGCCAACGAAGTTGCGTTTGGCGCGGGATTATGCGGAGACGTTTGGCTTTCGTGTCTTGTAGAGAACGATGAGCGCGCGAAAATTTGATCTGGACTGATCGTACCTGCACGGCGATGGTAAGAGGGATTCACAAAATGTTCACATTCTTCTTGACATTCATTCGATGTTATTAAATAGGTAAATTTTCAGTTTAAGGTAACTTGATTTCTTGGAATTTCTCTTCCAAATGGAATGTTTATGAATGTGCTTAACGCGACCGCTCATGTCCTCTACAAATGCATACTTTTCCATTGGGGGCATAATAACACCCAAAAATGGGCTTGGAGTTGGGTAATATAGCACAAAAAGTAATGTCCAAAATATAGAAAAAAAGGAACATCCTAACCTGACTGGTAAATTCATGCTTTAAGGTGTTTTTGGATTTTTTTTAATTGACTTGGAATACAATGTTTATGAACATTATTTGGAAGATGCTACCACTTGTTTTTGGTGTTCATGCTTACTTTACAATTTGAATGATGACATAGTCATGTCAGTATAGTGTGATGACATCATATGCATGGCACTGAGGCCCAATTGGCTAATGCTGCAAGTGATTCACATACCTTAATGAAATGGACTGCTGGCCTGTGGTTTCAATCTCTTTTCCAACCACAAGGCACAAGTTTGTGAAACACTAAATGTGCCAAGGTTCCAGGAGAGCTCTGTCAAGCAATGCTCCCTTGTCACAAACCCACACTTCTTGCTCTCAGCAGCATGAAGCATGTCAGAACACTCACAAATGTCTATGTTCCTGAAACCTGCAGGCCTTTGCACAATTAGGGTATATCACTTTAAGCAGAGAACACTGGCATCTATAAAAGTCTGAGCTGGCTTGATTGCTTTGATAGAAAGTTTAATGATATAGTATGGAACTGCATCACAACTTGCACACACCAAAGCCGGTAATCTGCCTTTTGGCCGACACATACTGCCAAGGTTAGTGATTTGTAAAGAGGTGTACAGTGGGGAACAGTGACGTCACAGGAGTCAGGGAAGTGACGTCACAGGAGTCGGGTGTTGGTAAAGATTACCACCTAACCCAGACTAAGATAATGTAGCATAATATACAAAATGTATCATAGCATAATATAATCTAACCTAACCTAACCGGAAAAACAGAATCCTCCGAAGCCATTTTTTCCACCATGACGTCATGAAATATATGTGACATTGTATAGGCAACTCTTTACAAATCACTAACCTTGGCAGTATGTGTCGGCCGAAAGGTGAAGATTACCCCAAAGCCATTCTTGCACTGATGGATGGACTTAGAGATCATGCTGACAGCAGTCAGCTACTGCTGTCTACTGCTGCAGCCTTTTCGGTAAATTTCCAGAAACAGGTAAAATGTGATTTTTGTGAATTTTTTGTTTGAATACAGGGTATTTTAACGTAAAAATCATGATGCGACCACTCATTTTCTCTGCAAATGATTACTTTTAAGTCAGCGACGGTTGATGACGTCATAATGATTTGATCAAGTCATATGCATTAAGTCGGGGAAAAAACTAAACTAACCTAACCTAGACTAAGATAATGTAGCATAATATATCAAATATATCATACCATAATATAATCTAATCTAACCTAACCGAACTGGAAAACCAGAATCGTCCAAAACAAATTGTTCTGCCATGACATCAAATATATTAGACAAAATACAGCATCGCAAGGAATTTCCGGCCCTTATCGACGGTTGCTGGCGCTGTGTTGCGAGTATTCATTCTCGGAGATAATGTTGAATTAAGGCAGAAACAAGGTTTTCAATGTCAAAGAGTATTCAATTGAGTGCATGAAGTGTTGAATGTCTTCTTTATCACGTCTGACACACCAGGTATGGATAATTATATGTGATGTGCTATGTTTGCAGAGTGAAGATTATGGTAGTGTATTTGTTTGCCAACTGAAAAATAGCCATTTGCAGAGTAAATGAGTGGTCGCATCATGGTTATTACATTAAAATGCCCTGTATTAAAAAAAAATCACATTTTACTTGCATCTGGAATAATACTGCCTTTTCTGTAAATTTTTGATAAAAGGTGTTTTGGGAATTTTGGGAATACTTTTTCAGAATATGATGTTTATGAAGATGACTAAGAAGATGTGACCCTCATTTTTGGTGCTGATGCTTGCTTTTCAATTTGGACAATTACTCATTTGTATGGTGTAATGATGTCATAGGTATGGCACTGAGACTTTGACTGGCTAACAGAGTGGGAAACTTACTTTCCGGGTTGGGAGTCGGAGTGCAAACCGGTATCTTCCGGAGTACATTTTCAGACATTATTTTGTATGCATGGAATCTGTTTACCAGTAACCGACCAGAAAAACCTAACTCAGACCTACATAATATGCATAAGTAATATCATTCTCATTTTTGGTCAGATGAAATGTCAAAACAAAGGAACAAGGAAGTGAACAATGGATGGCACTGCCCGGCAGTGACTCGTAATAATCAGCAGTTTCGTTTTTCATAACTCACAGGAGCAATGCGCTTTCCTTTCACTTTTGGCTCAGTACAAGGCTAGCCATATGAAAAACAAACAAAAATACTTCACACTTCACCCTCAGCTCAGAGCGCATACCTACCTACGCAGCCAATTTCCCACGTAATACGAACGCAACTCCGCTACCGCACACGCCACAGTTGGATGTGATCAAAGCAAAGGATCAGTCGAGGTCTTCTGTTTACAGTATGACACTATTAACCACATGTTCAAAGTTGCTAATGGTTATGACGTCATATAAAAATTACCTTACATTGATTGGTTGACAGACAGATTTCGTAACAGAAAACGCTAACGCAGCCAATTCTGATCGGTGGCCTCCGGAGAACGTCTCTTAAAACTGTCAAACTTTCCCACTATAGGGTGGCAGAAACACAGCTTTTCCGAGACGCGGCTCCAAAGCCGGAGAACAGTGTACTCAGTGCGCATGCGCATCTTTTTGCAAGTTGTAGTCGGCGTGTTGTTGTCGGCAATTGGGGTTGAGATTTGAGGAAATTGAGGTTCAGCAATCGGTAGTTGAGAGCTGACTGCTACAAAAAAGTGGTTAGAGTGGTGACCGTAAGTGGAATAACCGGCGTTTTTTTGGTGTATTTCTGTGTTGGTTTTTATTCATATCTTTGTTCCCACATTTCAATTTGTGTCGGAGTACATGTGAAGCCCATCCTATCCAGTATGAACCCGGAGTGCAGAAATGTTTTCAGAGATAAAATATCTTAAGAAGTGCCTTAATTCCCACCCTGCTGGCTAATGCTACAAACGGTTCACATACCTTAATGAGATGGTCAAAATAGCTTAACCTAAACTAACCTAACCCAACCTAGCATAACCTAACCTAACCTAACCTGCTTACCTCTTGGTTTATCATAGCTATAATTTATATAATGTGCCATGAGATTATGTTGACTGGCTAATGCTACAAATGGTTCACATACCTTAATGAGATGGTCGAAGTAGCTTAATCTAACCTAACCCAACCCAACATAACCTAACCTGCTTACCTCTCAGTTTATCATAGCTATAATTTATATACTGCACCATGAGGTTAGGTTAGGTTAAGCCACTTTGACCATCTCATTAAGATATGTGAACCATTTGTAGCATTAGCCAGTCAAAGCCTCGGTGCCATACCTATGACATCACACTGTACAGATGTGACGTCATAGTTCAAATTGAAAAGTAAGCATCAGCACAAAATGAGAGGTTGCATCTTCTTAATCACATTCATAAACATCATATTCTGAGAGAAAAAAATCCCAAAACACCTTTTTATAAAAATGTAATGCCTTTTCTCATTAATTTCAAGAAATACTATGAGAAATAATGATATATTACAATGTAATATGATATATTACAATGTAATATGATATATTACAATGTAAAAACACTAGCATGTAAACATGTATGTAGGTGCTGACCTAATCTGTTTGTCACATCCTGACCTGCTCAATGTGCAGGTCAGGTTGTGGAGGTTATGATTCGTGGAGGTTCTGCCTTGATGAGGCAGGCCTCATCAAGTTTTGTCTGGATCGTGTTGTGATTTGTCTGTTCTGTCTGCAAGTGTGCATGATATATGTGGCAAATAGGTGGAAATGAACCATTTTTGACATGTAGAAGTGTTGGAATCGACTGCATGGAGTGTTGAATTTCCCCTTAGTCATGTCTGAGAAGTGCCAGGTGAAGGATGGATAAATTATGGCACAGAGAAGAGCAGTGCTGCATGATGGCATATTATATGAATGATCACTATGATCAACCAAATGAGGCATGAACCCTGAATGCGAGTGGTGATATCTTCCAAATCATGTTCATAAACATGGTATTCTGAAGGCAAATTATAAAATTACTGAAATGCATTAAAGCACAAATAATACTGCCTAACATTCCATGCCAAAAAATAATGTTAAAAAATGGCTAATTTAACACATCTCTTTTTCATCAAAAAAATACAATTAAACAACCCCCTTAAGCCCAAATAATACATCAAATTAAACAACCTAAGCCAACCTAGCCTTATCTGTTGTTGAAAAAAAAATCATTTTTTTCAAAAAAGATTCTTTGAAAACTATTGGAGACGTTTTTTGTCTTACCAACAAATGCATACCCCGACCAAACAATCCCTTTGTTTCATGGAGGTGAAATGTGTGCAAAACTTGTCTCATTGATACTTTAAACTGCAATAGTGCAATTTAACAGAAATGATGCAATTAGAGGTCATCAATTCAAAATTAAAGTTAATCACAGCAGGACAAGGTTAAGACAGTCTTTCTTCACCAACAGGGTAGTAGAACACTGGAACCAGCTTCCAGGAACAATTGTCAGTAGCAACACACTGAACATCTTTAAAAACGGCATAGACAATCATTATAAGAATAGGGGGCTTGTTTTTCTGTGTTCCAGGGAGAGTTGATTGACAGATTTGGTGGGCAAGTGGTTCAGTGTACCAAGTGCAACCAAGAAGGGTCCTTGTGGCTCATAGTTGCACTGATCTTTTATGTCTTTATGTCTTTATAATAACTGGTTAGGTTAGGTTTTTCATTTGATAGTTTTTAAGGACATTTTTTTTTTATTGTCCATATCTTAGGATTTTTTCTTACATAGAAGAAAGCTAGGTTAGGTCTCTTACATATAAAAAAGTTAAGGTAGGCTATGTTATGTTCATCTTTTTTCCTTCTTTTGGACATTATTCTTATACTATATTGCCCAATTCCAAGCCCCTTTTTCAGTATTATTTTGCCTGCCAACTGAAAAGCATGCATTTGCAGAGAAAATGAGTGGTCATATCATGCTAACCACATTCATACACATTCCATTGGAAAAGGAAACTCCAAGAATACAAAAATTACACTAAATTGCAATTTTACAACCTAACCTAACCTAATCTGTTTTTTTAATATAACAAATATCAATACAAACATCTCTTTGGAAGATTTTGTATCTTAGAAAACCCTAAGCTAACCTAGCAAAACTAAACCAAACATGACCCCCTTTGTTTACTCTATGGGTAAAATATGTATATAAAAGTTGTCCCATAGATACCTTAAAGTGCAATAATGTTGATGCAAATAGACTGGTAACTTTCAGCCAGCATGGTTTGAGAAAGACCACTTCACATGGGAAGAAAAAGGGTGTTTAAAACAGGTCTAGGAAATTAGATAATGTTCATGAACAATGTTTATACGATTATGTTTCAACAAGGTGTGCAGGTGGGCAAAAGTATGCTTTGGGTATTTTTTTCACTTTGAGGTGTCCACAAGATATGTTCTACACACATTTTACCTCTATGGAGCAAACAAAGGGGTTAGGCGTGGTTTGGTTAGGTTGTCAGGTTTTTCTTTTAAGTTGATTAAAAAAAAAATAGTTTTGTGAATTAACAAAAAAAAATATACAAGAAAAGATTAGGTTAGGTTAGATTATGTTCTGTAGTTTGAAATTTTTGTACAAATAAATATTTGGACTTATTCCATTCTGTAAATAGTTTGCTTTCTTAAACGGAAATGTTAGGCTAAGTTGGGTTTGGCTATGTTTTGCTATGTTATATTATTCCATTCCTTTATACATGATTTTTATTCTATTTTACCCAACTGTAAGCCCTTTCTTTTGGTGTTATTTTGCCTGCCAGCTGAAAAGGATGCATTTGCAAAGGAAATGACTAGTGTGAATTCACTGTCATCCACACCAACCCAATCTCCAATGCGCACTCCTGTATTTACATCTTTGTTCAGTTTTCTAAGCCTAAATGAGAAAAACAAAAGTTTGGTCCAGCCCCAGCCAATGCCTGTATGTAGCTGCTCATCAGACACTGGGTGCAGCCAGCACTAGCCAAGTTCAGTGCTGCACCCCTTCAGCTCAGCTGATCAGCACAATTACTGTCAGCTTTACATTGCTGCCATCTAAAAGTGACAGAACAACACCTAGTGCCCATCTATGCCAATAGGTGGCAGTGCACATGCATTGGACTTGTGCACTATGCTATGATGACTTGCATGTTAACCACATTCATAAACACTACATTGGAAAAATAAATTCCAATAATTCAAAAATTATCTTAAAGTGCAAGTTTACCTGCTTTGGAACATAATTATACATGGAGAAGTTATCTTAGCTGTCAGCCATAATGCCTCATATGGAGAGATCGTTCTGAACATGACTCCAGGATATTGCTGCAAGAGTTTGGTTTAAGTTGCTACATAATTGCAATGTGTTACATCTACCTTCTGTCAGGAATCTCCCTTCAAGCTGAGATGGCTCATGATGGAACTGACCCCACTTCCACTTCTTGCCAACTTTTACACAGATTATGTCATTTGGGATTGACCTTAACCTTGCAAGCTAATGCTTGTCACAGTGTTTTAGCTGGTTATTGTCTGACAATACTTTTACTTTTAGCTGGTCATTGTAGGTCATCATTTCCCTGTATTTCTAGAGGATGAGGCTTGAGCTGTGCTTGATTTGCACTTCAGATATGAAATTTTAAGAAAGCTGCTTTGGAGAAGTTTTTGACAGAATTGGAAGTCTCCTTTGGAGATAGCATCGATGATACCACTTCTCAGTGGAGCAGTTTTCTTTCATACTTTTGCAGTTGGCTGATGCCTGCATACCTTGGACCTCTATGCCCCTCCCCACACCATAATTATCTTCATATTTTTGCAGTCAACTGATGCCTGCATATCTCGGACGTCTATGGCTCTCCGACGCACCCCAGTTCCGTGGTGACCAATTGTATGTTGTAATGCCACAATTTAACCAAAATAACACCTCATTCAACATAATTGCTTTCCAAAAGGTGAGAGCTTCAGTACGGTGTACAGTTCGAGTGGTCAAGCAGACATCTTGGAATGGGTACTCGGTCATACTAAGCCAGTCTACTGAAATGAAAAGTGTGGTCCGTGAAAAGCGTTTATCTAAACGATTATTGGTAATTTGAATGCAGTCCCACTCCCAGTGCTATGAGTAGCTAGTGCAGAGATCAACCACCCTCCTGACGTCGCAAACGCACCAGGCCATGCAATAGTGACCCGCAGCCAAGCATGAGACCTATACTTCGATTTTCGTCATCAGATGGATCGCTCTGAGAGCCATGAGGTTGATTTTTCACCTCTGAGCATTTCTCATATAACTATCCATTCACTGCAGCGGAGCTACATTCAGCAATAAGGAACCTCAAGAGTGTTGCAGAAGGACTGGATGGCATGCATAATATGATAAAACATCTCCCTGTATGCCAATATTCAATGCATTTCTAGCAACCTTCAGCATGGTGTGGTTCTTATGCCAACATTTGTCAAGGGAGCAAAGGCTGTTTTATGGAAATAGTACACGAAGCCTAGCATATCGCGACTATCGCTACGTGCCAGCAGATACTCTGTAATCACTCATTTTGGAGGAATATTCCGATACCTGAGAACGCTCAGATTCCAGGCTATGTGCTCATTACCACATCTTTTGGTTGAAGTTCCCTTAGCTAAAATATCTTACTCAACATGGCGTGGGAGAAAGGCAGATTCCCGACGGCATGGCAGAAAGCCACAGTGTTGTGGTACCTCTGTTAAAGCCAGGCAAAATAAACCAGCCAGCGAAGTCTCAAAAGCGAAGTCCCAAAAGGCGTTGTGCTCAGTGTGACATTGTTTGTATTGTGATGCACTTCCTCCGTCAATAACGAACGCGCGATGCGCTGGCATTGCTGCAATTTCATTGGTGGATGGTTGCCACTGGTGGATGGAGGTCATGGCGGTGCGTAGTAGCAAGCGGTCAGTTGTGCTCCGACACTTCTCCGGGACCGGGAGCTTTCTAGGACGTTCCCAATGCACAGCGTATCGGTGGGGTCGTAGGCTGTAGAGTGGGTCTGGCGTAATGCACGGCGTCGGTGGAATCGACGCTGTGGTTGAGCCCTGCCTGTTGTTGGACGATTCGTGGTGCGCCGGTGGCATCGCAGCATTGCTGGTGGACCAACAGTTTCAACCGGGAGCTGTCCGGGTGGGCTGCTGGTTGGACTCGGGGCGCTACGCTAATTCACGACTAGAGTAAGGCGTTCGGGATGGGCGCTGCGTGACCGACGCAGTCGATGCGCCCCTAAACTCCAATAACCAACCAGAGTAAGACGTTCGATCTACGATTTGGGTTCCTGATCATTTCCGTCGGTCAGTTACCAATACAAGAACAGAAGAGGACAAACTGACTTTTCATCAGCAAGGACTGATTATAGCAAGAAGAATTGTAACAGTATTATGGTAAAGGACATTGGCGATGAGCTGGTGCGAAACACCGGCGATCGTTATTTGTAAATGACTGCGATCTGGTCCACCGCCTCTAATATGGCAGCAATGCTATGACAGATACAGCTTGTGGTGAACTTGAGAGCAAAGGTATCAAATGGTTTTCACCTTACCACAGACAAAGCGACTGTAGTACACTTATGCCACCGACGGTGCTTCCATAATTTGGACGTCAAGCTGCATGAGGAGACTATCCCAGTCAAACCAGCCATGAGGTTTCCCTGGGCACAATTTGATAAGTAGTCGCTTGGCCTGAAAGCCTCATATTAGGCACTTAGAGGGAATTGTTTCAAGTCTCAATTTACGAATGCATATTGCTTGAAAACTTTAGCCTCTGACCATACATCCCTTTGGTTGGGCTTGAAGAAAATTTTAGGAAAACACAGTATATTGATATATGACAGTCATATATCACTGGGATGTTGGCTGTCATGCCTCGACATCAGAAGGTTGGCAGTCAGATCAAGCCAGGACGGTGATAGTCAGGTGTCCAGCCACCACACTAGGAGGTTGGCATTCACATCTTACCAGAATAGTTTGACAGTCTTGGCTCACCGGAGGTCGATGAACTTGTTCCGCACCACGAACACAGAAACACGATGTGATTCCACGAAGTAGCCCACAAATCCAGGATGCTTCGTACTGCGAACTTCTGGCAGTCTCGTCTTCGCAGGAGGTTAGGGCGATGTCGTTTCACCGGGCGATTGTGGCTGGCGCGTTGCATCACAGATGCATCTCCGTAGCTCACCCGGTAGCCGTTCTCTGCGGTAGCCAGACGCGCAGTAGCGGGACGGCTTCCGACCCTGTCCTAACAATATGCATCTGCTTCAGTCGCAGGACATTCGAAAGTTTTTCGGTGGCAAAGGCTACAAGAAGCAGACAGACATCAGAACTTTGTTTGCCAAGAAGACACCATCTGGTGAGTCTGCCAAAAAGGTCGATGCACCCGTGACGCTGATCTCCGATTCAGACGATGAGCAACCGACCAAGAAGCAGAAGCGATTGACCCGTATCCTGGATTCAGGTGAGTCATTTGCAAACTATCTGTTGATTTTGTGTGCAGGATTGTGCACAGTTTATGCATTATTGTTCATATGTGCGAGGCCGCTCAGTTATCAGTTGCGATGCGTGAACGCTGCTTCTGATGCTATATATTGGCATATGACTCCTCGAACATGTCAGCATCTCATCCTGTGGACGACAAATGCAATATTGTGAGGGTGTATGCCCTGAGGTATTTGAAAGAAAGGCATACTCTTTTGTTTGGTAGTAGTGAAATGATTTCCATAGGTGCAAACACTAAGAATTAGCGGAACATTTTGTCAGTAATGCTATGGAAGCAGAGAGATTGCTTCACAGGTATTGTGTGTGATTTCTTTGGACAACATTTGCATGTGTTGTTGGAATTAGTTATGTGTGGATACTCTGGGTGCTCCATCAATCTTAATTATGCATCAGACACAGGTGTGACTATTCTGCCAATCTGGGCAGTTCCTTCTCATTGTCTGGTTCTACAGTTGAGCTGCTCCTGTTTCTTTTGCCTGTCATATCAGAATAGTAACCATCTGCCTGGCTACTGGTTATATGTCCAAGATCATTAACTTGCTGCCCTGCCATTAGACCTGCACCTCTCAACCAGTGTTGAAACAAATGGTTGGGTCCTGCAGTTTTGCCATCCAGAGCAGTATCCTCTCCAGGAAATTATCCTGTTTTCTTCTTGCTGACAGCTTGAATAGTGTTCTTTGACAATGATTGCAAATTTGTTGCTTTGACACCAGTTCTTAAGGCTCACTGGGATGTATACAAAAGGCAGCTTTTGATGTCATGATAATTATCATTATAACAGTCATAATGATATTGAAAAGATATTGAAAATGATAAGAATCATCATCATATCAATCATAATAATCAGAATATTCATAATTAATAATAGTAATAATGATAACAATATTCACAATAATAATACTAACAATGCCATGGATAAGTAATAATTATCATTATTGTCATAATTCTCACCTGTATGTTAGTGTTATCTATGCACGAAGTCCAAACATACCACAACATGACATACTAATCCACAATGTCAAATATTGTAATGGTTAAAATAACGGAAAAAACAGTAGTAAACCCAAATGAACACTCCTTCCATCGTCCTCTTTTTGAACTGTCCTGGTAAACTTAGGTCGCATTGTACAGGATGTATACACAAATAGGAATGCTCGTCGATATTGAATAAACACAGGCTCCAGCTGTTCGCGGATGGTACCCAGTAAGTTTCTCGAAAAGTCGCGAAAACTCAATGAAATAATGCACAACATCTAGGTAGTTGCAACATACTCCCTTTTTGTCTTCCAAAACGTGCCAATGACATTGCAGATGATGAAGATTTACCTGCCAAGAGTCCCAAGGGCAAACACAAGACCAATGGCGAGCACACGAGGAAAGCAGAGGAAAAGAAAAAGCAGGAAGCAAAGAAAACGAAAATGCTGGCTCCTGTCACGGCTGACGATTTCTTCGGATCTGTCAAGCCATCCAGAACGTCGGTGGGCTCGTCCAAGAAGGTGGGCAAACCTCTATGCACTGAAGCTATTCTGGCGAACATCCTGGCTATTGTGACATGCACAGTCTGACAATGGTCCCTACAACTGCCGTCGCCTCACATGCGAATTTGAGGTGTGTGTGGGTGGGGGTGGGGGTGGGGGGGGGGGGGAAAGGTCCTGGCCACCCGAAGAGGCAGATTTTTGCAGAGCCTTTGCACTAAAGCCACATTTTCTCGAAATTAAAACAAAATACTAGGCATCAATGTTGTCGTAAGCATATCCAAGGGATGCTGGCTGTTGGAATCTGATGCGTTTTTCGAACCTTTTAAAACTGACCCCGCCCTAAATGGTTCGAAACCAGGCCTCTGGATCCGCCCCAAGACATACTGCTAGGATAAAGAGGATAAAGGTGGGAGCAGGGAACCACTCTGCAAAACACTGATTCTTCTATGATTGGATCAAGGTTGGACATCATATCCCAAAGTTGTGTGGTAGCTGCTCCCACTGTTCCTGCATTGCTGGATTACTTTTTTTTCTCCTGTCCCACCATCCCATAAAGGCTGCGTTGCAAAATATGTCGGACATGATGCACAGCAGCTAGTTTGATCTATATCTTATAATGTCCTCTCCTAACATCATTACAGATCACAGACATGACGTATTGGTGTGAAAATATAAATCTTCGGACCAGATGTATGTGTGTCTTGGTTACATTGTTAGCACTGACCAGCATTGTTAACATTCACCAACATTGAATTAGATATTGTTTCTATGTCTCAGTAAAACTTTACAGTGTGATGATCTCAATTCAGGTATCTCTGCTTGCTGCAAGTATTGTTAACTATCATTTCCATCATCCTCTGTCTGTGATATTGTATGGTTGGATAGCACTTACATGCTTATGTACCTATTACCTAGTTATTTTCTGGGCGGAACTGGAGGGTATACAGAGTCTGCATTTGTTGCTTACTACATACCAGTCCTAGATTTGCACATTTTTTATTTTGATGGTGAGGAATGTTTTCAGGTATCAAAGCTATTGTATTTGTGCCTATAGCCATGACAGTTGGGTTTTGTTATCTTAATGGCAAGATTACGAGATGGCCGTTGCATTGATTATTGAGGGAGGGGAAGGACATTTCAGAATATTGGAGGGGAATTTGAGATGATTGGAGGGGCGTGTGCCATCCCGAAAAGATACAAACCTGCGCCCCTGTCATCACCATATTACGTTTCCGTGCTTGAAGGTCGTGTAGTGGTGGTATAGCCCGGTAATGAGGTCTTGACCTATTTCCTGCTGGAAGAAATCGGTGTCCGGTGTTTGCGGATTTAATTTTCCGATTTTTTTTCTTATGGTGCATTTATTTAAGGTCTGCAAAAAGCAGTGCACGTTCAGCGTTCTTGCATTAAAGATGCGCTTTAATTTTGCACACGGTCTTATATGATGTGTTAACCGCCTTATGCAACACTTGCCTGGCTGACGCTAATCACCAGCCATAAGCATGTCATACGTTTGGGCATTAATGAGTTTCGTCGCTCTCCATAAGAGCCCTTGTTCATATAATTATCGAAACTACCGGCGTTTGACGCTTGTTCCCCGAATCCGTTTCCCTTGGCACGCAAATGTCAATGCATGTCTTAAACACCGGTACACCAGAAAGCATATGGTGCTTACACTTCCAATTGAACTGACCAACGTATGCATTTTAAACTTTCTTTCACAATGACCCGTTCTTGCTTCTTTCAGCCGCTGCCCACTGTGCACAGTGATCCGAGCTTCTCGGAGACGTTGAAGCAGATTGACAATAAGCCACCCAAAACTGACTCGACCAAGGTTGTGAGGGACTCGGCAAAACCTGTCGAAGCCAGAGCGACCCTGGCCGGGAAGCTATCAAAACTGAAGAGAGAGGAGAGTGTGGCATGTTCTTCCAGCGACCAAAAACGACCGGCTCACGGCCCTCTTTTGGAGAGCGACGATGACGACGGACCAACGAGAATCCGGAGTGTTGACACCGAAACAACGACCGTCGAGACACCTGTCGGTCATACGGCGAAGCACACCGTCAAAACGCCCTCAGACAAAACGCAGACTTCTCCGAAGAAAGAGTTCGCTAGTAGGGGGACTCCGACTGAGGTAAAGCCTCCCGCTAAAGAGAAGACGCCATCTAAGAGAAAGACTGTGATGGAGGAGGAGTCTACACCTCCACCTAAGAAGAAAAAGGCAGTGGCGGAGACGATGACGCCGGAAGAAAAGCAGCAGCAAAGGGCTGTTAACTACAGGAAGTTTCTGGAGAGAAAGCAGGCCGGTCCGAAGAACCCAGGAGTGAGGGAGGTGCCAGAGGTACGGTGACCAATCTACACTGATTGTATGGCAGTCTACCATCACGTAAGTCGCCTGGATCTGCTATGCAATAGCAGTCGGGTGCGCCATCATTGTTGACTGTTGAACATTCCATGTGTACAGCTTGTAGCGGTTTCATGTGATAATCGAATAACTGGACTTCTTACATTTTACCTAAATGCTTCTGATGTCATGCTTTGAGACCACTTCCTATCCTCCATGCTGTTAACCTCTCATTACATTTGCTGAGTATAACTGATTGCCTGTGCCCATTTTTTATCTCCACTGAGTACGACTGACTAAGATGTCATCCTCTGTTTATCTCTACTGACTACGATGCCTCTGTGACTTCCAACGACTACCATGTGTCATCGTCTTTGTGTCGGGTCAACACACCGCCGATGTCGCACGCCGACTGGCTAGTCGGCGTGCGACTTTGGCGATGTGTTATAGCCCGAATAGCGGCTTGCGGTGGAAAAGAGCCCAAATGTTTCGATGTGAACTCTCTGACGTCGCTCCACCATTGCTCCGGCCCGGAAGTCTATAATTACACTTTGCTCTCTTCGGAACTCTCCAGGCTGGAAATAGCCCTCTTCTGTTGAGCGGAGCTCGTCAGCGATCCCTTGTGCTATCTTGAGCAGGACGCCCCAGGTTTGTGTAACTGTTTTGACGACACGGTTCCCCGTGCAGAACACGGTAAACGACAGGGTTCTCCGCCTTTTGGTAGTGCTTTCGTCATGCCCAATAATGCCCGTCTTGTCAGCTGTCGTGAGTGCCTGACGCTGTCCTTATGTGCATGTCTTCCGTAGCCATTGGTGGCTCCGAGAGGCCATTCCAAGACCTCCCGGTCCCCAGTGTCCACCGCGCTACCTGGTGCTCTATCCGTCCCAATGTTCGCTTGAATGTCGATTGTGTTCTGTTTATTGTTATGGTAGCATACGCTGGCCAGGCATATTTACGGGAGCAGTCGATACAGTCTGTGAACACTCAGTCGCAGAGTAGTCCAGTCTGTGACCTTGTTCCCTACGGCTTACTAGGCTGTCTGTCATGGCCTCCGTCCCTGGGGGATTCTCGGCTGTCTGCGGCGCCCCCGTGGCTCCCAGAATTTCCTCAGCTGTCTGACATTGTCTATACGTGGGACCAGGGTTGGATTTATCGATTGGTATCCTGTATGTGGAGAAGGAAGATCGTGGGTCATCCAGTTCGGAGAGGATAATTATCGTTGTCTTTGCGGCATCAGTCATTCTTTTTGCATCTTCCAATGCATTTTGGAAATTTTATCCACAGGCAGTGCGTCTAGTTATTCTTCAATATCACGATTCAACCATCCAATCAACTAACCGGAGCTCTCTGGGCATCGAAAGCCTTCAATCAGGGTAACAGACTTGTCCGCAGGATTATCCCAGTCGTTAAATCCATACATGACATCGACATAAATATCGTCTTCTTCTAGATTCCTAGCCATGTCAGACTTGCCGGAAATGAAGCTACTGACATGACTTCCAAGAACGCCATCAGCAATGGCCGTGAAGTTCATTTACGACTCCCTCTATGATGCATATCCTACTGCATTTTGAAGTATGCCGTCAGAATGACAAGGAGCCTGGAACTTGAAGTGTAGTAAGCTGAGGGTTTTAAAGCAAGCTCTAGGACTGTGGCGGTCCTCACACTGGACCCAACGACCGGAGGAAGTAATGCTTTTCCGATTAAGGATAGGTCATACCTTCGCGACACATGTCTACATACTTAATGGCGGTGACCAACCTTTATGCCCATATTGCTCTGGCCCGCTTTCTGGGTATCATGCTTCGGTATGTTGCTTATGGTTGAACTGCTACGACGCCAGACTTTAGGACGGCGAAACGCCGATAATTCCTTGTGTGCGCTACTAGGGAACGACTCTGAGGTTGTGAAGTCTGGGAACATTTCTACCCTCCTTCAACAAGCACGCTTTGATGTGATATACCGCCGCCCGTGAGGATTAATAGCTGGCTACTATAGCAGCATTGCAGATGGTTTGTTATACAGTTATGGGTGCAAAATGACCCTGGTAGTCAACGCGCCCCTAAACTCCGATTCATCATCATCATAATCAACTGAATGGAGAGGATAATGTTCTGAAGGACAAAATTCCAGGAACAGCTCAATTTCCAAGCCTGCCTGGGACTCGCCCAGTGATCGGTGACTACGTCTGTCCCCAGTACTCGCCTGCCTGTCGGTGCCTCTCCACTCAGTGACTTGTTCTTCGCCAGGGTTCGCCGGGTTGCCTGTCGGGTGTGACTCTCGTGCTGACCGGCCTGCTGGACAGTCTGGGTCGCGACGAGGCGGCCGACTTGTGCAAGGGTCTGGGCGCCAGAGTGACCGGTAGTGTCAGTCGCAACACCTCTTACCTGGTGGCCGGCGACGATCCGGGCCAGAGCAAAACCGAAAAGGTGAGTATTTGTCGCACCTGGTCCTCCTACTTGTAGTATTCCACGTGTATTTTCCACACGAAGAACATCGTAATGCAAGATCTCTTATCTAGGTGTCATCCGTCATTGACTAGATAGGTTGATGCTTGTGTATGGACATGTTTGGAGGGAACTTGTATGCTACTAGAATGACATGACAGAATGAGTTTTGTCTGGTTTTTGCTGGGTTTTGATTACGTTATATAATATTCCGTGACGATGCATCTTGGGTGTCGAAATTCCCCTGAGCATCTTGCTGGTAAATATTGGAATGTGGACCCATGAACATCCTATGCTGAGCCTTACACCAGAATGCATCAACTATTTCCCTTTTTTGTTTGCAAAAACGGAACCCTAAAAAGGTCACCTTACACTTCTGCAAAATATGACTGGATCTGAATTCAGCGCTATTTTTCCCCTTTGAGGGTTTATCCTAAGCATAAAACGTCACGATATTAACAGAGGCGAGTGACCTTGGATGACAACTTCAGAAAGTGCAGCATATTTCAGCTCTCCTGTGTAATTAACTTGAAGCATCGAACAACCAATCTCGACATTTTAACCTGAGCGTCATATTCGCCAGTGATCAGCGAGCATATTTCACAGATGTCATTATGAACACTCATACATCATGCGTGTGAAGTCCCACGGCCGTTCATGGGACTAATGGTGGGATACAGGAAGGGTGTTTTCCTTGTGTGTGCTTTAGACTACAGCTGGATTATCGAATTTGACTTCCCGAGCGGGAAGGCGAACTTGAGGTAGGAATTATCGAACAAGAATCACATCATGGTGCATATTTTACAACAGCACTAAGCCAACATGCACCATAATTTATACATGGTACGTGAATGACAATGCTGAAAAAGCGATTGTTAATTTGTTGTTCAAAGCAATGGAACAAGTGCACTATTCTTCAGAGTACATAATTTAAGGTGCTGAAAAATCCAAGAGCATCCCTGTTTTACAACACTGCTTTGGACCATAGCGCGAGAAGCAGTGCTATACCAAACCCGATTGTGACGAAGTCCGAAACAATCGGATGTGACATGCGTGATCTCTTCTGGGAACATGTCGTCAACCACATGGTTGACCATGTCCATATAGAGTGATTGGTGCATGTCTGTCTGTTCGGACATAGGCCGCCACGGTGAACATGGCTGGATTTGTGTTTTGTAATCCTGGATGTGGAGAGGAAAATTTGGGTCATTGAATACGGATACGGATATTTTTATTCAGACATCAGAATCTTAGTTTCCACTTTCCAGTGAATCTTGAACGCTGTCACAGAACAATTAATTGTCAAGCAGCACCATTCTACCTCCAAATGAGAAAAATGAGAGATAATTTTCTCGCGAGGATAATGTTCTGGATGACAATAGTCCAAGAACATCGTATTTCTCCGACTATGCTTGTGAGGCTTCACAGACTCTGAGACCGTTCTCCCCGACCGTACCTCAGGCTAAGAAGCTGGGCGTCAAGGTGCTGGACGAGCAAGGCCTGTTCGACCTGATCGTGTCTCGCTCGAAGTCCCAGCCTGCTGTGAGGCCGGCGCCGGAGCCGGCCCGGACCGCCCGCGGCCCGCCGGCTGGAGACGTCGCGCCGGAGCCGGCCCGGACCGACCGCGGCCCGCCGGCTGGAGACGTCGCGCCGGAGCCGGCCCGGACCGACCGCGGCCCGCCGGCTGGAGACGTCGCGCAGGAGAGTCGGCTGGCTGCGGCAGCGCCAGGTCCCGGCCTGCAGCCACTCCCGCCGGGCTCGGACCGGCCCCGGCAGCCGGCGCCGCCGAGCGCGCCGGAGGCGACTCCAGCCAGGCCGCGGTCTTTGGCCACCGGCGAGCCGGTCCAGACGCAGATGTGGGTGGACAAGTACAGGCCGGCTACGACCAAGGCCATCGTCGGCCAGCAGGGCGAAAAGTCGGCCATGAACAAGCTGAAGCAGTGGCTGCAGCGCTGGCACCGCTTCCACACGGGTCCGAACAAGATCAAGATGAAGGCGTGTAAGTAGCACGGTCGGTTTGGCCCAGTGGACAAGGTGGTAGGGTGTAATGCCACCTCCTGCCATGCGTTATGCATTTAAGTCACTTGTGGCCGGAGTTAATTTGGCTGTCAACCAGAACTTTTACTCGATGGTTCCTATACCCCATACTTCATGCTAGAAATACGCGCACTGGCGTCATTGTAACAAGCAAGTCTGCGTGAGAGGTAGTTGAAATGCTTATCACCAGCGTTTGTTAAATCCAGAGATATAGGAATGGTGAGACAAAATAGTGAGACCTTCTATTTGTGTCCCAGTAATGTTGTGTTCTTTTCTTCGAATGTATTGCCTTTAGAACAAATAATGATTGGCCAAATGACAGCACAGGGTGAGCGTTATGTTAACTACCCAATGTGGTCACTAAATTAAACTTCAATTTGATATGTAAGCTAGAAGAAGCTATCAAGTTGGGTTATTAAAACGTGATTTTCTACACGTCAGTTTGAATGAGTGGTTCAATTCTTCCATTTTGTTCGGCAATTTCAGCTTTGCGTCGTCCATTGCGATGTCTGGTTGATGTTCAGTGGATCTCCAAGCTACCGGTGAACTCAGCTGAGTGCAGCAGCTATTTACGGAGTATGCTGTGGACGTATTTGCAGGCCAACATCTGTGGCCCAACTAAACCTGTTCGCTTTAATGTTCCACGATTGTGGTGGGCCAGTTTAGCAATAACGTGTAATAGTTTCTATTGAAGTACATTCTCCTTCAACTTGTCAAAAAGCATAACAAGCGTACCCTCCGTCGGGTATTGCATTCCAGCCGAGTATGAATCCCAGGTTATCGTGTGCTTCCCGCGATATGAGTAGGCTTGGTGTGAAGTGAGCACGCTTCCGAAGAGTCAGCAAATGTGCGAATCGTGTTTTACCGTCTCGTGTTTGCGATCACAGACAATGCTGGCTATAATGATGACGGATCCAACTTCAAGGCAGCTCTTCTGTCGGGGCCGCCTGGTGTCGGTAAGGATTGGGACCGCCTGGTGTCGATGAAGGTCGGGAACGCCTGATGTAGGCAAGGATCGGGAACGTCTGGTGTCGATAAAGGTCGGGAACGCCTGATGTAGGCAAGGATCGGGAACGCCTGGTGTCGATGAAGGTCGGGAACGCCTGATGTAGGCAAGGATCGGGAACGTCTGGTGTCGATGAAGGTCGGGAACGCCTGATGTAGGCAAGGATCGGGAACGCCTGGTGTCGATGAAGGTCGGGAACGCCTGATGTAGGCAAGGGTCGGGACTGCCTGGTGTCGGTTAGAGTCGGGACCGCTTGGTGTCCGTAAGGATTGGGAACGCCTGATGTAGGCAAGGGTCGGGACTGCCTGGTGTCGGTTAGAGTCGGGACTGCCTGGTGTTGGAAAAGATCGTGAACACATGGTGCTGTTATGGATCGGGAACACCTGGTAGGTGTCGGTAAGGTTCGGTCTATCCAGGTATGTCCCACTCACACAATTCTACCCGGCTCGTCCAGGTCGAACAAGGCTCCCCAAAATCAATCAGTCAATCAACAACCAAGTGCCACCCGATCCGCCCTACTTGCCGAGGTCGGCCTGACCTGATGTGCGTGGGTGATTGCTGGTCTGAACTTTACGGTTACCGGCGCTATAGACTAACTGGACCTTGTCACTGTGTTGTGTTGTAGGCAAGACGACGACAGCTCATCTGTTGTGCAAGGAACTGGGCTTCCAGGTGGTGGAGTTGAATGCGTCTGACTCCCGCTCCAAAAAACTGCTGGACAAGTTTACCGACTGTCTACAAATGAGCTCACTCGGTCATATGTTCCAGACCGCAGGTGAGGGAGTCACTGGGCCACTGACTATGACCAGATGAAACTGCTCATTCATATGCTTCGAACCGCAAGTGGGACTTCTCGTGGGGCCACTGGATGTTACCAGATGGGGCTGCTCAGTCGTAGATTCCAGACCGCCAGTGAGAGGCCTCGTGGTGTCACTGAGGCAGCCTCGTGGGCAGTGGGACTGGCCCAGGGGCGGGGTGTGATGATGATGAATTGGAGTTTAGGGGCGCGTCGACTGCCAAGGTCATTTTGTGCCCATGCAGGGGCGGGGGTGGTATGGGGCTATGCCACTTCCCCTCGAAGGTTACCCGATTTTGAGCATTGTGGACCTTGATTCACGATTGGCAGGAAAAACAGCATTTTATGCGGAAAATGTTGTTTTAGTCTCAAGGTCAGGTCCTAAGTTATCAACATGCGATGAATTCAGAAAATTTGCGTTATTTTTTCCATTGAATTATCCTCCCAAGCCGGCTGTCTGGTTCCGCCCCTGCTCGTCGAGCTGCTTAGTCAGCGCTCCAGACTGCAGATGACGGTCACTTAATATTGTCGGATGCACTGTTCGCTGCATGACCACTGCAGTCGATGCGCCCCTAAAACCCAACCCAACAACTGGATGCACTGTTCTGCATGCCCCGTAGTGCACGCAGCCGGTATTATTATCTTGGCTTTTCTGGCAGGAACCAGGCGTGACAGGTACAACATAGGAAATTACGATGAACTCTGTCAAAAATACAACGTAACGAAACTGTCTGGGAGGAGAGAGCTACTCGATTTGTCGTTCTTTCACGGGCTGCTGAACGGCCGCTGCGAGAGTCCGCTCCTCCTAGGCAGGTTTTCGCTCCGCGTCGCGTCTCGTCGGACCAGAAGCGTCGACCTGTTTGCGGTGCCCCGTGCCCGCGTCAACGCTATTGCAACCAGCCTGTTCTCCCGCTTACCCCGAGCTGCGAACGCATTAACCGCCGTACAGCCAGCACTGGATATGTTTCGGGACTCCAGACGCACTATGTTTGCATTCCTACATGCAACTGCTGTAAGGTGATTGTAGTGTTTCATCACACATCTGTGCGAGATCTTAGCATAAACATTCTCACCTCTTTCATCAGGCCATAATTATATATCGTACATGTTAATTTTTTACTGTATTGTTTTTAACCAGTCACCATTTTACCATTCTGAAATAGTGTCACGAGTGGGCGGCGTGTGTGAGTGTATGTATGAGGACCACCATAATTGGGGCACTGTTCCTGTGTGTGGCAAACCGAATAAATAAATAAATTATGACTGTTGGTATTTCGTTCCCTTATGATAAAACATTTGCGTTTCGCTCCAGTTCAATAGGACTAACCAAGGCAGTTCATGCCAGTGATTAAACTAGTTCTTAAGCTAGCTCAATTCTGGCCAGGACGGCAAGATTAACTGGTGTACTCTCTGATGCCAGTGCTTGGCCAATGCATGCAGTATTGGTCGCTCTTTTGACGTCATGCGAATTACCGCGATCATGTGGCTCACTGCCACCCATGGTCACGTGACACGAGACATTGCCACTGTGATCACGCCACAAACAGTGATTGCCGCGTTGGCCACATGGCGTCTTGTCCATAGGAATGCGAGCTGCCAACTCTTTCATGTTGATTGCAAAAGCCAGCTGGAGCATGTGGTCAGCTGGAGCTGGAAGTTTGCTGTTGCAGCACGTGTCACATCTCTGTACCATTATCTGCAGACCATATCTTAACCAGTCGAAACTTCGAGTTCCTCGAACCGTGTCTGGGATCTGCCTTTCCACCACACAGTGTATTTTACCTAGTGTCCTGAAATCGATTTTGTGTAGGGTGTGGTGGGGTGGGGGGGGGGGGGGGGGATGTTAAAAAGTCGACTCGTGTTAAACAAAAAGATGTGCAGATGCAGGTAAATAATGTTTATTCATGGGTGGCCATCTGTGACCTTTGTTCGTTGCTTGGCGGTGGTGGCATGTCAGTGGCTCTGCTGCCTCTACCAATCAGGGAAGTGCTGCTGCCAGAAACCATAAGCTCTCTTAAGGACCAACATCTCACTCATGACGCGGAATAAAAAGCAAAAGTGGCACTTACTAATGTCAACAAAAAATAATGATGCAAAGACAATCGCCATTGAGTGTGGGCCTCCACCCAAATTTCACAATACCAGGACACTGCTTCGACCTACCTCTCCACCGCACCGTATCTTGGACCTGCCTCTCCATCACACCGTGTCTTGGGCCTGCCTCTCCACCACACTATATCTTGGGCCTGCCTCTCCACGGCATAGTGTCTTGGACCTGCCTCTCCACCACACCGTATCTTGGACCTGACTCTCCACCACACCATATCTTGGACTTTCCTCTCCACCACACCGTGTCTTGGACCTGCCTCTCCACCACACCGTATCTTGAACCTGACTCCACCACACCGTATCTTGGACTTGCCTTTCCACCACACCATATCTTGGACCTGCCTCTCCACCCACTTTAGCTTGGGCCTGCCTCTCCACTGCACCGTATCTTGGACCTGGCTCTCCACCAAACCGTGTCTTGGACCTGTCTCTCCACCACACCATGTCTTGGACCTGACTCCACCACACCATATATTGGACCTGCCTCTCCACCACACCGTATCTTGGACCCGCCTCTCCACCACACCGTGTCTTGGACCTGCCTCTCCACCACACCGTGTCTTGGACCTGCCTCTCCACCGCATGGTGTCTTGGACCTGTCTCTCCACCACACTTTATCTTGAGCCTGCCTCTCCACTGCACCGTATCTTGGACCCGGCTCTCCACCAAACTGTGTCTTGGACCTGTCTCTCCACCACACCATGTCTTGGACCTGCCTCTCCACCGCATCGTATCTTGGACCTGCCTCTCTACCACACAGTGTCTTAAACCTGCCTCTCCACCACATCGTGTTGCAGGCTTGTCTCTATGCAGATGGTATCGCAACCCCCCCTCCACAGACGGTCCGTCGTCTGCCCAGCTGACGAAGCGACACGTGCTGCTGATGGACGAGGTGGACGGCATGGCGGGCAACGAGGACCGCGGCGGCGTGGCGGCTGTCATCCAACTGATCCGCGCCTCCCGCGTGCCCGTCATCTGCATGTGCAACGACCGCCACCACCCCAAGATACGCTCGCTGGCGCAGTACTGCTTCGACATGCGCATCAACAAGCCGCGGCTAGAGCAGATCAGGGTCAGTGCCGGAGCTGGTCGGGGTCGGGAGCATACAGGGGTAATCGCTGAGGTAGATCCGTCACGTGCACCGGTGATCGCGCTCTGTACCGCACGGCTGTGGACAGATTCAGAGCAAAATTACGTCAGCAGTTCTATCCGATGGTGTTCCGGGGTGGTCTTCGTTTTCGGACTGGAAGTACCAACAATCGCTCGATGGACTACTGTAGGGGTGTGCATAGCGTCTCATGACCTTTTTGATTCAACTACATAATTGTCTGTGCGCTCCTGTGTATGCGTTTTGACATTGAAACACGGCAACGTTGTATTGCCCTGTCACTTTTTGTCGCTGTTGCATGATAATCAGTGATGGTAAACTATTGTGCATTGATTGCCGAAGAAACCGAACCATTATACTACTTGTTGATGCGTCCCGTTTCCGTAGCCAATGTAGTCGGCGCGCCCTTAAACCCAAATAATCATTTAGTCAATCCGTAGCCAGTGTTCTACGAACGCACATGTAGATGGCTGTCTGACACCGCTCCACGCCCGATCACAGCTCAGCTACTATTCTTTATTCTTCCTCTATTTATTTATTTTATGCTTTTGTTTTTCAGTTATTATTTGACCCCTGTCACCAATCCCCATCTACCAGAGCTTGATACATCTCTCCCACAGGGCGCCATGCTGTCTATCTGCTTCAAGGAGAAGCTGAAGTTGCCTCGGGAAGAGCTAGACGAGCTGATTATAGGCACCAACCAGGACATCCGTCAGGTGCTGCACTTGCTGTCCATGTTGTCGGCACAGCACAGCTCCAGCACAACCCGATCACGACCCGCTAAGGATACACGGCTGGTAAGACTAGCGGCCATACGTGTCCTCTCGTATATCTCTCCAGACGATGGGTGACAGTGTCCGAATATCTACCTGTCAGAGTGGAAAATTACCATTGAGAAAGTAGTAGAGTGGAGAATAAAAGTAAAAGCCATGGTCGATTATTTCAGGGCGTATTTCACAGCAAGTTACGACTTTTTAGCCAAGGTTTAGTCCAATCTAAAGTCAACGGTTGGAGTATTCATTTTCGATGTCATTTCCTGTTCCTGAATGTTTTCAGTTTGATTGCTATTCTGGGTGCAGAAGGAAGGATGCGAGTGGAAAATTACTGATGCATCGGCAAGCAGGATTGGAAAAGTTTTCCTGCTTGGGCGCTATTTTCCACCCAAATCTTGGACTGTTGAGATGCTGTTGGGAGAACCTGAGACAGGCGTCCCTCGTAGATAGTCCCGGTACAGCCTCCAAAGGCTGATGAGGTCCCAAACGGTCACGAAAACTCCAGGGGCTGGTGGAATCTGGGACAGTTCTAGTACCTCCTACGGAGGCTGGTGGGACCCCAAGCAGCCACGAAGCCTCCCCAAAGGCCAGTGGGGACCAGGGTAGTCACAGCGCCTCCTTCAGAGAGATGTGGGACCCCAAGCAGTCACGAAGCCCCCTCCCCCCCCCCCCGAGGCCAGTGGGACCTGAGACAGTTCCAGCGCCTCCTCCAGAAGCTGGTGGAACCCCAAGCAGCCAGGAAGCCTCCTCTAGGGGCTGGTGGAACCTGGAACAGTCCCAAAATCTTCTGCAGAAGCTGGTGGGGCCCAGTGTGGCACCCTTACGTCTCCCGCTCGGCACCAGCTGACTACGCTGTCCGCTGCTGTCCGCTGCTGACCGAGACATGGTGCCGTCTTCCCGCCCACTGTGCAGTGATGCGCTCCGGGCGCCAGCACTCACGTCGTCTGAACTCTCAGCCACGGTTGGGAGGTTCGCACCCCTGCGTCGGTTTAATCAGCTCAGTGTATGGCTTAAGCTGCCTGGATGAAGTTGGTTTCAGCCACTTGGTGTCTTTCATTAGGTAAGGCTTCGTTGTGCTGCTTTTGTCCAGTTAGAGGGGCCTAAGAAGCCCCTTTTGTCCTGAAGTAGCAAAGTTGACATGTGAAATTAAATATCGGGATTGCCGAGTCCACCCACGACCAATCCGCGTGAGGACTGGCTACTCTGTGTGGCCTGGTAAGGGAATGCGCGCAAAAGAACCCAATGTGCGTGTTCTTCAAATTCAATATTCGGTCATGCATTCTTAGAACCGATTGGTAGACATATTAACCCAATTATTAGTTGTCTTCAATTTCAGTTCAAGTATGTAATCGATAGATGGTGACGGAAAGTTTGTCTGTTGGGGAGGGGGGGGGGGTGCTTTTCCAGCTTGAATATAAAGTGTGATGATTGTTCGTAAAATGTCAGCAAACCGTGTGCACAATATACGAGTAAATATATGCCCCGCAGCCCGCGGTTTTTTCATGTTTAATTTTTAACGTTTTAATGTTTTAAAAGTTCTTTTTAATGTTCCACCTGGTTTTAGCTTGTAGTAGGTACCTATTTAAACTGACTTCTGTCACTGGCTGTAAGGACTGTAAATACATCAAACACAAATTAACATTTTAAGAACAGCTGAATTGATTGCATGCACGGAATCCGTTTTAGTACCAGGTGGTGCTTGAGCACCACTTTGATTCAGTTCAGACATTGTCTAGTGGACCTTTAATATGAGGCTCACAGTGCCAAGTAGTAAAGTCATCACGTTGAATTGGAAAGCGTCAACTTTTCAAAAGTACTACCTGGAGTTACGTGACAATTCAAGAATCCTCCACTTGTGATTGCAGGTTTGATAACATGGTGTGGAATTACTCCAAGTATTTTATAACTTTATGTAATGGGTTCTTTATTTACTGTTACCAGTCTTGCAACAGCTGAATACACTTTTATTCCGCAAGTGACATTTTGGAGTTGAAGTCAATTTAACACGCGCCCTGGAGGGCCTCTGAAAATTACGCGCACTGGAGGGGGGGCGGATTCCGCCCCCCTAAGATCTCGGCTCCTAGTAAAGCTAGAGGAACGAAATTCGCAGGGTGGATGGGTACGGTAGTGAACTCTATTGTGTGCAAATTTTATGACCTTAGTTCAATATCTTCAAGGTCAAATGAGGTCAAATTTGCAAAATTGTATGGTTTTGCGTGGCTTGACTTGTCATCGTTATGGATCGCTGAGATTGTGTTTAAATGCTCCAAAATGGGCATCAATGATGTTTTGGACATGACTAATGATGCAATGCAGATGCTAGACCCAACATTTGACCTCAGGTCACCTATATAACACCACTTTATCAGGTCAGTTACCTGTTCCAGTTACCGGAACCGGGCCGCCCGCCCGACTGCTCCGTCGGGCAGCTCGGAGCAATCGGCTTCGTGAAGAAAGGAGTGAAGTACATGAATAAAGTATGGAAACGCTATGACAAACAGTACAAATGACAAACAGTAGTGTATTTATGACAACATTCCAGTTGATCAAGTTTGGTTCCATTAGCATGTCATAAACTTGACCTGACTTGACCTCGGTGACCTAACATGACCCTGAAACTATATACCATATCAATATACATCAAATAAGTCGCTAGTGTTGCCAAGAACACTTCCTTTTTGCGAATATACGGGAAGCGCATCAGCGCCGATTTTTGTGGTCTGGCGCTAGAATTTTTTTTTTACTTTAACGGCCCCTAACTTGAAAATGTTCGGCCGATTTCCATTTTTCTTGCTTTAAACGACGCGCCGGTCATTTCTAAACAGGTACGCAGAAAATCGCGTATATCGACCGATAAAATCTGCAGTTATTTACGAAAAACCGGAGGGTGGGCGGATTTCGCCCCCCCCCCCCTCCAGTGCGCGTGTTCAGCTAGTTTAACTAGTTGAAGCTAGTCTTGACCGAGGGCGTGACGAAAATGTAGTTTGAGCCGACTTGTCGCCAATCTTACTCTTAATTGGATGCGTTCGGGAACGCCTTATGTGAGTGGGGAAAGTTTAATGACTCCACAAATGTTGGGTACGATTTCCGCTGTTTTTGGCATCGATTATTGCGCGCAGTGGCCAATTTCGCTATTGTTTTTGTACTCACACAGTTTGCTAACAAACAGCGTGATGCAAATCACAAACTGTGTTAAATCAAGTTTCACAAAGGTCTTGCTCTGTAATGACAAAAATTGTAATCCTGGCAGGATGTTGAGTGTATTACAAACTGTGTGATTTTACAATGCCTTTCAGTAAAAAAAAGAACACATATTACAACATAATATGATTTATTTACAATAATGATTAAGGGAAGAAATTCTGACGACTTAATAATGTAATGAAGAATTAAGATACATAAGACCAAACGATAGAAAATATGATATTTCATTATAAACAGTTTCCTTCAATGCAATAAATCCTTGATAGGAAAATCAGCTGACATCCAGCAGGCCGAGAATCCCTCCCTGGATTCTCGGCCTGCTAATGTATATGCTTCATTATCCTCAATACAGGAGCGGATACAGAGGGCACTGGGGGCATGTGCCCCCAATGGAGATTTGCGCTCCTCCTACACAACGACGAACCCAATACCCATCCCATCACAACCCACCGATTGTCCAAAACATCACCGGATTTGGACCACGATTTCGTCCTAGCTGCCCTATTCCCCCATTCATTATTTTGTTTGCCGACATGGAGTGATGGCACCTTCCGCCACTGCCTGGGCAATTCCCCCCCCACCCCCGTCAGGGGCGGATACAGGAATTTCCATAAGGCAATTGTCTGGAGGGATGTGTCATTCTACGGAGGGCTCCTCTGATAAAGCACCTGGAGGGGTACCTCCGCCGGAAGCCTCCGAGGGACGCCTAAGGCTGAACAATTCGTTGGGGGGGGCATTAGAGCCTTTGCAGAGCGGCTCCTCTGCCCGGCCGGAGGAGAGCTACCTTCCATGTGGGAGCACTGGAGGAATGCACACCAATGCCCCTGTATCCGGCCGTACCCGTAATTTTACCATGTTATCCGAGGCCTTACCCTACATCGATAGTTAAATTTATAGTTCCTCAATCATTAAAATGTATCGATCCACCCCTGGGTTCCGATGGCAGGCAAGCCCAAATAATACGGAATTTGCATCACGACCGAATTGCAAAACTGCAAGGCTGCGCGTGCGCCAACAATGGAAAGACAGCAGAAAACCAGTAGTATCGCCATGCTTGGCCCGTGATGATGGGGGTGGGTGAAGTGACTGAATTTAATTTGCGTGAGTGATTTGCGTATGTGTTTGTGAGCACAGCCTCATAAGCTATTGAGGACAGCATGGAGTGATTCAACATGACAGTGACCTTCGTGTTTTGTGGATCAGTTTATGCTGGTTGTGGGCTGTGGCGGGTATGTAGGCGCCTACCTAGGACCTACCTAATGACTGATGCAAGTGGAGGTTTGCATGCATGAAGAACAAGCCTCCTTAGCTACCTTCAATCCGGTATGTTACTTAAGCAAGGTATGTACTAATGTCAGGGGTCCTAGAGGCTCTAGCACGAGTGTTGATATGTGAAAATTATTTGGGGGTGGGGTGAGGGCAAAATACGTGAAGGCAATGAGCAGGCCCAAATGGATTGGAGGGGACACTCCACGGGGTTCCATGTTAAAAGTTGAAATTAGTGTAGAGGGGGGAGCCAACACTGAGGGGGCACTTGCCTCCTCAAAAGTGTAAAACAACAAACACCCCTGGGCTCTAGGCAGGTAGTAGCTACCATATTTACCTACCTACCTAGGTTTGTGTACTCGGGCCTTCCCAGAGGGCAGCCTTTTCTTCCAAGGGACACCTTTTCCTCAGAGAGTTGCCTCTGGCAGATAAATTTGAAGGGTGCACTCTAGCCTTCCCGGGGGGCGCATTTACCCGGCCGGAGGGGTGCCAACTTTTCATGGGGCGGAGGTACATGCCCCCAGCGTCCCCATTGTATCTGCCCCTGTCTTGGGGGGGGGGGGGCATGACCCCCTGAATTCATGAGAAGAACTAAACATAGCCATCTATTCAGATGTTTGGTTCTAGCCTGTAATGTCCCTCTTCATCCGACAATGAAGATTAGGTACATAGGTACCTGAAGTAGTTTTCACTCTCGAATTGTAGGTTGATAAGAGGCTTGAACACCCTTGTTTCCTTTACTGCCACTGCTCTCCACCAAATTCACACAGCCTAGAACGTGTGTTATCACAAGCGGTGTATTTGCCAAGATTGTGAACACCCGACAACCTTGGTGAAATTCAGACGATGTAATAGCGCACATTTCTGTGTAGTTTGTGACTAACAAACGATGTACTTTGGATTTCGTAGTTTTGTTAGCTCGTGATGTTAGTGAAATGGCATCTTTACAAATAACAGCACACACTGTGTATTCACACCGAATTCGGTGTGAATACACAGCTTGTGATTTTAGTGAAATTGGCCTCTGAACATAGTTACATACCGCCTGATGAGTGGAGCGAGGCGGACGTGATGCCGTTTTGCAAAGCGTGCGTCCAGTTGGATCCTGGCGAGGATAGGCCAATTTTAAGTTGATTTGTGGGATCTAATTTGTGTGAGATGTCGTGTGGCATGTTTATCAGTAGGAATTCGCACGAAATATCAGTACAAGAGATTTTTCAGCAAGAAAGTCGGTCCGAATCTCACTCGTGCATTTGTAATTGCGACACTTCAAATATATGCCGTGACAAGGCTGTCATTATGGTACGGTATTAGAAGTGCCGTGGCTTTACCAAGAGCAGGATTAGTGATGTGCTTTGCTATATATGGCCGTGCATACCTCGCCAGACTGAGTCGGCCGCGGCGGGGGGGGAGGAGGGCTCTCCAGAGCCCCTCAATTTTTCCGGGTCAGCGGCCGAATGATTAGACGCAGAAACACCTTGTGCGTCTGTTTTGCACATCTCGTGCAAATTTCCGGTCAAGGCCATCAAATGCCACTCACCTGGGACAGATCAAGGCGAGTAATGTTTAAATTTTTTGAAGTGCAGTTATTAGGAGTAATTCGAGCATCCTACCACTAAACGCAGATCGTGCTGTTGTTTTATCAGGCCGAACAACTCTGATTTCTCGAAATTTTGTATTGAGGTCAAGGTTGCAGACGCAAGTCTGACTAATATCCGCATTTTGATTAAATTGGATGTGGAAAATTTAATTTGTGTAAATTTTTCACGGCCAAAATTATAAATAGCATGTAATATTCATTCTGGTTTAACGTATGTGACAAAGTCAAGGACAAGGTTAGGCCAAGTAGCATTTATATTCTACACCATGCCATCTATGCAGAATGTTGCTGTTCCTCGTGAAATCGTATCTGAATTCGGTTTCAGCGCCTACATCGCCAGTGCTGACGCTTATGTCGTGCGACATTCTGTTGGATTGCTGACCAATAACCTGAGATGATCTAACCTCGTGTGATATTACCTAATTCGACGTGATTTTGACCTTTCTGTGGAATTATCTTCCAACAGTGTATCTTCGGGCAAAGGCTGAAGTGATCGTTTGATCAATCTTTATATTATCCCAGCCTGATCTACGGTCAGGTTACAAGGTCAGAAACAGTCTATAGGTATGCTTTAGTATCATATCAGTTATTCTTGGGAACACAATTTTTATACTTCGGAAGTGATATATCTGAGGTATTCAAGCTTGGACCGACTTGACCTGACCATACGGCGTGTTCTCATCTGACCTTAGGATTTTCGGGTATCAATCAGATGGATACATTTTACTTGATTGGCTTTGTTGGAAGAACCCGAGACGTATGTATTCATATTTCCCAGGTCATTCCCGTTATAAAAGTTATTTCACTTGGTTATTATGACCTTTAAGGACCTCAGGGTGGCCGAGGATGAAGTATTGATGTCAACTCTAGGCTATATTTAAGGACATTTCGCCTGTGTCTCTAACACGCATAGTTCCAAAAGCTGGTTGTTGTAAGTTGGTGTCCGTATGTTGACCGAATATAACTTCTGGGTGACCTTATTACCGGCTCGGATGCAAATGTAGTGTATGTTTTTGGCCATCCATGACCAGAGCTGCCTAACTGTGTTTTGCATTTTATTATAACTTTTGTGTATTTAGTCGTTTATTATTTTACAACTTATTTCAGGGGAGCGCTCAAGGGTCCTACCTCCCCGGCTCGGCAGAGGTGTATTTGTCGGCCTGCCCGGCAGTAGTAGAAAAATCTTTGTTTATTAAAGTAAAACCATCATTAAAGTAAAACAACTTCGTGGACTGAAGTATTGCAAAGAACCGGACACACGAGTAAAATTGCCTCGGGCAATGAAATATTGCAAGGAAACAGGCAAACGCGTGAAATTACGTGGAGGATATCCCGACACACAGTTTGTTGCAAATGTTGTTCTTGTAGATTTAGAAACCAATATATGCGCAGCCAGTTTGTCAAGCAAAGGCTGGTTTTTACCAGCTGTAATTGGTTAAAACCACTGGCTTAAAACCACTGAATCAAGCTAGCTGTATTAACCTTTACGTCGGCCCTGGCACGATTGAAGGGGGCCGATATGTCTACATGTGTACTACGTCTCTGTGCGTCTGTCGTCGATTGCCGCATGGTATTGGCTGTAGCGAGCGTTGCTTTGATCCACTTTTGCCTGCTAAGTGACTGACCCCTCTGAATCCAATTAATAATCTACTATTGTCTGTTCCCAGGGTGCGTTTGACGTCGCACAGCAGGTTTTCAGCGCCAAGGAGCGTCAGAATAAGACCATCAACGACAAGATCCGGCTGTTCTTCCATGACTATAGTCTGGGTCCACTGTTCGTGCAGGAGAACTACCTACGGGCCTCACCCCACTCCGCCCGGTTAGTTGCGGAATGTTCTACCCCTTAACAGTCCGGAGGTGTCAATTTGACACCCCACTAACTTACGTTCCAAGCAGGATAGAGATGTGGTAAACATGATATACCCCCATTCTAGAGCTTCCAGAGTTACGCGGAACATTTCCTTCGACCTCTTTTGGTTGATGTTCCAAGTTAGGTCAAGCAGGTCATTCTCCTGGTGCAGTGGGTCCCTCAGTCTTCACCGTAGTTTTCAGACTTTAGTGTGAGAAACAAATGCGACTTCGTGCTTGAAAGTCGATGCAAACCTGAGACTTCGTCCAAGAAACTGAAATGTGTAATGGTGAAGGTCTTTGCCCCTATCAACGTCAAGTATCCCCAAATGTGATGAGCTGTTGAAGCTGATGATTTTCGAAGCGTATGACGCTCAGGAAAAGGTGATGGGTGTCGGATCGTTCCACGCCAACTCAACCGGTCGATGACACCCCAACCACTCAGATTTTGTTAAAACTGTATATGGGGTTATCTTAGTCCCTGAACACAATGTTTACAGTTTTATGTCCATCTGACCAGCAGTTTGTTCTGGACGGTGACGTAAAACATGACGGCATGCCATACACTGATCTCTTAAATTGATCAATATATAGATAAATCTCAGAGATCTCTTGAACAGGAAAATATTTCTTACATCCAAAATTGTTATCAGATGCCACAAGATACAGTATTTTAACACAAAAGTGTCAATACATTTCAAGATTTTCAAAATATTAAAAAAAATTGCATAAGATTGCGATTTGTGAAAAACACCCCTCTTTTATATTTTTTTCAGACATCCATTTTGGAATCATATGCTCGATTTCACCCCAGAATAATTGATAAATAGGGTGAGCGTGTCACCCTATTGATAAATAGGGTGTCCCTCGACTTGAGCAGCGTGGAAACAATCCATAAATCCGGGCGGGCGGGTGCGTGCGGCGCGGCAGCGGCGGCGGCCGGATGACGTCAGATAGAAGATCTGTCGCCCGTTCCATGAGCTTTAGGCACTTGCGATACCGCTGGGGTCCGAACATTAATGGTGTCCAAGCATCAGAGCGCTGATGGACTTATTAATGGTGTAAATAGGGCCATCGCCAATCTGACAGGGCGCCTACAGTATGCGACAAGGTACTACATAGTGCACGCCCAGAACAGCTACCTCAGGAGCCTGAAGTCCGGGCTTCCACCTGATGAGGCGATAATCTTGGGGAAATATTTCAAAGCTATGGTTCCAGATGTCGTGCAGAGTTACCACTGAGAGAACGCAAAGGCGACTGTTCATTTGTCGTTCATGCCCCAGCAGGCGATGCTACTACGAAAAGCCGCTGTGATATTAGTGACAGCACCCAAAATATAGCAGACGCAAACATGTGTTTGTATTTCACCTAACTGAGTTACACCTCCCAGTTGAGCTGTTATACTTGTGGTTGGGCATGACCAAGATGCAAACAACTGGAAAATCAGTAACGCAGCAGATTACATTTTACACTACTGCAGCCCAGTTGTTGCTGAGGACAGAGCATGGGAAGGGTGGCAACAATGTAAGGTAATTTATTGCTGAAGTTAATATCATTTGAAGCCTCAACTTTGTGTTTCTCAATTCATCAAGTTTATTCATGCAGTGCATTGAATTTACTACTAATGTACAAATGTGGTAGCACGAAGTGAAACACCATGTATATGAAACTGTAAGAAGAAAACATTGCAAAAAAGCAAACAAAAGGAGCGTCCAAAAAGATGCATATGGAACAAAGGAAAACAATCATATTATAGGTGTTTTTCCGAGTGTTTACTTCGGAATAATGTGCTGTCACGCTCATCCACTAACCCAGCGATCCGCTGACCTGCTGATATTCCAGAATTTTAACGCGGGTGTGATCATACGATACTCTGGTACTCTGGCGATACTCTTTACTATTGGTTTTTTTCAGCGGAGACGTTCACAAACAGATGGAGCTGTTGAGTCAGGCGGCCGACGCCATCTGCGACGGAGACTTGGCCGACAGTATACTGCGCTCCGGACAAAACTGGAGTCTGCTGCCCACATTCGTGAGTGGCCGACTGCTACAACCATGTGGCAGTGCCGGTAGGGTGCTGGGGAAAGCGTTTGGTCTGCAGTCAGCCCCTCCCATGATGTTGGAACTGGACAGCGAAGTGGCTTCATTCCTCTTAATGAATTGGTTGTGTGCTTGGTGTATGTAAGACATGTAGACAATGCATTCCTGTTTGTTTGTATTTCAATGGCTTTACAATTGATGCCTATTTTTGGGGTCGATTTTCGGCTGCGAGCCATTGTCAAACTAACCAGAAGGTGAATGAACCCATGCAGCCAGCACAATGCAGGTGTGAGGAAAACTTTAGTGTATGTAGACGAGACCATGAAACCGATTAGAGTGACATTTGACATGCATTTAAATGACCTCCAAAAAAAAACAGGCCAAAGACACCTGTGGGAGATACTTTCAGAATAATAAACAATACCATGACACTCGACATGACACCCATTCCGGCTAACATTGAAAAACAAGGGATCGTCTTGACCGCACATTTCGAGATCATTCCACATCAGGAAACAAGTCTTCCTTCAAATATGTTCCCGGCGACTCCTGTAGGATGTTCATGTGGGGCTACTATTGCTGGGCGAGTCGTGGTTGTATGTATTTTGCTTACGATGTGGGTAGGGCCTTCCCGATTGTACCCAGCCTGTCCTCTGAGTAGGGCTCCATCCTGATCAGTTGTCTCTTTTCTCGCCAGCGTCGGCAGTGTCAGTATCACCGGTTGTACTGTTGTGTTGTACCCTTTGCAGCGCAATGTTGTGCTGACTGTGGGCTGCTCCACTTTCTGGTTTGTTTCACAAAGCTTCATGCTAGCTTGAAGCACAAAGTGTAACTCACCTAATATTTTTTTTGAAGTTGTCCCCGTATCAGATCCAGCAGCCTATCCTATTTGGCTACATGTTCATTTATAGGGTCTTTCAATAGGGAGCTTTCCTTGGTGAGCTGCCCATAAATCAGAGCAGCCAACACAAGGTTGCCTTGGGAGTAAAAAAACAAATGTAGGGAAGTTCCTCTAGGCCAGTGAAAAGTCCGTAGAACCAACGCGTCGCGAAATCCTCAGTCTCAAAGTTCAGCACCAAATTTGCTCTTCATTTGAGCAAGGCGAAACGGGCGTGATTACACGAACAGCTCGTGCATACGTACGGATAGAAGGCAACCGTATAGCCGAAAGTTTATAAGTACTGGCAGTTAATTTAGACGCAACTACCAGCACCACAGACAACAGTCTAGCGTGCGAGAGAGCTCAATCTCATCCGATCTCTAGCCTTCAATCTACCAACTGACTGTCACTCTCGACTATATATAATGGTCGCTACCACCTGCTCCCGGTCTGGTGGCCCCGTCCACGGCGATCACCATAGGTCCAGACGGGGGGGGGGCGTAAACTGGAATGTCGGCCTTATCTGCTCCGGATACAGGGGCGCCGTTTGGTCAGCGGCCGTCGGCTCGGGTACCAGCATAACCCATAACATTGATAAGCATTTCCTGCCTGAAGTTGACAGTTGCATTCCTAACCTATCTAGTCCGGATGCAGAGTCAGCGCTGTACGTTTCCGATCGCCAACATAACCCGTAACATTGGTGTCAGCATTCGTCGTGTTCGTCGTCGGTGGCTCAGGTATCGGCCGTAAATCATAACATGCATTAAGACGCGTCAGGCCGGCTGTAAACAGTGGTGGCATGATTCACGCGACACGCGACGTAATATAACTGCATATTCTCGAACGATGAGTGCCGAACGGTATAGTTATATCTAACATTGTTACACAAAGGTTGTCATGTAATGTGCACACAACCAATACAATTTGCAACCTTTTTGTTTTGTTGGGTGGATAGGCCACCACCAGTTAGTGTAAGAATGCGAACTTAGGAAACTGGACAGATAGCAAGCTAGTAACGTCCACAGCATTCCCAAGGTCACAAGATGGAAATGTTCGGGGAGCATAGAATTGATGGAAGCAGACTCATGGGGTCTGTTCCCGCGCCCTCATCCGGAATAGGTTGAGCTTCGGCCAGTGGAGGTCTTCTAGGTCGAGGCAGGGGAACGACCGGTAGAGTTTTGTCCTTCAATCAGCTGTTGGCGGTGGTATGGTTGTAGTGCTATTTGGCGCATATGTGCAAATCGGTGGCATTCTCGGTCGCTTGCTCCGATCTTGCACGTGGCAGTGCCGATATTTTGTATTAATTGATATACTTACTTGTTGTGAAAGTCCAATGAATCCTATTGTGCTGCAGCTATTGAAGGATGATAAAGCACGCTGCAGGCTATGTTTTCTGATTCCGACTCCAACCGGGAAGCTGACGCACAGTAGCTGGCGATGGCTTGTGCTGCTTCAGGAGCTCAAAAAGCATTTATTCCAGGGGCGGATCCAGACATTTTCAAGGACGGGGGAGGTAGGTACCCGTCTGGAGGGAGCCATTTCCTCGGAGGGACGCTGTTGCGGAAGTTCCTTGACGCTCTCGTTCAGAAGAATATTAATTAAGCGGGGAAGGGGACTGCACTGGAGCATACTGAATGAACGTCTTTTACTCTGAGAGGGGCAACTTGGGACGAAACACCGTTTAGCGAGGGGCACTCGAGTAGTACGGTGTACTTGGCGGGTTACCCGTTTGAGCAGGGGTGTTGCTTTCTATATTTTGTAGGGGGAAAGTGCCACTTAATGTTGGTTTGTCGTATCCCAATAATTTTAACTGCTAGCATTGGACCATAAGGAGTGTGCCCTCCAATCAATTTGGGTCTGGCCACTGCCTTCATATATTTCCCCCAATAATTTTCATAAATCTCAACGCCCGTGCGCCAGAGGGAAACCACCTTCCCATGTTGAGTGCACACAGAGCTCCTCCGTCAGCCACTGATACATACATGGATGCAAACAAAAAGCATGGATACATACCAGCAAGCATGCCCCCTCAAATGCATGCAAATTGGCATGCATGACTGAACCTACAATTTGCCCATGAAATTTAAAACACCGAGCTCCGATTTCCACTTGTGCATTGGATGCTCCCGAAGTGCACTGGCGACAAAGTAGTGTAGTTGGTGACACAAAACATTGGTGACTGCTGATATCCATCACATATCCCATGTCTCTTGGATTTCTTCCAAAAAATAGCTCTATAATATAGAAAGTGTGAAATATAAAACCCAATGACTGTGCTCCTGGCCTAAGCCAGGATAAAAATTATTTGATGCTAAACGTCACTGTTGCGGCACGTTTGTCGTATTCCTTCCTCACCCGCCCACCGGCCGGATTAGGTTTTTCTCATCCGTTGGAGGTTCGACGAGGGTAAACCAATTCCGGATGAGGCACGGGAACGGCCGGTAGAGGAAATGAACGCTCAACCTATTCCGGATGAGGGCGCGGGAACAGACCCATACATAGAGACATCATGCAGATATATTCACAGCAGGTGTATACAATGCTATCAACATCCTCCACCACAAAAAGAAACAACAAAAAAGCACTCGTTCATACATCGACATATTTTTGTATGTTGTCACAGCTCGTAAACACTGTTACCCTCCGTAGCAAGGCACATTTAAAAAGTTAACTATGACAATTTTAAAACCATATTATGTCTTCAGTTTTAATGTGATATGTATAATACCATAAGCTAATGTCTAAGGCATTTCATTAGCACTACTCTTTTTCTGGGCACCTGTTGTATATTGTGAAATATTTTGCTATTTATATTGCTCCAAGATTTTGGTGCATAGTATGTAATAGCATACAGCCTATTTTGTGTATAAGCAAATGGTACAAAGGAATGTTGAATGATTCTGGTATTATTATGTGTTGCATATTGAAACAGGTCAACCATAGCGAGTGGCAATGTGGGGTGAACATATTTGTGTAGTGTTAATATGTTTTATTTCTGTATCATGTAAGTGAACTTCAAAGTGTTGTATTTGATAAATAATGAATTTGTGGAATATACATAATGCCTATAATCCATAATTCATATTGCACGTTTCTGAGATTTTATCATTTGGTCTAACCTAGTGCAATAATTAAAATGGGATTCCGTTTTCACGTGTCATGTAAAATTCGATATTCTCCCTACATTCAGGTTCGGTAGCTAGGTTCGAGTTTCCCATTAAGCTCCGGCCATTTCGAGATTAATTAATAAAGAATAGTAATAAGGCGAATTAAGAAATGCAAGTATTGCAAGTAGTTGCAGGTGATTGCATTTGCACTGTTCGAATTGGTTCTGTTGTGTGACTGTTGTGTGGTACTCCCTTCAGGCCAACTGCCCTGGACTGACTGCTGTTTAACTGCCTTCAGGCGGTGTTCAACACATTGGTTCCTGGAGAGCTGCTATCCGGGCATTTGAAAGGAAGAATCGAGTTTCCGCAGTGGCTAGGGAAGAACTCAAGCCGGAACAAGACAGTGCGGCAGGTTCAGGACACCCAGTCGCACATGTGCCTCAGGTCTGTGTGATGCAGGATTGATAATTTGTGATTCTGGATGCAGGAGAAACATTTTGGCTCATCTAATTCGGATGTATTTTTTTAAATCTCATCAGAAATTCCCTTCTGCGCTTTCTCCTAATGCGTTTCGGCCATTTTATCAGCAAGCAACAAGTTTACAGCCATTGCCCAACGGCGCCATTCAACCTTCCAGCAAGAAAAGGTAGATAATAGTTCTTCAGAAGGGCTAATGTTCTTAATAAAAAAATCGTGGAGCAGCCTATTTTCCAGCCTGGGGCCTTGCCGGGCCGCCGGTCACGGACCCGGTGGTCTCAGTAGGAGGAGGTCGGTATGTGTCCGCGCCTGACGGGTTGGGCATCTGGCGACAAGTGTATATCACTTGTCGGCGTCTGGCGCACCGGGCGGCGTGTGGTATCCGGCACGTCACAGGTTCGTCACACGTCACGCTCACTCGGGGTATATGCATATCGCGCGTCAGTGGCCACGTTCATTGCCACGCTTGTACCAAGTACCAAAACTGCCCCGGTCGGCGCCTGGACCCAGTATCTAAACTACCCACCCGTTCGACGCCTGTACCCACCTCGCCGCGTCATTGATCGCAATGCTTCGCATGAGGACATTATGTGCATGTGACGGGCCTTTGTACCCTGACTAAATAAGAGTTTCCTCGTGAATGGTCAATTTCACTGTTTTTGTTAACATGTTGCCTGATGTTGAGGTTTCATTGTCGTAATCAGACGGCATCTCTGAGTGAGTAGCGGAAGAGTGCGCATCACCAGGTGCCTGGTCGTGTACCAGGTGTGATTGCTCAGTCTGTGATGCATGCGGTCAGGATATCGGGCAGCAGGCAGGACGTCCTGATGGACTACTGCAGCTCCCTGCGTGACTTCGTCACCGGCCCCCTGCTGGCCGGCGGACAGGACGGCGTGTCGGAGGCAGCACGAGCCACGCTCAGCTATGACCTAACGGTGAGAGTCACTCCAGGTACTTGTGAGCTGGATTTGACGTAGCTGGCCGACTTAGTGAATCTTTTTTTTGCTCTCGACGAAGACTCGCTTTTCTTCCCCGGCTAACGTTCATTTGGACGTACGTGAATGAACTCAATGGAGTTCATAATTTCACACTCGTCTCTACACATTTCATCTCAGCGGTCACATAGTAGCATGGATTACATGGTTAGATTTTGGTGGCTGGCACCTAGAACTGACTAAAACTGGAACTAGAGGTAATCATGCCGCAGCCTGGCCGCCCCCGACCGGCCGACAGGGCCCGGTTTCCTGTCCAGCGGCGCCAAGTCTGCCTACCCTACCTAAGCCACCCAGGAGATGCACTGTATGTGTCTGTGTTCATGCGTACTTCTTACCGAGTAATACAGTCGTCAAGCTGGCCGAGAACACATGAACTGAAATACCTTGGAAAGGTTCTGTGGCGTACCTTTGTCTCCTCCATTTTCACCCATCATAGTCAGTCGTACATGACATGATGGCATAATTGTATTTCAGCTGTGAAAACAACCCACACAAGCCACAATTCACAATGGTAAGACACAGTTCAGGCTCAGTAGCTTCTAATTTAATTGGTCCTGGTTTTGAAGGGTATCTGGCCCAGTGTTGTGTGCTTCTCATTTGTCTGTCCTGTTCACAGGTCTGTCTCCCTCATTTGGTCACTATGTCCGATTTGTTTCAGCGCGAGGACCTGAATGATGTTATCGAGCTGTCCCTGTGGTCAGGCCAGCGCGATCCCATGTCACGTCTGGACACCAAGGTCAGTACTGCTGGACTTCAGTATGGCGCGGTGGTCCGCCTACTTTTGCCCTGTGAACTTGATCTGGTGTCACAGCAGTGCTTTGTGATGTCACGGATGACGCGTCTCTCTTCAATGTGAAGGGGTCACAGTGGTGCTCTGTGAGGTCACGGATGACGCCTCTGTCTTCAATGTGAAGGGATCATAGTGGTGCTTTGTGTGGTTACGGATGACGCGTCTGTCTTCAATGTGAGGGGATCACAGTGGTGCTTGGTGAGGTCACGGATGACGCCTCTGTCTTCAATGTGAAGGGATCACAGTGGTGCTTTGTGAGGTCACGGATGACGCCTCTGTCTTCAATGTGAAGGGATCACAGTGGTGCTTTGTGAGGTCACGGATGACGCGTCTATCTTCAGTATGAAGGGGTCACAGCAGTGCTTTGTGAGGTCACGGATGACGCGACTGCCTTGGTGCCAAGGTGTCGCAGCGGTGCTTTGTGAGGTCACGGATGACGTATATGTCTTCAGTGTGAAGGGGTCACAGCGATGCTCAGTGAGGGCACATGGCGCATCTGTCTCCAGTGTAGTGTATCTGAATTCATTTTCGGTTGGGCGTCAGATGTGAATACCAATCGTTCATTTTTGCCATCAAGGATGTAAATAAATGCATCACGTTTAATATGCTATTACATAATTCAGGGAAATTGGTTCGTTAAAAAAAAAACTAAGTTGTATATCTCTCCTCGCCACTACCAACACCTCATAGCTATCCACCCTTCTATGTCGTCAGACCGAGGATGTTTTTGACATCTGTTGCTCACGAGCAGCTGGTGTGGTCGACAGACGAAGGCGGCGTTCACCAGAGCGCTGCGCAGCAGCCACCACGTGTACCCGTACGCCAGCGCTCAGGAGACGGTTCGCAAGCGGCGTACCGAGACCGACATTCTGCTCGGAGATGACGACGACGCTCCTGACGAGGAGGAAGAGCAGGAGAGCGACGATATCGCTAAGGATAAGATGGTCAAGGTAAGTTTCACCAGCCTGCTTGCATAGGCTGGATCTTGAGTGCGGGGTACGGGGAAATTCGTTGACATCGTACGTGCGTTGGGATGGCTGAATCCTCATTTTCTTCATAAAGGTATCACTTGGCTGGGGCTTACCGAGGTCGGAAAGTGGAACGGTGATGGAAACCTGCGTATTGACTGGCAGGGCTCTAGACCTAGACCAGGAATAAGCAAGCCAACATAACCAAGATTTTCAGCAAGTACTAATTGGCTAACTGATTGCAATTTGTTAACATGTGGTGTAGATACTCGCCCAGAATTTCTGCATTATATTCTTCGAAAACTGGTGCTTCCAGTTTCCAGAGGTCACACCAAGCATGGTGTGGTATGTGGAACACACATGTTCCACCATACTGAGTGAGAGATCACACCAAGCACAGACACACATGTTCCACCACACCGAGCCAGAGATCACACCAAACATAGACACACATGTTCCACCATGCCGAACCAGGGGTCACACCAAATATAGACACACATGTTCCACCATACCGAGCCAGAGATCACGTCAAACATAGACACATGTTCCACCGCACCGAGCCAGAGATCACACCAAACATAGACACCTGTTCCACCTCACCCAGTCAGAGATCACATCAAACATAGACACACATGTTCCACCATACCTAGCCAGAGATCGCACCAAACATAGACACACATGTTCCACCATACCGAGCCAAAGATCACGCCAAACATAGGCACACGTGTTCCACCACACGGAGCCAGAGATCACACCAAACATAGGCACGCATGTTCCACCACACCGATTGGTTAAAGTCCAATCTCGTGTTCTCCGATTTCCGGCGCAGAAGCGCTTGGAACTCCGACTTCTGCCAACCCCGCAGCCTCGTTCCCTAGTCAGCCTCGTTACTCGGCTGACTAGGTAAATGGCGCTCCCTCAGGTTAACACAGCCGCCCCGATAAGGGGCGTGGAAGCACGGAGGTGTTTCCGGGGGCTCACGTAGCCCCATCGTTCATCCTTCTCTTCCCATTCCAGTATCGATCCCGTGTCAGCGCCCCTGTGTATGTCCTGCATCCAAACTTGCAACAAAAAGCCCTCCCCTGTCACGAGCAGGTAAGCCAGCTTCCCCTGGTCAGCCCGTCAGCTCAGTTCTATCGGGGTAGTTGCGCCCCCTCGTCCCGTCCCCCGGGGTTGACGGAGTCCTGGAGGTTGAAGTCACCCGTCGCACGATGCGAGTTGTGACGTGGGAGCAACACGCCTCTTTGGTCCCAATTTCCCGGAGGGGCTGCGGGCCCGTATAACATTATATGGGCCAAGTGACAGGTCGCCTCGGGCTGGGGCCTAGGCTCTGGCCTGGTGCCTGCCGGCCCGGCCGGTTGTGGTCAAGGGTTGGGCGGCGCTGTAGCTCGGCAGAGGTGGCGAGTCTCTCCCGACCGTGCGAAGGCTTCGCCTGCCCCGTTTAATAGTTCCGCGGAGTTTTGATGTCACGTTCGGCTGTCACGGCAGCGGGCGGCCCCCGTAGGGCTCCTTGGTGGTGGAATATCACGCGGAACCGAAACCAGGCGCACTTACATATATTCATACGGGGACGAGTAGTCTCTGGGTAAGTTGCACGTCTCACAATCGAAAGACTGTGGGTTCGAGCCTCACCTGTCGCTACTCTTCGCCCGCAACCAATCGGCGTGAGAGATTGGCGACGCTACATGACTCAACGGTCGACGTGTCGTAAGACCAGTAACCATCACATAGATCCATACAACACATAAACCCACCTTGGACCTCCCAACAAGGACGAGTACACCCGGTTTGCCACCGAAAGCCGTACAACAGACCCGACATCTGCAGAGGCGTACCGCATTGCACGTCTCCCTTCGCATTCGCGCCCTGCGATTAATACTATAGTGGGAATGTAGAAACCGGTTCAAACTCCAGGCCGTCGTCACCACTAGTTCTAGTTCTCAGGTTGACCGACCCTGAGAAGAAGTTGTATGCACATTCGCCGATTGAACGCAAGCCCGGATGCGACCAGCTTGGCGACGTAACCAGGCGCGAGAAGCTGAGAGATGGAGCCATTGAGGTGGAATTTCGATCCGCTGAGAATGCGAGGGGAGCCTTGGGTTTAGCGGAGTTTAAATACAGTGTACTAGATCAAGGAAGGAGGCGGAATGTTGCGATATATATTTCAGCTGAGCCCGACAACACAAAAACTTCTCGAAGGGTAATATAAATTGCTTCTTGATAGATGTTTCTGATGCGTAGATTGTCGATGGTCTGTCGGAATATGGTGTCGTCGATGCGTGTGTGGAATCAAGGTGAGGAGAGGGAACGACCTGCAAAGTACAAACAACATTATCTTCCCAGCCTGGACAAATCTTCCCGCCTCGGTATACGTTGGATACGGGAAGGTTACACTAGGGACAGAAGATTTCAGCGTTTATTGCAATTTTTGGCCGAGGCATGTCACACATACTGTATGTAAGGTGCCACATACTGCCGTTCCATTTATGGTCGGATGAACTTGGATAAAGTTGGTACGTTGTACGTGTATTGCCTATCACATACCGATTTTATACTGATCGTTGTCAAATGGAGGACAGCACAGACAGATGGAGCCAGAGCAGTGCATCTTTTTGTACATGCAACCGAATTATTTCAGAACCTAATAGACAACACGAAACAACGTCAAGAATGCACATTGCACACAGAAAACATGACAGTGACGGCCACAATGAGTGCGCAGTTGGCTTGTCGACATCAAAAGCGTCGCGAACCCCGCCGTAACTGGCACCTTTTCCTCGGAGGAAACGCACTCGGGTCGGAAGAAAGTCGAGGTGTGTCGTCCGCGACCTTCCCGATTGGCGACTTTGGTGCCTTGAAGGGAACGCCAAGTGCAAGATGGGCGCCATCTCCTTCGATGTAGGACACGTGTCCTAGTGCCGCCCCCGGGTCAGCCTCTCCTCGGAAAGCGTTGCGGTTGCCTGAGGCTGACATACATCGCCTGGCGAGCCGCATCCGACCAGGCAGTCGCACGGTCGCCGACGGACGTGAGTCGGGTGTCAGGCGCACGTCACTGGGCTCAGACTGCTCATCTGGCACCACCTGTCTCAGCCTGCTCATCTGGCACCACCTGTCTCGGCCTGCTGACCTGGCACCACCTGTCTCAGCCTGCTGACCTGGCACCACCTGTCTCGGCCTGCTGACCTGGCACCACCTGTCCCAGCCTTGTGACGCTTTGTCATGTGTCCCGGTCTGGTGACGCGTTGCCATCTTCCCCAGCCTGGCGACGCGTTGCCATCTTTTCCAGCCTGGTGATGCGTTGTCATCTGTACCAGTATGATGACGCGTTGCCATCTGTTCAAGCCTGGTGATGCGTTGCCATCTGTTCCAGCCTGGTGACGCGTTAGCATCTATCCCGACCTGGTGACGCGTCGCTATCTATCCCGACCTGGTGACGCGTTGCCATCTGTCCCAGCGTTTTGACGCAGTTTCACCTTTCTCGGCCTGGTGACCCGGTGTCGCATGTCCCAGCCTGGTGACTTGCTGGCGGGGAGCCATTTGTCCTAGCCTGCGGACCCGGTGCCACCTATCCGGCGCGGTAAAGTGACTGTCCTAGTCGTGAACGTTTTTCTTTATAAAAAAAACTCATTCAACGTGGTATCTGATGCCGGGAATAATTAGTGATGGCAATATAATGCGGATATGAGGTCCCCAACGTCAATAACTCACGTCTGCGATTTTACATATCGTTAGTCAACCTGGTATCGAAACTGGAACACAGTGATTCAGAAACAGAACCGTCAGTGGGTCAAACCGTACAGAGTGATGTGCTGGCGGAAGGTTATTTAATAACCAACACAGTAGAAGCAGACGGCTAAACCGTACAGAGTGGTGTGCTGACGGAAGGTTATTTAATAACCAACACAGTAGAAGCAGACGGCTAAACCGTACAGAGTGGTGTGCTGACGGAAGGTTATTTAATAACCAACACAGTAGAAGCAGACGGCTAAACCGTACAGAGTGGTGTGCTGACGGAAGGTTATTTAATAACCAACACAGTAGAAGCAAACGGAAAAATGGCTGTGTAGGCTGAGTATCTTCCAGCTACCTCACATCAATCAATGCCTCATATATGTATTAATAGCTATGCATATCTTGCAGACCAACCGAAGATCTCACCTTCCAGAACAACAAATGGCCTCGAATGATATTCGACATGCGCGTCAATATGGCCGACAAAGCTGGGCGCCGGTATGTTCACATGTTGCTATTGTTTTCGTAGCGCGAATAACTCGCAAGCTGATTGGCTGACGATAACGATACTGGTGAACGCTATGAATACTGAGAAAGTGAACTGAGGTGACCTGACAAGAGTCTTGCTGCAAACCGGGGTAACTGGGGTGAGCAAATTGCGAGGTAACGGAACCGAGTTGGCAACAAAATAAGCATACCGTTCGAAAAGCGCAACTTCCTCAGTAGTTCCACGTGTTCAACTCAAATTCGGCTGTGCAACTGTGACAGTCCCTTGAATGGAACCGTCGTGAAGGATGTAAAAGGCGTGGCCCGGCATGAAAGGCGCGGTGGACTGGCTCGTGCACGGAGAACCACTCGGTCGGCCAGCTGTCCAGCTGCGGCGCCAACTACTTGGTCAGCGTCGGCTGCATGACGTAACCGTGGCCGCTCCGAGCGTTGCGCAGCTCCTGATAGAAGCTGACAACGACTGCCAGCGTGTAGATGATGATGGCGTTGCTCAACACTAGACCGATGACTTGTATGAACAACTCCGCGCTGCCAGCACCGGCGTCGGCTTTCGTCACCGACACGTACACGCCAAAGACGAGCGAAACGGTCGCGAGCACACTGTACCACACGACCCATCCGAGCAGCCAGCGAGGGCGCTTGTTCCTTGCGGCCACGATCAGCAAGCTGTCGAACAGCATGCTGATGACGGCGATCGCCAGGGAGATCTTGAAGAGCGCCATGACGAAGACGAACAACATATCAATTTCCTCCTCGGTCAGCTGCCTGCCGTCGACCAAGATCGGGCGCTTGGCTATCTCACTCCGCAGCAGTTTCTCGCTGGCCACGGCTGTCGTACAGACGAGCGCACCCAGGCCGTTGAGCACGAGGAAGACGATGGCGATGGTGGTGACGCCCGTCTGCAGTGAGCAGCAGCAGCAGCATTTGGTTAGCGGTAGCACGGCCATGGCCACCTGTAACAGACGCACGCGTGAGACGTGGTGGTGAGGCGGAACACGCACGACCCTTGCGGAGGTCAGCCCAACTGTAAATACGCCGGCTGAAACATCGTTGCATCCACCCGGTAAGCCGAGTACTCTCGGCAGTCCTTAGAACGCGACAAACGGAGCATGGAGGCTTCCATAGAGCGTGAGTTGAGACTCTTCAGCCGCAGAGGTTTCCGGGAAGGCTACATATATTCCTGATATGTGGATACGTGATGATTGACGATGATTGACGTGACGTACGTGACTCGAGACATGATTGTTAATTTCAATGCTTGAATGGGGAAAACATCCAGATTAGTTTAAAAGTCTAAAAACCAACAAAAGCGATTCAGTTTTGTTTTCGCATGTTGTTTTGCTGGTTTTGGCCATCAAGCTACGAGAAGTCCGGCTTGACTTTCTACACGTGTTAATAGCTATGCGGGTGAAGTTCGACACGCGCTTATTTTACATCGGTAAACAAGTGCACGGTAGTTTTTGTTTTGCTTACAGTTTGGTTGTCTAGTTTGTCTAAAACTGCGGGGCGAGTTTTAGAATATTCGGCACACTCGACCGGATTTATATTTTTCGGGCACATACAAACAAACTTCACATACAAAAAGTTGGAGATGTGGAGTCAGGCCACTGAGCTTTCACATACCGGCGATAAAAAAATCACTATTTTGTCCGACGAAATCTCGAAATATTGGCAGTTAATCTCACTTATTCTCTTCAAATGGCCAATGTTGGATATGGCAGGGTGCATGGAGAACACAGTTAACGTGATTACATAGGTCCATGTGCGCAGTTAAAACTTTTTGTTGGCTGGGGTCGAACTGCGATCAGAGATTGCTAACCAGACTTTTGGCCAAACATCGCACGAGCGTGCGATTTTCTTGACATTTTAAGCAACCTGACTTTCGATGGGATTCGACTTTCGAGATTTTCGAGGGGGCATTGGCCCCCTCGACTGCGCTCCCGTATAAATGATTTATCTTCCAAAGCTATTCGAGACAGGGGTACAACCCGAACTGCTTTTGGGAACCCCATCCTTAACGCGCTGCAGCTTCAAGGAGCCATTCATATTCTCAGCCGGGCCTCGAAAACTTCCTAGATGCCTCCATCTAGCTCAACCCAGACCGTTTTCGGCGCGCTTCGCGCTCCGGAAATGAGCCCCGACCGGAAGGACAGGGGGAGGAGGGCTACAGCCCCACCGAAACAATACAGCCGCGGTAGCTCAGTTGGTAGAGCGTCGGACTCTTGATCGCAAGATTGTTGGTTCGAATCTCACAAACGACGGAATTTACCGAGTCCACCCGCGACCAATCGACGTGAGAGGTTGGAGACGCTACGTAACCTAGCGGTTGAATGCGTCGTAAAAGAACCTAAGGTTCTTCTTCAATATGTTTCGGTTTTCGGTGCGTTGGACGATTTGTGAAAGCCAAGAGGTACTTCTGTCAATTTCGGTGAAAAGCCGTTCAACGAACTTTAGTGCATAGGTTATTCTGTCACCCGTTATGTTGTAGCACTGTAGGTGCCTGCGATACATGTCGCTAGCCGAAATCTCAGGCAACATAGATAATTTATTGTTCCAGTGAATCATCCGATAGCTAAGCTTAATAAACACATTCTTGAAGTCTCATGGAAAGTGAAAGGTAAAGTTTTACCGTGAAACACAATCGTACGGTAAATGTACCCTCTAAGATCCAGCGTTGGTAATTCCACGGTCATCTTCTTATCGACAAAGCCGGCTGCAATATGGCCACAGGATGTCCCCGATTGCATATCTAGCATATAGCACATGGATATATTTTTTGTTTCCACACCCTTGTGGGGGAATGCTGAGTTGAGCCTTTCTTGTTTTGTCCCGTGACATGGATGATGCTTTCCTATGTTTTATTACTGAACCGCTGATACGCCGGTAAGCACCATTCAGTTCCCGAATATTAACAAAAAGGAGAAAGGTATGTCGGTCCCTTGCAGAAAAGTCAGTGTCATCGACCTGCCTATGAATGGCATGGCAGCTTCACTAGAATGACACTAAAATATCAAACTGCGTCATTCGTAAATCACTGGAGGTTAAACCTTCAAAAACTTTGGAAGGATATCGGAGGCGTCTGGGTGGAAAACATATTGACATCCTAATACATTTCGGACAATCTGGTATTGACAATGGTTCAAAGGCGTGTTTATCCAGAGCGTAGTCAGTTATGGGCGCAAAATAACCTTTGCAGTCGACGCGCCCCTAAACACCAATCCACACATACAATATACAGATATACAATGGGAGGGAGGGAACTGGATGTTATTGAAGAGGAAAGGGACTTAGGTGTGTTGGTTTCAAAAGACCTTAAAGCAGAAAAACAATGTAGCTCAGCTAGGAACAGGGCACTCAGAATGCTGGGCCTCATTAATAGAAGTGTGATATATAAGAGCAAGGAAGTCATGAAAAAAAAACTGTACTTAGCATATGTGCGACCACACTTGGAATATTCTGTACAAGCATCGAGCCCCTACCTAGAAAAAGATATAGACATGTTAGAAAGAGTGCAGCGCAAAGCAACTAGACTCATCAGTGGAATAGGTAACTTAGAATATGGAGAAAGGCTTGTGGCATTAGATATGTACTCACTCAAGTATAGGAGATTAAGGGGGGGACATGATTGAAATGTACAAAATTGTTAAAGGACTAGATCAGGTCAATTTGAATGGCGCTCTTCAGTTTAGAGTATCACATAGGGGTCATCAATTCAGGTTAGGCAAGTTGAGGTGTAGGACAGTTAAGCGACAACAGGTCTTCAGTCAAAGGGTTGTTGATCAGTGGAATGGGCTGCCTGTTGATGTTGTGGGGAGTTCCTCATTGATCGTATTTAAAAGTAGGGTGGACAAATTTTTAGACGGAAATCTTGTTTTTGAGTTCTAATTTGTGATGGATGGGGTGAGATTTATGTTAAGAAAGTGTGCACGGCACAGACCCCTTTAACCAGGCATGGATGCAGTTTGAAAATTATTGATAAGGCATTCAATCCACATGTGTTAAGAAAGATCAGGGGAGTAGGGCTGGATAGCTAGGGTAGATAGGCATTGATAGCTGTGTGGGATATTGGAGGACTGGTTTCTTCAGGGTAAGATGCTCGTCTCACAATCGAAAGGTTGTGGGTTCGAGTCTCACCTGTCGCTACTCTTCGCCCGCGACCAATCGGCGTGAGAGATTGGCGACGCTACATGACTCAACGGTCGACGTGTCGTAAAACCAATAACCAACCGAAGGTATCTCCAAATTTTTGATTGTATGTATTACTGTACGATACTTGTACGCTTTCGAGAATTGCTTGATGACCAATTTATCAAGAACTAATTATTTACCAATGATAATTAACACTTTTAGGGAATTTAGCGCAGCACGTATGACATTGTACGACGATTAATAGGGCTGAAGATGATCATAGCAGCTCTGACGCAACTGTCATTGCCCACGATGCCTGACATTCCCGTGCTGGCCGACGTTTCCGAGCTCAATGCCCAGGAGGCAGCCATAGCTCGAAACTGTCAGAACTTGAACATGTGCCAATTGCGGAAGTGCGGAGGACACCGACCTGGCAGCTGGTGCATCGGAGGACGTGATGACCACCGCCACCGTGCCGTGGACTGGACTGGCGGCGCTCACCTGTGCGACGTGCTGCCCAGTGTGGGTGGTCGCCCGGGCGCCGCGTGCCCAATCCGTTGGCTGCCGGCCACTACCGTGCGTCGTACGGCCGGCGGCCGTGCGACGCTGTTGCTCGCAGCGCCGGCTGCGCCAGCCGCCGCCAAGGTCACCGCAATGCCGAGCTGCCACCGGCGCAACCAGAACGGCTGCGTTTGGAGCAGACGGCGCCTGTCTCATTGCGCCGTCCGGCGCCGCGTATCCATACGGCGCCGTGTATCCATACGGCGCCGTGTGTCCATACGGCGCCGTGTATCCATACGGCGCCGTGTATCCATACGGCGCCGTGTGTCCATATGACGTCTTGCACCCATTCGGCGCAGTGTATCTATACGGCGCCGTGATCCATACGGCGCCGTGTAGATATGGCGTCTATGGCGTCTTCCATACGGCGCGGTGTATCCATACGGCGCCGTGTATCCATACGGCGCCGTGTGTCCATATGACGTCTTGCACCCATACGGCGCCGTGTATCTATACGGCGCCGTGTATCCATACGGCGCCGTGTGTAGATATGGCGTCTATGGCGTCTTCCATACGGCGCGGTGTATCCATACGGCGCCGTGTATCCATACGGCGCTGTGTATCCATACGGCGCCGTGTGTCCATACGGCGCCGTGTGTCCATATGACGTCTTGCATCCATACGGCGCCGTGTATCTATACGGCGCCGTGATCTATACGGCGCCGTGTATCCATACAGCGCCGTGTGTAGATATGGCGTCTATGGCGTCTTCCATACGGCGCGGTGTATCCATACGGCGCCGTGTATCCATACTGCGCAGTGTATCCATACGGCGCCGTGTGTCCATATGACGTCTTGCATCCATACGGCGCCGTGTATCTATACGGCGCCGTGTATCCATACGGCGCCGTGTGTAGATATGGCGTCTATGGCGTCTTCCATACGGCGCGGTGTATCCATATGACGTCTTGCACCCATACGGCGCCGTGTATCCATACGGCGCAGTGTATCCACACGGCGCCGTGTGTCCATATGACGTCTTGCACCCATACGGCGCCGTGTATCTATACGGCGCCGTGTATCCATACGGCGCCGTGTATCCATACGGCGCCGTGTGAGATATGGCGTCTATGGCGTCTTCCATACGGCGCGGTGATCCATACGGCGCCGTGTATCCATACGGCGCCGTGTATCCATACGGCGCCGTGTATCCATACGGCGCCGTGTGTCCATATGACGTCTTGCATCCATACGGCGCCGTGTATCTATACGGCGCCGTGTATCCATACGGCGCCGTGTGTAGATATGGCGTCTATGGCGTCTTCCATACGGCGCGGTGTATCCATACGGCGCCGTGTATCCATACGGCGCAGTGTATCCACACGGCGCCGTGTCCATATGACGTCTTGCCCCATACGGCGCCGTATACGGCGCCGTATCCATACGGCGCCGTGTAGATATGGCGTCTATGGCGTCTTCCATACGGCGCGGTGTATCCATATGACGTCTGCACCCATACGGCGCCGTGTATCCATACGGCGCAGTGTATCCACACGGCGCCGGTGTCCATATGACGTCTTGCATCCATACGGCGCCGTGTATCTATACGGCGCCGTGATCTATACGGCGCCGTGTATCCATACGGCGCCGTGTGTAGATATGGCGTTTATGGCGTCTTCCATACGGCGCCGTGTATCCATACGGCGCTGTGTATCCATACGGCGCCGTGTGTCCATACGGCGCCGTGTGTCCATATGACGTCTTGCATCCATACGGCGCAATGTATCCATACGGCGCCGTGTATCCATATGGCGCCGTGTATCCACACGGCGCAGTGTATCCATACGGCGCCGTGTGTCCACATGGCGTCGTGTGTCCATATGGCGCCGTGTGTCCATATGGCGCCGTGTGTCCACATGGCGCCGTGTGTCCATATGGCGCCGTGTGTCCATATGGCGCCTTGCATCCACACTTCGCCGGTCGTGAACACTCGAGCATTGAGTACCAATTTTCTGCCTGGTGAGGCGTCTGTCGCTGCCCCTCCCCCTCCACGTCATTCTGCTCTGTTTGATGGTGCTGTTGCCTGCTGTACGTACCAGGCTGGACCCTAATGACACCGCTGACCTTTTCCCCTCTTTCCTTCCTCCTCTCTCCCCTCTCCTACCTCCTCTCCTCTCTCCTCTCTCCTCTCATCTCTCCCTTCTCTATCTCCTCTGTCTCCTCTCTCCTCTATCTATGTCTATCTCTACATACATATATCGAATGTAGAAAGACTGCGGACGGTCGGCCCTGGACACTCCAGCACCATTGGCCTGGCTGGGGTCACTGGCAATGCCGGCGGACATTCAGCCACCCGAGAAGCGTGGGCGGTTAAAGTATTCATGTTAAAGTATCGCTTTTTGGATTTCCCTGACAGGTGGCATGTTACACATATCTGATCTAACCGAAGCCGACAAATATCTTTATTTTGCATTGCTGAGTGTCCTGATTATGCTCTCATACGTACCTGGGAGGAGATTCTCATATATCTGTCCAGGGGCAGGATGTTTGTCGCCCGCGATCAGTCGGCGTGGGAGATTGGCGATGCTATGCGGCCAAGCCAGCCAGCGCGTCGGAAAACCATCACTGACAAACACATGCATGCTCACATTTATTTATATATATATATATATATATATATATATATATATATATATATATATACATATTCATATGCATATATATATATATATACATATATATATATATATATATATATATATATATATATATATATATATATATATATATATATATATATATATATATATACACACACACACATATATACCTGCATATACATCACTGAATGTCTCACAACTTTCTTCGTTGTGCTTTCCCTGGGATTAAAGTTGCGCAGTTTTCTGAACACCATTAGCTATCGGCTGATGAACGAGTAGTTCACATAGATACTAATTTGGAACCACAATTGATATCACTTCATGTATAACGATCATTATATTTTATCTTGGTCAGTTCATTTGGAGTATCTCTTTTAAACCCCAGATCTTGTGAAGTTAAGGTACTTCTTTCTAGCGGCTCCGCCACATGGGGAGGGGATCGGGAGCTCCGGGCGAAACCCATGGCGGAGTCCCTCCTTTCAGCGTATTATCTCGTTTATTCGTTGTCCAAATTGAATGTTTGATCTTTCTTCAATTCTTCTTCAATTCGCAATCTTTGACATTGCGGATAGTAGTTAATGCAAGGACACCCAGACATCGACTGTTCCTGTAACGCATTGTTCCTTGTTCGCCAGGTGAAGGTGTCAAAGATAAACAAAAATGCCCCGTCAACATCGAAGGGAAAAGGCAAAGGCAAGAAATGAAGGGCGAGCCATATCGAAGGGACCAGCACGGCCCGGGTAAGTAGGCTGCCAGTTATTGCACGACAGCCATCAGTTGGACTGGATCATTTCGCTCCAGATTGACACCGGTGCAGGGCGCCAACAAAGGTTGGATCCCGGGATCAGCTTCAGCGCTAGGTTCCGGGGTCTGCGCCAACACCAGATCCCATGGTCAGTGTCAACATCAAGTCCCGGGGTCAGTGTCAACATCAGGTCCCGGGGTCAGTGTCAATACAAGATCCCGCGGTCATGGTCATCACCAGTTCCCGGGGTCGGTGTCAACACCAAATCCCGGGGTCAGTGTCCACACCAGATCCCAGGGTCAATGTCGACACTAGGTCCCGTGCTCAGTGTCCACATCAGGTCCTAGATCAGTGCACAATTGGATGTGCGTAGACGACACCTGCTGCCAGTGTTGGTTATTCTGATGGGACATCTCCTCCCATACTCGCCTAACACCTAACCATACTCCCATACGCTGCATACGCAAGCCAAGTAAAACCGGTATGGGCCCACTGCATTACCGCCCAATCTCGCTCACTTGCTCCTTATGTAAGTTATTTGAGAAAAAAATGGTGAATGTCCGACTAATGTGGTTTTTAGAACGTAACAATCTCCTCTCTATGATACAGAGTGGTTTCCGAAAGCATCGCAGCACGTTTGATCACGTTTTAACACTCGACTCTGTTGTGCGCTCTAGTTTTAGGAAGAAATGCCACACAGCTGCGATATTTTTCGATGTTGACGGAGCATATGATACTGCATGGCGACACGGTATTATCATGAAGTTACACCTCATGGGTATCAGAGGTTCCATGGGGTTTTTCTTGACAAATTTTCTAGCTGCAAGAAATTTTCGTGTCAAAGTAGGTGGTTTCCTCTCTGGCACATTTCAACAAGTTGACGGAGTTCCGCAGGGAAGTGTGCTGAGTGTCGCATTGTTCGCTATTACCATCAACAACGTGGGCTCCTCACTGCCAACTTCCATAGGAAAAGCACTATTCGTAGATGATTATGCCGTTTGGTGTTCGTCGCGTACTGTACACTCGGTAGAGAGACAACTCCAACTGGCTGTCCGGAAGGTGCAGGATTGGTGTGACAAAACGGGCTTCGCCATGTCGACATAAAAAACTATTGCTGTTCACTTCTGCCGCAAACGTTCTTGCACCGATCCGGTGATTATGATGAACGGGAACCGCATTCCTTTCAAACCAGCTGCAAAGTTTTTAGGTGTGTGGATTGGCCGTCGACTAACATATAGAACCCGCATGAGCGATCTTTCGCAGAAATGCGCAAAGAGACTGCAAGTGATGAGAACTGTCTCCAGATGTTCGTATGGCGCAGACAGACATGTCTTACTTCTTATGTATCGATCTCTTGTGCGTTCTAAAATTGACTATGGATGCTTTATTTATGACGGAGCGTGTGCCACAACCAAGCGTTGTCTTGATGTCATCCACAATGCAGCTCTTCGCATCGCTACTGGAGCCTTTCGCACTTCACCGGCTGAAAGTGTAATGGCAGAAGTAAACGAACCACCTCTTGCGCTACGTTGTAAGTTATTGGGCGCGAGATACGCATGCAATGTTGCTCAAAACCGGAAACATCCAACCTATGAGTGGATATTCTCAGGGACATCAAGAGCACGTCACAGGGCTCATCAGCGTGGATTACCGTTTTCGACTCGTATGGCTTCGATCCTTCGTGACTGTAATATCAGGCCACGTTGTGTAGCACGTGTTATTACGCCGAGTACTCCCCCTTGGTACGTTGTCCCAGTGCAAACTGACGTGACTTTGTCCTGCTCAAAGAAAGGACATGTAAACCCGGAGGAACTCCGCATATTGGCATTGGAAAAAATACATGAATATCACGACTTTTCGCGGATTTACACGGACGGTTCAAAGTCAGTCTCTGGTGTTGGGTGTGCTTATGTCAGTAGACACAAAGTTCGATATTTTCGTTTACCGACACAAACATCGATTTTTACCGCCGAATTGTATGCCATTCTGCAAGCCCTCTATTTTATACAGGAAGACCGATCCACAAAGCACGTGGTTTTCACAGACTCTTTAAGCAGTCTCCTGGCATTGAAAACCTTTAACCAGGATAACCGACTTGTTCGGAAGATTATCAAAGTCGTGAAATCCCTACATGACATCGGCAGAAATATCGTGTTCTGCTGGATTCCCAGCCACGTCGGACTCGCGGGAAATGAAGCTGCTGACATAACCGCCAAACACGCCATCAGCAATGGCTGTGTGGTCCATCTACGGCTCCCTCCAAGGGACCTATATCCTACTATATTGTCAAATATACAGTCAGAATGGCAACGAGCCTGGGACTCGAAGTGCAGTAAGCTCAGGGTTTTAAAACCAGCACTAGGAAAGTGGCGATCCTCGCACCGAACCAAACGACAGGAAGAAGTCATACTCTGCCGATTGAGAATAGGTCATACCTTCGCAACACACAGTTACATGCTGACCGGTGATGACCGACCTTTATGTCCACGCTGCTCTAACCCGCTTACCGTGTACCATGTTTTAGTGGGCTGTGTACTGCTAGAACCTCTACGACGCCAGATTTTAGGACGGCTGAACGCCGACACTTCTTTAAGTATGCTAATAGGGAACGACTCTGAGGTCGTGGCGTCTGGGAATATTTTTACCTTCCTTCGACAAGCTCGCCTTGAGGTGATATACCACCACCCGTGAATATTAATAACAAGCTAATATAGCAACACTGTAGATTGATTATAATAGTTATGGGCGCAAAATGACCCTGGAAGTCGACGCGCCCCTAAACTCCAATCCACCACCACCACCACCCGAACCGTACGGTTTTGTGAGTCAACTGTGATATTCGAGTGTTTGTTTCCCGGGTTCACCGGCATGTATTCAAGAATATGCATCTATGTCATCAAAAAGGCAAATCTAAACGAGGAAAGTGTCGACTTATTCAAAACCTACTCCAAAATATCAGCAGGAACACAACTACGAAAGGACAAGAAACACTTGCAACGCTCAACGCAATCGACACACCATTGTCGAGAAGAACGATGATGATCGAAAGGAAGACAATGATAGATGCTGGAATGTTATTGCTGGAGATGCATGTTTGTTTGGAGTTTCATGATGCATTTGACGAATGCAGAACTATATGTAATATTGGGCAACAATATAGCACTACTCAGCACAGATAAAACAAAACAAAGTGAGTACACACAGAGCGACATCATAGCTACTCATGAATCATACACAAGTACCCAGACTTAAGTCCCACTGTAACACCGAACCTTGCGCCATTCGAGGTACAGACGTCTTCTGATCAGCGCACCTGAGTGTGTGCTCGCACACCGCCTGCATTTGAATGTTTGACATCGACACCTGAAAACGCATTCCACTTGCCCTGTATTGGCCCTTTAAAAATGAATGATGCCTTCGTGGTTCCACAGAATCTCGGTATGGGGCGCAATACATCCTACAGCCGAAGCATCTGACGCGCGCAAACATTTCGACTATACACGAAATCTCGGTATAGGCACGTGGGCGTGCACGTATGCACGCCCACGTGCCACGCCCACGTGCCACGCCCACGTGCCACGCCATGCTACCTGAAAGCAACACTCGACACCGGTTCAGTATGATGCGAAGTCGTGCCAACAATAATGCTCTCACCCAGTTTCCGTCGGAACCGAAAGCAATCTCGACCGAACCTTCAGGTATCTCGGATCTGATTTCCAGTCGCAAATGAGCATCTGTCAAATGACACATGAGTGTCTCTCAGGTCACATCCAATGCAGCATCCTCATCACAGAGCGATCGGTCCTCTATTCAAGCACTGTCAGACTACCTTCGGAATGATAAGGACGTTTGGTTTATGCCTTGGATACCTGAATTTGAGTATAATAATCTTAGTTTTTATATTGGAAAATATTTTTTGTTCCAGCGGAACCGATTTCGCTTATGCCCCGAATTTTGATCCATATTTGCTTGGTAATTTAGTATTAATACAACTGCGAGAAAACAAATCATATATGCAAGATCCAGCCTTTATTTCTTAACAAGTAAAGTATACAATACCTGGATGAAAGCCCGGTAATAGTAATCCTGCTCTTTCACGTTAATTAAAATACAGATTTGTAGAACATTTTAGTTTATGTATGATGAAAGGCTGAAAAGTTACGTCGAAGTAGTTAATTGTGAAGCAGCACCATTCACTTGTTAATGACGAACAACAGACGAGAATCTTCTCGGATAGTGCAATGCTCTAGGTGGTAGACATCTAGGCTGAAGCTGTTTCTCCAGCACTCTTGATAAAGCGATCCACGTGTTGTTACGCACTTTGTGCTGCTGCGAACACTGCCATCCAGAAGAGCCCACGCTGTTCCGAACACTGTTTAATAACCATAGCAACGAGTCCGCGGTCGATTCCGAATTTTCCAGTTTTCGAATTCGGCTCAGGTCATGATTGGGGCGTCGGCATAGTCCTTATCCTGCTGCTCCTTGAGCTGAGCGAAGTAGCTCAGCACGACGGCGTAGAAGTAGCCGCCGACGGCGACGGCCAGCAGCTGCAGCGCGATAACGTACCAGGTCTCGGCGGCGCTCTCCCAGCTGGCGAGCGCGGCCAGCAGCGCGGCCAGCGCCAGCACCAGCTGCACGGCCGTCAGCAGGCCGTGCCAGGCGAGCCAGGGCAGCAGCCAGCGGCGGCGGCGCCGGCTGGCCGCCACCACCAGCGCCGCGTCCGTCGGCAGGCTGACCACCAGCACGGCCAGCAGCAGCGTCGCCCCCAGCCGCACGCCGGCCATCAGGGTGTCGAGGTCGGGCGGCGGGCCGGGCCCGTCGGCGGCCGGCAGCGGGCTGATCTCCGGCTCGTTGGCCAGCAGCCGGCGCACCAGGCCGCTGTCGGCCAGCAGCAGCGACATCCACAGCGTCAGCACCACGTCCAGCAGGCAGTGCAGCAGGCCAATGCTGGTGACGCCGTCGCGCAGCCGGCACCAGCAGCAGAACGTCTGCAGCCACCGCATGCGCATCACGACCGCTGCGGAAGGAGAGAGCGGCTGGTGGAGAGACGGCCGTGCCAACACCGCCGGCTTTGGGTGTTGTGTGCCGAGTGGTGTCGCGGTGTGTAGTGTGCCGAGTGGTATCGCGGTGTGTTGTGTGCCGAGTGTTATCGTGGTGTGTTGTGTGCCGAGTGGTATCGCGGTGTGTTGTGTGCCGAGTGGTGTTGTGGGCCGAGTGGTATCGTGGTGTGTTGTGTGCCGAGTGGTATCGCGGTGTGTTGTGTGCCGAGTGGTGTTGTGGGCCGAGTGGTATCGTGGTGTGTTGTGTGCCGAGTGGTATCGCGGTGTGTTGTGTGCCGAGTGGTGTCGTGGTGTGTAGTGTGCCGAGTGGTGTCGCGATGTGTGATGTGTGCTGTGTGCCGAGTGGTGTCGCGGTGTGCAGTGTGCCGAGTGGTATCGCGGTGTGTTGTGTGCCGAGTGGTATCGCGGGGTGTTGTGTGCCGAGTGGTATCGCGGTGTGCTGTGTGCCGAGTGGTATCGCTGTGTGTTGCGTGCTGAGTGGTATCGCTGTATGTTGGGTGCCGAGCGGTATTGCTCTACTGTATGCCGAGTGGTATCGCTGTGTGTTGTGTGCGGAGTGGTATCGCTGTGTGTTGTGTGCGGAGTTGTATCGATGTGTGTTGTGTGCCGAGTGATATCGCGGATTGTCAGTCACAGTTTATTCACGGTGTGTTTGTATGTGATGGAATGCTATGTATGCATTTAATTATGGCTGATTACCACCCGCCGATCGGGCTTAGTAGAAGCTAGAGTTTGCACAAGTTGAGTATTGGGATAGGTCTAAAATTGTACAACCGGACCTGCTTTACCAGTCATATTGTAGATGTGTATGGCTTGTCTGTGTTTCGGTCCCTCAAAGCTCCATATTTTGCTTACCTTGAACATTGCACCAGTTCAAAACTAAATATTTTATCGGCTCGCGGAAAGACGTTCTCGGAATACGTCTGTATGAAAACGTTGGCTAATTTTGGTCAAAATATGATGAATATTTTTCGGCAACTGAGAAAATGCTGTTTTATATTGGAAACATCACTATACCATGGATTTATTTAATACGCTTGCACGCATTGTCCTCAATTAATTTTGTTTAAGTCCGAGTCATGCTAACACTTTGCTGCGGCCAAAAATATCATCCTTTTGTATTATATACTGGTGCCATTGGCAAAGTGTAATTTTTGTAGCTGTGCATTAGACATCAGGCTATTAATTTAATTGCAACTTACCAGGTGAAGTGAACTACCTCCTAAAACGTCCTCCTCTCTCCCGTCGTAGAATGACAAAACGGTTGTTCACTTGTTTGTGGATTTGAAGTCGTCACTTCTGCTGCAATATGTGTGGCTGTTGCTACGCTACGCTGCGTCGCTAACACGCGTGACCCTGCGCTCGTCACAAGTGCTGCACGTGCGCGCACAGGTGGACCCGTGCCTGTCCCCAGGCCCCGTGGACAGACGACTGGTGCCCAGGAGTGTCGTTTTGTGAAAATGATTGGGTGGCCACAGGAAGTTCAGTGAGTGGCAATCGAAACTAAATCAGGGTAATGCAAGGTCTTACGCTGCTTGAGGACAAATATTGAGCGGGGCTCTGAATTTTCCAGCTAAACTTTGGGTCGACAATTTAGCATCGTAGGGGAATGTGACTGCAAAAGTATGGAAGACATCTTTGCTGACGGTAACATAGAGCGTGGCCGTGCCACTGGCTCCAGGAATCCACTGAAGACAGACTACACCCGGTGTAGGTTCATCCTGCAAACTGTACCCGCACCACAGGCCATAGACCGCTTGTAACCTGCCTGCAAGCTGCACCTGCACAGACCATAGACCGTTTGTATCTTACCTAGCTGTACCAGCACAGGCCATAGACCGTCTGTAGTCTACCTGTAAATTGCACTCACCACGGACCATAGACCACCTGTGGCCTACCTGCAAACTACACATGCGAACCAAGTGTTACCGCTGCTGAGACACGAAAAGCGGAGGGCCGCCTATGGTAGGATTAAACCCAACACATTCTACACCCAAAGCAGATCATTCCCTGGCAGTGCTTTCGACGTGGTCCATTCTCACATGCGACAACCACAGAAGTCATGTTGATTTTCGAAATATTCTGGCGAATGACTTCTGGCTGGCTTCTGGCTGTCATCGCTACCACACATGCTAATTGTACTAAAAGGCAAAACCTAGGGAGAAACTATGAGTTGTATCCAACAAGAGGTGGATAAACCATTAATACCAAGCCCAGCGTATTTCGCTTCCATGCAAAAAAAGAAGCACAAACAACATTTAGTACCTCCGTATGTACGTTGAGATCGTCACGGCTCCGATTAAGGCGCCACGATGTGTGTGCTGAAGGCGCTGGACAACTCGAGTAGCCAGCGCTGGGCGGTGGCGCTCACCTTGGGCAGCTGCTGTTGACCTGTCTGTGGCGGCTCGGCCTGCCTGTCGGCGGCGCCCGGTGGTGTGGCAGGCGGACCGCCCCGCCCCACACTGCACACGTTTTCCGTTGGCGGTGCCACTGGCGGCGCCTCTTCGCACAATCGATGTTGCGAGCGTCGGGCCACGCCTGGTATCGACCCAACCTGACCGTGGACGAGGTGTCCGAGACTGTCCGGGGGACGCTCTGAGACTGTCCGGTGTTTAGCCGATCGACGGTTTCAGGGACCGTACGGTGTGACGACTTCTGGCCCGGAAAACGTCCCATTTGTGATGACTAGGGGGTAGACGGCTATTGGGGTGAAGCGCGCCCACTAATATGGTGATATTTTGCCAGATCCCACTCCTTGCAGACCAATTTTTAATTGAATACTAATTTTGACATTCTTTGCTAGGTTTAACGTATGGCTTGTCTTTTTAGCGTTTGCCATTTTCTGCATGTTTGTTATTTGTTTGTTAGTGTTCCCCTAGCCATACAAAGTATCCAGGGATCTACCCCAAAGTCCCTAAAGCGAATTGTCCTCATAATATATTCATTCTAGTGTAACATTCATGATTGTGCTAGCTGATAGACAGTAATTTGCATCCGGTAAATTGAGCAAAGCGTGTAGTTCTCATTAGTTCATAAATTATACACCAACCATTATTCCTCGGTGCGAGTAGAGAGCCGCGGTAGCACAGTCGGTGGGAAGTTGGGCTCTTGCTCGTGGATTCGAATCCCACAAACGGCAGGAATACCGAACCCACCCGCGACCAATCGGCGGGATTACCGAACCCACGCGCGACCAATCGGTGGGATTACCGAGCAAAACCGCGACCAATCGGTGGGATTACCGAGCCAAACCGCGACCAATCGGTGGGATTACCGAGCCCACCCACGCCCAATCGGTGGGATTACCGAGCAAAACCGCGACCAATCGGTGGGATTACCGAGCCAAACCGCGACCAATCGGTGGGATTACCGAGCCAAACCGCGACCAATCGGTGGGATTACCGAGCCCACCCACGACCAATCGGTGGGATTACCGAGCCAAACCGCGACCAATCGGTGGGATTACCGAGCCAAACCGCGACCAATCGGTGGGATTACCGAGCCAAACCGCGACCAATCGGCGGGATTACCGAGCCCACCCACGACCAATGGATGTGAGACGTTGGCGACGCTATGTGGCCCAGTAGTCTGACGTCGCAGAAGAACCAAAGCTCGAATGCGAGTAGGTTGTTTGTAGTTACATCGTTGCGAGCATGCACAATGAAGGGAACAGACCATTGTGTTGTGATATGCAATACCATCGACGAAAACGAAACGTGAAGAAGAAGAAAAAGAAGTGTTTATATTTTGATCCATTCGAACTTGCCATGTTAAACAGTTGTAATAGTCCTCAAATTGGCGTAGAGCGGCCGTTGTCGCCACTGCGCCCTACAACACCAAAACAAGCCGATCAAAGCAACGGGTGTAGATGGCTTAGGTTGTATTGTGCTTGCAGAATCTCGAATCCGTCGTGCTTCTACCATCATTGAAGTTATCTCTGTTGGGATCTGATTGTGGGCAGAACAAAATGTGTAGCCCACATCTCCCTGGTCCCATATGTTTTGTTCATGAAGGCTGCATAATGTGTGTCAGTTGCTGCGAATTTGTTTTAATCTTAGGGACAAGCCATTCGTATCCGTATATGTCATGTTCTTGTTGTCCTGTCTGTGTGTTCGACCAGTCACTCCTAGATTAGCCGTATGGCGTTGCGTAGCTTAGCATCGGAGTTCTAATTTAACAATTCGGATTCCAATTCCACCCATCTATGCTTCAGACGCATGCGACTCCGTAGCAATTTGACGGCCACTCTGTGTCCCTCTATTACACAGCGCCTCACGACAACCAAAAATATATCTGGTCGAAAACGTTTTGCTCCAACTGACACAGTGAACGAGAAGAACAGACTGTTGAACAGTTGAGTGGGCGGACCTCGTCCAGCGGGATGATGATCACGTCATCCCACAGCTGAGCATTATTCGAACACCTCCCTACCAACTGGAAGAAAGTACAAGGAACCCTGGATTGGTGTTTATACATGTACATACACGTGGAAAATCTACTGAACTTACACATTCATAACGCTTCCTCTATGCACACAAGTATATCTGCTACCGATCCATGTCGGTTGGTTATTGGTTTTACGACACGTCGACCGTTGAGTCATGTAGCGTCGCCAATCTCTCACGCCGATTGGTCGCGGGCGAAGAGTAGCGACAGGTGAGACTCGAACCCACAACCTTTCGATTGTGAGACGAGCATCTTACCCCTAGACCACTCGTCCCCAATCCATGTCGGTAGTTAAGGGATTGAATGATTTCTTGTAGTTTGCATTCAAATGTATGTCTTGAATTGTGTATTTTGCACTGAGGGGCATGCAGTTGTAATCAAGGAAGGCCTTGAAGTCACATGCGAAGGCGGGGGGGGCAGGTTTACTGGGAGGGGCGATGCAACTGGGCAGACCAGCCATTCTCAGGGCAGGTGAATTTTCACCACAATTCCCCGAGGCCTCGGTAGCTCATCTATGGCGTCAAAAGTGGATAAAGTTGATGACATGCTGATGACGGTCGGGGTTACTAAAAGGTTTCGCCTGGATATATGTCGCTGATTTTTTTAGAGACACCCTTTCTTCCAACGCAAGGATATTTTGCGAGGGTGCCTCACGTTTGGTGAGTCATGGGATTTGCTATTGTGTTTGATTGAGAGCCCTGGTGACATACGCTGAAGGCTTCGTAATGCTAGTGAAGAAAAGCGGCAATTGAAGAATGCCCACTCAGCAGTGCAAAAGAGCATCATCCTGTTCACGTTAAGCCATCCTTCTCATGACCCAACATCGCTTTCCTTCTTGATGGTCTCTTCTGCAGTCTGCACATTTTAGCCTGCCTGTACGTGTGGATTACATTCCAGAAGTAGGATTAAATGAACTTAATCTGACTTTATGCTGATATTATTTTCTATCGCACCTGATGCAGAGCACCGAGAACGAAAGTCCTTCCTATGACAGGATTGTTGCACTCATTGCAAGAAATAAAACCTACCTTCAACCCACATGTGTTGAAGAGGGATATAGCCTTGCTTGCACCGCTTGTAGGTGTTAAGTACGGACTTGTGGCTTGACTGGCCATATGTGGCCATACTTGTGGCTTGACTCGCTATATGACCTATGCAGTCGATGCGCCCCTAAACTACAATGTGGCTTGACTGGGCGATGCTCGTGCCCTCGGAAAACACCCTCTTGGTGTAAAATATGATGCGCTGGTATGTTTCCATATTGATGTTGATCTTCAATTTACGCGACGCTAACTACCAAATGAACACGCGTTCATACTGGCGTCATGTGCAGACGAGTATCTCTAGTGAGGAGTCTTCGCTCCCAAACGCCTATATTACGTATGCCTACCGATTGCCGAATTACTTATGCCATGCATCTATTCTTTTACTATTCTGTAGATGACTTATGCTATCCTATAGACAATTGAAATATAGGCTTTGGCTGCATGGTGTTCTGCTCTATTGGTATTTTGCGATGCGTTATAATGCAGTGTTTTGTTATGCTATAATGCAATGTGTTGTATTGTTAATGCTACTGTCAACGTGTTAGCTCAGTTGGTAAAGCGCTGGCCATCATTGATCTCTTGTGTTCTAGCAAGTTTTGAATCACTTCACGAGCTGGCATTATCTGCTGTCGGAATTGACCAGCTGACATCTGGTGAACGGTCAGCCAGCGCTGGTGGTCAGACCAGTGTCGGGGCACGACCAGCATATTACACTCACGTTTAAATGGCCGAAACTGACCAGCGGCTCTGATCGAGCGGCCGTCTTACGTTCTGCGCTGTCATCTGCAGATTTTGCTGTCGAAGTCAAGTCATCGCTCAAGTGTCATGCAATACAGTACCATACAATCCAGCTGTCCTGACAACCGCAGGGATGGCAAGAAAAGTTTCGAAGCCTTTTCGTTCATTGTTCCACAACTGAAAGAGGCATACCAATCGTCCATTTGATAGCGATAATTGTACCTTTGCAGTCGTCTGCATGGTTTGGGTAACATTGCGTTTCCTTTACTCGGAAAACGAACCAGAACTGTGGCATAAGCCGTGCGCATGTTAATAATATCTCATGTGAATAGTTTGCATACGGTAGTTTAGATATGTGCATTGAATACCTATTGCGCTGCAGTTGCACTTGCGCCAATTTTGACATATTCATCGAAAAGTATAATAATTAAATCGTACTTTCTGAGGAAATACTGATACAATACCTTCATATAACAACAATGAAAACAACAAAAGCAATACCTTCAATATAGAATGCCTTCAGTATTCTATATTGTTCGTTGTATTCGCTCCAATACCGGGTACTTCCTATGCTTATGTTTAGTTGCTTTCTATCTCTGGGCTAGGAGTGCCGCGACTTTGCTGTTTATCTTGTGGGTTAGCGTAAGGTTTTTTAAAAGTCGTTATGTTAGAGGAGAAGCTTCTGGTTACCCGGTCATGGATGGCAGACTTAAAAAAGCAGGCCACCCAAGTACAATCCTCCTATCATCATTTATGTGTTGATAACTGCATATGTATACTTCGATCTGATGCTCCCGGATCAGTTGTGGAAATCATTGTGCTAAGGATTTAGATAGCTGAGGTGCGATGTTCCACAAATCCTCCTGACGTACACATGCAAGAAGGGAAATTCCCGTTGGCACGACTGTTGCGTAATTAGCACCAAGTAGAGGGGAAGGGTCAAGCAAATTATCGCGATGACCCAGCAATGACGACTGAGTGGGCCATTCCACCATTCATCACCACGACGTGTTTTCTATCACCTATCCTTTTTTCGTAAAACTTTGTGTAGAAGGTTGTCTATGGTCCTTATTACCAATAACATTTGTAGGAGCATGTATCGGAATGATCACGTAGTACAGGCCATTGAATATTTGGGGCCAGTTCAAAATTTGCATATGCATTAGTTTATCTTCATGAACACCACGTAGCACAGTGAAATATTATGGCATGGTTAGGTGCCATAGGTATCACAGGTATATCATAGGTATATCACAGGTATATCATGTCACATGTCAGGTAAAAAAGCGGCATACAACACAATACATTAGTGTGTTTTACTCAGGCAAGTTTGGAAAATGTTTCCTGATACTTTTTTTAGGTCAATGTCCTCCAAATTTTTGACATTTTAATCTTGTGTTCCTTCTTCACTGAAGATCGTTCCTTTAATCATGAACTATGCGGTTTTTGCAATATTCTGTAGCACTGGGTAAAATGGCCTGTTTGACTTCTAATGGGACATTTCGGCTGTGATACAAAACATTAGCTAGATGGGTGTCATTCGAAAGCTCAGAGCATACAACTTATAGACATGTCGGCGACATTCTAAAGCACCTTAACGGATACATAGGTCGCACATAGTAGTGTCGACGCCAAAAAAACGAGGTATCGAGTGCGTTGCAGAATACTACCCAAGTGGGTGTCATTTGAAAGCATTTTGCGTATGTATTGTAGTGATGACACTTGTAATTGTAATTGTAATGATGACGAAGTTGCATGTGCCATCTATAGCGGAGTGACTGTACGGATCCACGGTTCTGTATGTTACAGATGCTGATGCTGATGCATTCTTGATGCTGACTTTTGTGAGAGAACCCTGATAACAAGCGGAGAGGTTATTCTGCACAAGCTTTAGTCAGTCACGTTATTGGTACTGACTTTCATTCACGACTCACGGCCGTATTACATGCTTTTCATTTCTGAATTCGGCGAATGCAGAAACATGAATATGTAGAACGTTTACGGGCAACGTTTATATTTACATTAGTTGGTGCATGTTTGAGAAAGCTCTTGGTTCCTTTTGCTAAGCGTGCTACCTTGAATCGACTTGCCATTTTTTTTTCGACACGCCAGGAAATCCAATTCTAGCAGTGAGAAAAACCTAGCCTTGCGTCACAGTGTGTAGGGATATCCTGGCGTTAAGTATCTGCTCCTTTAAATGCCATCGAAGTCTGCACGTGAAACAGCACGATTAGCGGATCCGCCATCACCTTCACACGCACATATAAATGAGCTACAGTGTCACCCCGTTTATGTATGGTGGCTTTGTTCACCGCATTGTACGAAGTGACTACTTATTGCGGCGCATACGCACTTGGGCCTTTTCGTCACATCAAAGCATTTGTGGCGAGAGAAGGGACAATTGAATGGTATTTTCACAACTTAGCAACATATTGTTAGTTCTCCAAATGGAAACAGCAGTGATAGGTGGATAGTGTGCCGGTCAAGGCCGGTGCTAGGCGCATCAGAATGTATAAAGTGTTTTTCGTTGCATATTACGATTTATTTTTATCCGTTACTTTTGTTAGCTTAGTTACTTTTGTTAGCTCAGTTCAAGGTTGCCTGGTGTTTTTAGCAGAACCTTTCGGAGCTAGATTAACTAACCGAAAAGTTCATTCACTTTAGCCAATTTTCACGCACAATTAACCATTCCGTTCCAACCAACCATATTGGCGCTAAATGATCACGCTTTGGTCGAAGCGCCCTTAAACTCAAATAACTAACAAACTCAACCAACCATAATTTTCCTGGGCAGCTTATAATTCATATTTGACGTACTGCTTTATTGTTTCTTATTTACATGCCTTGCGTTTGTTGGTTCCTTTGCATTGGTTTGCCGACGTTTCTGTATATACGCGTATGGATGCCGCTTTATTTCACAAGTAAGCCCGCAATTGCGTCACTAAGTCACAATTCCCGTTCGTGGGTAGTTGCTAATGCCATGATCCGACTTGGATGTCACGTTGCCAGTATTCATGAATATGGGTCAGGCTGAGCCACGTTTGATCCAATCGGATCCCATCCTCTTTCTATCAAGCTCGAGCTGGGCTTGATGTCACCATTGTGACTTGATGATCAGTTCGGTTGGCACGTGGGGCAGTGACATATTTAGGAGGGGCCATTGGGCCATCCCCTTCCTCTTTGGGTGCCGAAGGCACTTAAAGGTACTTAAAAAACTGTTGATGACCAATAGGGCGCCGAAGGCTTCCTATTTCCGGCAAGTTTTGTCCATAAGGCTTGGATGGTTGTCCCAGAGATGAAGGATGTACCAGGCCTGGAAAAAAACGTCTGAATGTTTTTATAACACGGATTCAGCGTTCTGTCATTTCAGACTCTTCCATAATGATATCGCAAATTGTGTTCCGCATCTTGCTTAAGAAGGCAGAGGGAATGCATTACGCGTTGTACAAATACGTTGTATAAAATAGCACTCACTGAGACAATTTGGCTGCCCATCGTACTAGTTACAAATACGCTACTGACGTGGGGTAAACATCGGACGGACATTATATGTTCAATGCAAAAGGGCAGTAGGCCTGAATCGAACGTGAACATGGCCGGACGAGTTCATGTATGCTTTCGAGGAGTGATTAATGTCTGTCGACTTCGCAGCCCTATTCCACATTAGGATTATTATTATTGTTTGTACGGCGTGCTGTTCTCTTCTACACCTGCTTCGTGCGTGGTTGGTATTGCATCGTTGGGGCCCCGCTGGATATTGCGATCTGTACCTGACTGTGGGTAAACATCTGTGCAGATGAACGAGGCACGCCGTGACGTACCAGGCGGACATCGGCGGTGTGCGCGCCCGAGAGCCTCCATCGCCAGCCGACCTCCATTTCGACTGACGGCAGCCGCGGCTGTCTATTTCGACGGGGAACGGCCAATGTCGGCTTTGACGGAGGGCAGTGACCAGTGTCGACCTGGACAGAGAGCGGTGGTCCGTCCGGATTTCGACGGAGTACACCTCACGCCCACTTCGACGGGCGGCGGCGGCGAATTCCGACGCGACTGTGTCTGTGTCGGATGACTGATTCGCTTGTCAGCTCGGCTGGAGGTCGTAAGTGTCTCGTGGTTGACCGAGCCACCCACCGCTATGTCCAGCAGACGTAGCACCCTGAATGCGGTTGGTGCAAATGATCTTCGGTGTAAATGCGACAGACTTGCTTACGCAACCATCGAACATCTACACTCACCACGGTGAATGACCAGTGCCCTCTCGGTTACCTGATGTACACTCACCACGGTGAATGACCAGTGCCCTCTCGGTTACCTGGATGCTGCTCACCTGTCTGCGTTTGTGAGCAGCTAAAACCTCTGCCGAAAAGGTAGCTGGCGTTTGATTGGTAACTCATTCACCATTCATCACCCAGAGACATCCTATGGATGGGTCTTCAAAAAGTTTGCATTTTATTGTGCTATTATGGCGATTTTCCCGTATACCGTTATTCTGCTATTAAAAAAAAATCCATCTCGTATCTATAAAATAGCAGTTTTTTCTCCTTCTTTCATGGAACTTATTCATGCTAGGTCATTGAGAAAAATTGTCATCCGTCCCCCCTTAAAACGGTTCTGGGGGCACCCCTGCCATGACCTGATGGCTGTTTATGACCAGCGGTGTAATCGATCTTGCCGAGACTACTAAACCACACCACTAAAGTGGGGTTAATTTTGGTAAGGTGTTATGTGACACTATATAGTGTAAGCATGTCTGTGCCATGTTTGTGGTGGGCTGGCTGGCATGGATGTGATACATGCTGCAGCTTTCAAATCCGTTTCTTCACTGCTGACAAAAATCCCAACGTGCTAATGCTTCCGCTATTGATTATTAATTTCAGGTGTAGCTTAACACTTTTATGTCGTAAACCCGTAGTCGATAGTTCGCTGCTATCTTGAAATATTACACTGCTAAATCCAGCATTACTCCAGCCTCCGCCCAGTCATCTCAGGAGATTAAAATGCGTACTTCAAATTATGGTGTGGCTCTGGTGGTCAGCAATAGTTCTGTTATTTGTGCCAGTTGGTTTATGTACCGTTCAATGATGTGCCTGGATACTATCCTGTCATTGGCCAATAAAGTTCCGAAGCACAGCCGGTGCTGGAAGATCTGCTGGAATCTGCTGAAAGATTTGAGGAGACCACTAATGTGCTTCCTGCGCAGGACGGACAGACGCCTGCTGCGCACGACTATGTTGACACGTTTCCATGGCGGTGCGGTGTGGTGGTACGTCGCAGCCCAGTCGGCTCAGTTCGTGCTGAGGCGCCACTCAATAGTACGGTGTCGTGTCTTCGCTGTGGTGGCGCTGACCGAACTGTGGCACGCACCGTGCAGATTTCAACGCTGGCTTTCAAAGATTAAAAAGACGAGTGGCGCTATCGCTACCAGTTTCGGTTCCGGCAATTTCAAAGAAAAGTTTTGAGTTGTAATGCGGTCGTTTTGGCCGGTAATGACGACATTATTTGTGATGCATGCAGCCAATACTGCAGCACATCAAAAGCAATCGAACTAAGAAAATACCACGTAATGCGTTTTCTAATGAAACTACCGAATCGCCGTGGGAGTGGAGATGGCCGTAAGTGAGTCTCAGGCCCGACTGACGGCGACGGAGGCGGCGAAGTGGATCGTCGTCTACAAAAATGGCGACCAACACTACCCAGGCCGTAGGATGGTCGTCAAACCACGGGAGATCAAGACGTTTGACGTAAGTTGTTCGATATTATCGGTACTCATCGTTGATACATTCGATAAAATTTTACATTTTTTGTGTCTACCTTGTATATCATACAATTCGGAAGGAGGAAAATGCTAACATGTAAAAGCCAATTTCGTTAGGGAGTGTGACCTACATCTTCTAAGCGTTATATTTGAATGGTGGTGGTATTTGAATGATCGATGACAATGAGACGTCAATTGATATTTAAATCAATAACTTTTCAGTGTATTTCCTACGTTTCGGCTATTACGTTCATCAGGGTACAAGGTTTTTTTTCAATGAACTTTGACTTAATTCAATCATCAATCATAATGCGTGCCAGATTCGCGTCCCACCTCCGATAAAACAGTTCAAGACAAGAAGACAACAACAAGTAGTACAATCTTTAATTATCGCAAGGCAAGGTGTGTGTGATGCGTGTCGGTGTCGGTGTCTGTGTCTGTGTCTGTGTCTGTGTCTGTGTCTGTGTCTGTGTCTGTCTGTGTCTTTGTCTTTGTCAGTGTGACAATGTGCATGCCTGTGTCTGTAAGTGTGTCCATGCTCCTTAGGTCGTGCTCAATCTGGATTCTAGTTCCTGTGTGGAATCCCACCCCTTGATGTCCATCTCTGAATTGCTTGAGCCGTGATGAGCGCCGTTCTGGAAGAATCCCGTCGACATATTCATGGTACCTTCAGTGGCGATGTACACTACCTCAAGCAGTCAACGGTGCTGTTTTGTGAGATGGTCATGCAGCGCCGCTGCATCCTCCCATTTGGGCAGATGCCCCTCATTAACAGCATGCATAACCACAACACTTTAGGTATGATGGTGTCTTAAGTCTGCCTTGTTTTCCTTTATGCGCACATCTAATCCTCTGCCGGTTTCTCCGCTATATGCATAGCTGCAAGCTCCGCACGGTATCGTGTAGACTACGCTTTTCTTTATTGATCTCGGGCGTGCTGCTACACTACCATTTTGCTAATTTTGGTGCCTGAGGTGGGGGCTATGTCTATGGATTGCCCCGAAAACCGTGCAATATTTTTGTTGACGGCTGTGCTGGGGGCGACTAACACTCCTCAGTTCTTCTGGTATTCTTACTATCGATGTTGCCCATATCCATTTTGCTTTTTGTTTAAGTTTCAATAGTGCTGCCAATGGGAACTTCGGCTTCCGAAAGGATGCAATCACATGCTGACGTTCATCTAAGAAGTCCGGAGAACAGACTCGGAGGGCTCTGAGAAAACAACCAAGACCCACTCCAGACTTCGCACGATAATCGTGGGCCGAATAGAAATGGATTAGATCATCCTTATTGGTGGGCTTCCTGTAAATATCAATTGACGTCTCAGTCATCAATCATTCAAATGTCACAACTTTGCAACCAAGATGGTGATAGTTCATGTCAATATGAAATGTGTCACGTTTTCCGTGTTTTTATGCCGACCTATGTGCTGTCAGCATTTACTTGAGGAGGTGACTGTGAAGCTGAGCCCTAGCTTCGGCGCCGTGCGTAACATCTTCACGCCGGAGAGAGGTACTCGGGTGTCGAGTCTCACAGATCTGAAGCCTAATGGCCATTACGTGGCGTCCCCCAACGAGCCATTCCGCCAGCTCTCCAAGACCAAGTGAGTGGGACTGCCGGCAGTCACAGCTACGTCTGTCACGACTCACGCTCACGCGTGTCGTGTGACTGGGACTGACTCAAAGGACTCGTCACTCCTTGATCGCGCTCACCGTCACCGCATGCGAGAGTTTCTGTGTTAGTTCAGACTGCGCAGCGCACAAGGTGGCTACAGTTTGAGTACTAAAATCAATTCTAACTTCTGACATTCCATACATTTATCCAGACCCGTAAATATGCATTGTTTGGGTGTGCAGGATAATGTATGAGTAAATGTGCCTTTTTAGCCATCTGCTACCACTAGAAAGTTGGGAGTGTTAAATCTCGGTGACTTTCTTGTCACTGCACGTGAACAAATTGGTGTAGTGGCATTGGTGAATCCGTTAAACCTGCTGTTTTTCGTAGCGATCTTCACGGGTCTCTAAATGGACGGTCCTGAATACTAGGTTTTTTCTCAGAATACCCTAACGCTCTCTTCAGTTTTAGCGCAAGCTTTTCTCAACTGTCCTATTTAATTATCGCTGGCTTTCTCCTGCATTCATCGCGTTAAAAAAAACGACGGGCTTGCAAAAACAAACAACATTGCAGTTAATTGCGAATGAAAAAGTGCATGCATGCCGTGATTTTAATTACAACTTCTACATGCATATCAATAATGCTGCTTGGAATGAAAGTGAGGACATTGGGGTTCAACTGCTCAATTGTTCCAACACTTCATGATGAAAACTCCATGCAAATTGGATCTCCTCTCACTGATTGTTTTCGTGCCATGCCCGCATGTTGAAAGCGTAATGGCGGCGCGGCAAGTAGTCGCGGTAAATGTGGTGAACGAAGCCACCATATACAAGGGGTGGTTTCGTTCACCCCACGTAAGGGTACCGCGAAAGGGGTGGCTTCGTTTCATGGCTTATGCTATACGTGGACACGTGGAGGCATAATGCGTTGCTTTTTTTGCATTCCCGAAGGCAATAGAGCTGCGAATTTTGCCAAATTATACAAGCGACCACAAATGTTTTTATCGCTATCAAAAGAACGACTTATATTGGTCTTTTTCGCTCTGAAAATTGTTCATGCATTTGCATTGCCATTCCTTCAGTTGGTCGGTTATCTGGTGGACAATGGATTTGCTGGCACTCGGGGGCTTGAATTTTGTGGGCTGGGACCATTTTCAGTAGAATGATTTTCATGGTGGGATTTCAGCGCTGATGGGCTGGAAATATCAGTTTATTTCAACAATTGTTTTCCATCAAGAAACAGTGTTCATTCCCTTTAATATGGGCTGGCATTTTTATATGCTTAATGGCGTGATTTTATCCTGTGTAATGTTTTTTATGTGGTTCATTCGGACGCAATGAGTAGTTCTGCATGGCCGTCCTGTTCCCATGCTCAGATCGTGTTCACCGTGTTGCTTCGTGCGATGGGGCACTCCAGAGGTAGCCAGTCTTATGCACTATCCAAAGGTGATTCACACCGATTTGGCTGAGTGTCTTAAGCCAAAGGCTGTCATGATTGGTATTTTCCCGACATCGCGGAACACGTTAATATTGTTGTTTTTTTGTTTGTTTTGTTTTTGGTGGTGTAAAATAATAAAAAAAAACGGTTTGGGTCCGTTTGAAAACCATGTGAGAAAAAAATCACAAATAACTGGCATGATCTGATCTGAATCATCTTGCGGGAAAATTGGTGCAATATCGAGCCATTATGAACAGGGTTGGCAAGATGCTGGTATAGACTAGTTAATACCAGGGACCTGGCAACAACATTTCCTGTCAAGATATGTCTTGTGCAGCAGGCGATGACAGGTGTGTGTTTCTAGATCGGGAGATTCTCCCGATCCCAGATATAAAGTCAGTCGTGGTCTGCTGAGAGAGCTCACATTTGTTTGGCAGTACATGGTTGGCAGTTAATACCACTGTCATGGAAAAAAAAACTAGTTGTTGCCAGCATTTTGTCGACCCTGATTAAAATATATATTTTGGTGCCAATAATTGGAAATGCCACTGTACTTTAGAGTAGGAGGATTGTGCGTATGCGCAGGCCAGGGGGATGAATAGCTGCCTTAAATTTGGAGTATTCAGTATTAGTCATTTAGGTGTTGCACGAAAATAACGATTTCAGGTTGACTGATGTTATGCATCGGATGTTGAGACGTCTCTAATATTGCATGCTAACCCAGTCTAAGAACAGTACTGAACCATTGTTGTTACCTCGATGGGGCGTTGAATCGCTCATGCGCTAAACTTCGGTGACAAGGTTCAGAGCCACAAGCCAAGTTAGTGGGAAATGTTGGAGGTAAAGCTATCCTTCGCACAAATATGGTATCTGCTCCTTTCCGGTGTTAAAATTCAATGATTCTTTTCGAATCTGATAACGGGCACGTTGCGTGGTTGTAGCGTCACTGCAAACATCTTCGCTTTTGCGTGGTAGACATAACGAGCAAAACAGAGCTCCCAGGAGGAACAGACACGCAAATCAGGGGCCAGACAACATCACGCGATGGCGTCCTCTGGTGCATGGAGATAGCGTGATTCGGGATGGCGGAGTAGCCGCCCCGAGTCATGTCAGCATGACAGTCATCAGATCTGGCCGAGGTCTATAACAGGGTCATGACTGGTCGTGACGACTGCTGTTTCAGGTATGCCGACATACCAGTGCGAAGTACCAGCCAGAGTCGGGTCTCTCTGCAGCCCTCCAAGGACAAGGTGATGATGCTCACAACCATACGGTGAAGGCACTTTCGAATACGTTCGAGGCCGAGGAAGTGCAATGGCTCTGTTAGAGTTGATCATTTCCATACTACTGCTGAGGTTGATACTTTATCACCGGAGTTTGGCCAGCGTGACATGACCCCCGTGGTTTCCATGTTGGCACGCCTTTGCTGACAGTTATCGTGGTGCGATGCTCGCGCCAGACGGGAACCCTAGCCACGACTGCCAGTGAGGTCCGTGGGGAGACTGTCAAAGTCCAGCGGACCTCCTGGTGGGGTTGGTGAGGCTCGTGACGTAGGCTGTCCATTCGCCGCACCGTTTAGATGCATTGGTAGGCTGCAGACCGCGCATTGATCAGTGCGCTGCAGCGGTGTACCGATCAATACGCGGCCTGTTCACAGTCACACCAACTGCAGGCGTGGTCACTCCCGGCAGGCGGTGAATACGGCAGCTGTCCTCGGTCCTAAGCGACTGGCACGTCTATCGGCTGGATGGCCATTTACAGGGTGATGGCGTGCGCGATGTACTGAGGCCAGCAGTCCGATGAATGGCCGATGCAGACGCGGAAACTGTCTGCTGCGTCACTCGTGTGTGTGTGCAGGCGTACATTATGTGTGTGTCTGTGTATGTATGTATGCATGCATGTGTATGTGTATTAATGTGCATGTGTAGGTGTACGTAGGTGTATGGGTGTGCTCGTGCTTGTGCTTGTGCGTGCGTGTGTAAGGTCTTGTGTTTATTGGAGGGACAACTGTGCTGGAGTCAGTTTCAAACATCCGCCAAGGTGCTGATCTGTCAGCATATCTTGTTTGCAGACGAATAATTGCTCCGGCTGGAATGTACGGACGACGTAGTTGGAAACGTTTGAAGAGTTATCCTTATCGTCGTATGACGAGGAGTTTTAATTGCACGCTCATGTGAGTTGCATTGGAGGGCTCGTACGTCACGCAATTGTTTTCAGGACACGTGTGATGGCGGGTTTTGAAGCCGAAAATACGATCGACATGCTCGAATACCATCTGGGCGTGACGTGTCTTATTCGCATGTGGGGATTATGTCGCTTAAAGTTATCAGTGATGTGCAGGCTAATGCACTATATATCACCCGGAATTGCACTGATTAGCTGGCGACCCAAATTACCAGTTGCTCTCCAAGAGCAGCGTCGTGGATTATTTTTCCACAAGCAGTGCGGGAAAGAGCGGACAGGGAGAACACATCCTCCATTAACCCGGCAGTTCCTGGGATATGTTGACTCACACGGGTTACTTCGGGTTTTTTTGTATTGCCCTCCTTGTGTCTGCAACCAATGAACCGATCAGGCCGATTCAAACGATAGCCCCATAACCTTAATCGTGGCCCCATAACCTTAATCGAGGAAAAAATATTTGTTGTTTACCTGGAGGTCACTGGTGAGGCTAAAGCTCATGTGAAGTAAGATTTTACTGTTTTTGAGAGCTCATATTTTGAACACAAATTAGAGCATTATGGCCGCCCCGGTAGCTCAGTTTGTTAGAGCGCCGGCCTGCACTCGTCTCCCCCGTCCTGGCAAGACAGGAAGTCGCTTCGCGCGCTCGCATTTAGCCTCCGGCTGGGAGGGTCAGTTGGCAGCTGGCCCGATAAGGCATGGGACGAGCTACCGGGCGGCCGTGTCGGTGCATTGACGGCACGTTAAACTTTCGGTCAAAATTCTGCCGGTGAACTGGAATTCATGGATCGGGTGGTGGGGCCAGGGTTCACGCAACAAGCTCTGCTTAGTAATAGGATCCTGGTTCATAAAGCCACCCCAGCAAGAACTCGGATTAATTTTTTTTTAATCTCATCTGTTGTTGAATACATGCATTGTGTACCTACAATTGCCTATGTAAAGCTTCTGGCCTCGAGTCAAGTATGATCACCTGAGGGGGAGGGTCATATTGCGGTTTTCATCCAGCACACGGTGCAATTCATTTTCTAGGGCACATTTGCGCAGGAATCTTGAAAACTGTCTTAAATATTCGAATATGGTACGGAATTTTGTATATCTGTATGATCTGGCGTGACTCGTATGAGATCACAGATGATGTCAGGGGAAAATATTTGACTGATACCATGAGTGCATATTTTACCGTACATATGGACATTAAAGTAATATAACTCGGGTATTGGTCGATGCATGCATGAGATGTCAATACTTGTACAATCTGATGAACTCGTTGTCCTAGAGTCAAGTGAAGTCATCTGGGGAGAAGATGCCAAATTGCCGTTTCGATTCGGTGTGCAATGTGTTACATTTCCACGAGGAGCTCGCAAAATGGCCCTAAACTTTCGTATGCAACACATAATATTATCTCTCGTGTTCCGTCGTATGTATAAAATGACGGATGTCTATATATGTCGACAGTAAATGTAGATTGACACAGGTGCATGCATTCTCTGAGATCATCGTAATGCAACATATAGAGTGGTGATGGTTGGTACATGTCACAGGCACATGCCTTGGCTTATATTCTGACAGCTTTTATAGCATTTTCCTCTCGCTTTAGGACCCATGAACCCGTCATTTCCGACCTGCTCCATGCAACACATCTCCGGCCATGACTGTCACAAGCATCAGACAACACGTCTTCGGCCACCCCTGTCACTGTCCGAACCACCTGTCGCTACTGTCGCCAACACATCAGCATGTGGCTACTCATGCTCCGGACACTCAGAATCGCGTATCCCGATGTTCTTGCTGTGCTTCTTGCACATAGTTATCGCAGCTGGAACAGGGTGGCTGCTTCGGCATTTTGTTTTTCAGCACCTGGAAGCGAGGGCTGCCTTGATATAGGATGCCATATATAATTATTACACCCTGTATCTGAGCATATGCATATTAATAATTTGCGATGATAACTTGGCATACAAGAATGTCTTTCGCAACCGGTATGCACATTAAAAAAACTTGTCCATGCATTTTCAGTCGTAAGTGTTCATCATATCTCAATAAAATACATCCCATCAGTATGGTCCAATATGACCCACTCGAGGTTACGCAGTAGACATTCACGTTTCTGGAATAATTACAGCTGGATTGACCCACCAGTATAATTTGGTTAGATTATATCGGATGACAGCAAGCAACCGTTTCAGACGGTACAAGCAACACCTGCGAGCGAGTTTGTGATGTTGCACTAATATGGCATGGCATTGAATCACATATGCTATTTGGCGGGACGAGTGGTCTAGGGGTAAGATGCGTAAGATGGTAAGATGCGTGAGAGATTGGCGACGCTATATGACTGAACGGTCGACGTGTCGTAAAACCAATAACCACATATGCTATTTGACCTATTATGATGGGTGCAATATAACCCACATGGGTTGACGCACCCTAAAACCCCATTAATCATCATTGACCTATTATGATCTTATATGTAAGGATGTTTTTGGTAACGGATATGTCGATTTTATAACGACTTGAATGACTTCCAGTTCGGAGCGGCAATTATGTTTCAATAAAATTGAATATTTCAATATCACCCAGAATGACCTAGTTAAAGTCACACGGTAGCAAAATGACCCCTGGTGCACCAACTGCACCTGCATTGATCTGTCGGCATTCATTGGTCCGACTGTATCCCATAACAACAAACACTCGTTTGAGATGTTGAAATAGCTCCACCGAACGACTGCGACGTCATTAGAACATAATCTGAGGTAGCTGAGGTCAATTTTGAAACAAGATACCTAGGGTGTCCATTTCAATGCATTGGAAGTCTTAGACTGATATCACAGAAACACCAAGGGGAGGGGAGGTCCTCATCAGTGACTCAGGCTAAACGTCGGTGATGTATTTTTATATTTTAATCGGTTCGAGGGCACCTGCACCGTGTGCCCGTTGGCGCCGCCTGTGAATATCCACATTAATAGCGGATTACAACGGATTACGGCACCGGCGTGTCGTAATCCGCCCACCTCGCACTACCTGACTGTAGGCGGCGACCGCCGTGTGACTGGCGATAATCCGCCCACCTCGCACAACCTGACTGTAGGCGGCGACCGCCGTGTGACTGGCGATAATCCGCCCACCTCGCACTACCTGACTGTAGGCGGCGACCGCCGTGTGACTGGCGATAATCCGCCCACCTCGCACTACCTGACTGTAGGCGGCGGCCGCCGTGTGGCTGGCGATAATCCGCCCACCTCGCACTACCTGACTGTAGGCGGCGGCCGCCGTGTGACTGGCGATAATCCGCCCACCTCGCACTACCTGACTGTAGGCGGCCGCCGTGTGGCTGGCGATAATCCGCCCACCTCGCACAACCTGACTGTAGGCGGCGGCCGCCGTGTGGCTGGCGATAATCCGCCCACCTCGCACTACCTGACTGTAGGCGGCCGCCGTGTGGCTGGCGATAATCCGCCCACCTCGCACTACCTGACTGTAGGCGGCCGCCGTGTGGCTGGCGATAATCCGCCCACCTCGCACTACCTGACTGTAGGCGGCCGCCGTGTGGCTGGCGATAATCCGCCCACCTCGCACAACCTGACTGTAGGCGGCGGCCGCCGTGTGGCTGGCGATAATCCGCCCACCTCGCACTACCTGACTGTAGGCGGCCGCCGTGTGGCTGGCGATAATCCGCCCACCTCGCACTACCTGACTGTAGGCGGCGCTTGCTGCGATAATCCGCCCACCCGCACTACCGACTGGCGGCCGCCGTGTGGCTGGCGATAATCCGCCCACCTCGCACTACCTGACTGTAGGCGGCCGCCGTGTGGCTGGCGATAATCCGCCCACCTCGCACTACCTGACTGTAGGCGGCGGCCGCCGTGTGACTGGCGATAATCCGCCCACCTCGCACTACCTGACTGTAGGCGGCGGCCGCCGTGTGGCTGGCGATAATCCGCCCACCTCGCACTACCTGACTGGAGGCGGCGACCGCCGTGTGGCTGGCGATAATCCGCCCACCTCGCACTACCTGACTGGAGGCGGCGACCGCCGTGTGGGTGGCGATAATCCGCCCACCTCGCACTACCTGACTGTAGGCGGCGGCCGCCGTGTGACTGGCGATAATCCGCCCACCTCGCACTACCTGACTGTAGGCGGCGACCGCCGGGTTGGTGGCGATAATTCACCCACCTCGCACTACCTGACTGTAGGCGGCGACCGCCGGGTTTGTGGCGATAATCCACCCACCTCGCACTACCTGACTGTAGGCGGCGACCGCCGTGTGGCTGGCGATAATCCGCCCACCTCGCACAACCTGACTGTAGGCGGCCGCCGTGTGGCTGGCGATAATCCACCCACCTCGCACTACCTGACTGTAGGCGGCGGCCGCCGTGTGACTGGCGATAATCCGCCCACCTCGCACTACCTGACTGTAGGCGGCCGCCGTGTGGCTGGCGATAATCCACCCACCTCGCACTACCTGACTGTAGGCGGCGACCGCCGTGTGGCTGGCGATAATCCGCCCACCTCGCACTACCTGACTGTAGGCGGCGGCCGCCGTGTGACTGGCGATAATCCGCCCACCTCGCACTACCTGACTGTAGGCGGCGGCCGCCGTGTGGCTGGCGATAATCCGCCCACCTCGCACTACCTGACTGTAGGCGGCGGCCGCCGTGTGACTGGCGATAATCCGCCCACCTCGCACTACTGACTGTAGGCGGCCGCCGTGTGGGTGGCGATAATCCGCCCACTCGCACTACCTGACTGTAGGCGGCGGCCGCCGTGTGGCTGGCGATAATCCGCCCACCTCGCACTACCTGACTGTAGGCGGCGGCCGTGTGGGTGGCGATAATCCGCCCACCTCGCACTACCTGACTGTAGGCGGCCGCCGTGTGGGTGGCGATAATCCGCCCACCTCGCACTACCTGACTGTAGGCGGCGGCCGCCGTGTGGCTGGCGATAATCCGCCCACCTCGCACTACCTGACTGTAGGCGGCGGCCGCCGTGTGACTGGCGATAATCCGCCCACCTCGCACTACCTGACTGTAGGCGGCCGCCGTGTGGGTGGCGATAATCCGCCCACCTCGCACTACCTGACTGTAGGCGGCGGCCGCCGTGTGGCTGGCGATAATCCGCCCACCTCGCACTACCTGACTGTAGGCGGCGGCCGCCGTGTGACTGGCGATAATCCGCCCACCTCGCACTACCTGACTGTAGGCGGCCGCCGTGTGGCTGGCGATAATCCACCCACCTCGCACTACCTGACTGTAGGCGGCGGCCGCCGTGTGGCTGGCGATAATCCGCCCACCTCGCACTACCTGACTGTAGGCGGCGGCCGCCGTGTGGCTGGCGATAATCCGCCCACCTCGCACTACCTGACTGTAGGCGGCCGCCGTGTGGCTGGCGATAATCCGCCCACCTCGCACAACCTGACTGTAGGCGGCGGCCGCCGTGTGGCTGGCGATAATCCGCCCACCTCGCACTACCTGACTGTAGGCGGCCGCCGTGTGGCTGGCGATAATCCGCCCACCTCGCACTACCTGACTGTAGGCGGCCGCCGTGTGGCTGGCGATAATCCGCCCACCTCGCACTACCTGACTGTAGGCGGCCGCCGTGTGGCTGGCGATAATCCGCCCACCTCGCACAACCTGACTGTAGGCGGCGGCCGCCGTGTGGCTGGCGATAATCCGCCCACCTCGCACTACCTGACTGTAGGCGGCCGCCGTGTGGCTGGCGATAATCCGCCCACCTCGCACTACCTGACTGTAGGCGGCGGCCGTGTGGCTGGCGATAATCCGCCCACCTCGCACTACCTGACTGTAGGCGGCCGCCGTGTGGCTGGCGATAATCCGCCCACCTCGCACTACCTGACTGTAGGCGGCCGCCGTGTGGCTGGCGATAATCCGCCCACCTCGCACTACCTGACTGTAGGCGGCGGCCGCCGTGTGACTGGCGATAATCCGCCCACCTCGCACTACCTGACTGTAGGCGGCGGCCGCCGTGTGGCTGGCGATAATCCGCCCACCTCGCACTACCTGACTGGAGGCGGCGACCGCCGTGTGGCTGGCGATAATCCGCCCACCTCGCACTACCTGACTGGAGGCGGCGACCGCCGTGTGGGTGGCGATAATCCGCCCACCTCGCACTACCTGACTGTAGGCGGCGGCCGCCGTGTGGCTGGCGATAATCCGCCCACCTCGCACTACCTGACTGTAGGCGGCGACCGCCGGGTTGGTGGCGATAATCCACCCACCTCGCACTACCTGACTGTAGGCGGCGACCGCCGGGTTTGTGGCGATAATTCACCCACCTCGCACTACCTGACTGTAGGCGGCGGCCGCCGTGTGGCTGGCGATAATCCGCCCACCTCGCACAACCTGACTGTAGGCGGCCGCCGTGTGGCTGGCGATAATCCGCCCACCTCGCACTACCTGACTGGAGGCGGCGACCGCCGTGTGGCTGGCGATAATCCGCCCACCTCGCACTACCTGACTGTAGGCGGCGGCCGCCGTGTGGCTGGCGATAATCCGCCCACCTCGCACTACCTGACTGTAGGCGGCGACCGCCGGGTTGGTGGCGATAATCCGCCCACCTCGCACTACCTGACTGTAGGCGGCGGCCGCCGTGTGGCTGGCGATAATCCACCCACCTCGCACTACCTGACTGTAGGCGGCGGCCGCCGTGTGACTGGCGATAATCCGCCCACCTCGCACTACCTGACTGGAGGCGGCGACCGCCGTGTGGCTGGCGATAATCCGCCCACCTCGCACTACCTGACTGTAGGCGGCGGCCGCCGTGTGGCTGGCGATAATCCGCCCACCTCGCACTACCTGACTGTAGGCGGCGACCGCCGGGTTGGTGGCGATAATTCACCCACCTCGCACTACCTGACTGTAGGCGGCGACCGCCGGGTTTGTGGCGATAATTCACCCACCTCGCACTACCTGACTGTAGGCGGCGGCCGCCGTGTGGCTGGCGATAATCCGCCCACCTCGCACTACCTGACTGTAGGCGGCGGCCGCCGTGTGGCTGGCGATAATCCGCCCACCTCGCACTACCTGACTGGAGGCGGCGACCGCCGTGTGGCTGGCGATAATCCGCCCACCTCGCACTACCTGACTGTAGGCGGCGGCCGCCGTGTGGCTGGCGATAATCCGCCCACCTCGCACTACCTGACTGTAGGCGGCGACCGCCGGGTTGGTGGCGATAATCCGCCCACCTCGCACTACCTGACTGTAGGCGGCGACCGCCGGGTTGGTGGCGATAATCCACCCACCTCGCACTACCTGACTTTAGGCGGCCGCCGTGTGGGTGGCGATAATCCGCCCACCTCGCACTACCTGACTGGAGGCGGCGACCGCCGTGTGGGTGGCGATAATCCGCCCACCTCGCACTACCTGACTGTAGGCGGCGACCGCCGGGTTGGTGGCGATAATCCGCCCACCTCGCACTACCTGACTGTAGGCGGCGACCGCCGGGTTGGTGGCGATAATTCACCCACCTCGCACTACCTGACTGTAGGCGGCGGCCGCCGTGTGACTGGCGATAATCCGCCCACCTCGCACTACCTGACTGTAGGCGGCGACCGCCGGGTTGGTGGCGATAATCCGCCCACCTCGCACTACCTGACTGTAGGCGGCGACCGCCGGGTTGGTGGCGATAATCCGCCCACCTCGCACTACCTGACTGTAGGCGGCGACCGCCGGGTTGGTGGCGATAATCCACCCACCTCGCACTACCTGACTTTAGGCGGCCGCCGTGTGGCTGGCGATGCGCGCTCGACGGCAGGTCTGCATCGATTTCGTCCTACGCAGGACTTCCCCGCCTGGCGCGAGTTTGACTGAACTAACAACATCGGGGCGGCTGGCTGCTGGCCGGGTCGATCCAGCCAACGTGACCTGCGCCTGGCCAGCGAGCACGCTCACTGGCGACTCCGATGTGGGCCCGACCACCTGATAGAATCACAAGCATTGTTATGGAGTTTGACACTGACGACTGAAGATCAGAGTCAGTCGTTAGTGCCCATGATTAACGAGCATGGCACACGAAGTACAAATGCTCGAAGAATAGAACGAGTCCGTGACATGGCAAGCGCGATCTTACAACGCCGTATTCCATGGCATTATTGCTGATGTATGACAATGCTTAACGCCCTACCTACCAAGTTCACTCTTTTCTTAAATTTATCGATCCGCCTACCTCGTGGGTAAGTGGGAGTATACGCGAAAGTCAATCGAGTCAAGTGATATACTTATGTATTAAAATGAAGCATATGCGCGTCGTTGTGGCGTGCACCTGACGCCGTCACAGCCAAAGGTGGTACATGATCAAGACAGTTGGTTGTGGGTTGCTGGCTGTCATTGTGCAAGAAATGCCTAGTAAGGTATAGGTGCCAAGTCACACGATGAAGTCATTGATTGAGCACCAGCACCCTAAATCATGATGAACTTACCATTCGGCGCTGTTATGGCACTGCCTTAGCGCCGTTACACGACCATCGGGCTGTTGTAGCAATTCTAGAGTTGCACCACGTTTCCAGCTTCATCCCAGAGGTGCAGCCAAGTGGGTGGGGCCGCGCTTAGGAAAATCCTGGCTGCGCCACTGCTTCATCCCATGTGTTATTTATTGCATATTCTTGCCTTGCGTTTTTGTTTGTTTTGTTCTTTTTGTATTGTCTAACGCCGTGGTGGGCTTCGCTATTTTGGCCCAATACCCTCCACTCTGCGATAAATTAATTTCAGAGCACTGTTCTGCGGCACCTGGACCTCTTCGGCCTAGCATACACCGCGACCGTGCCGACCATCCCACCTACCGCCACACCGCGATCCTCCCTACACTGCGACCCTCCCGATATGACTCTTCCACACTGATCCTGCCCTGCCTACAAGGCAACCCTCCCGATATTTCGACCGTCCCTGCACTGCGACGTTCCCTGTACCTCGACCCTTCCGACCGCCATAACACAGACGGCCTTCTCGGTACCGCTACTCTGTCTCCTCACCCGTTTACTACTTACTACCGCCCCCCCTCCCCTTCAGCCGACAGGGAGCTTGCGACGACTAAAGGCGATACCATCGCGCTACCGGGACACTGGCGCCGATGACATCACCGTGCACGTGTACAGGAACGGTGACGCCTTCACGCCGGCCAGCACGTTCACGGTCAACAAGATGGCGCGCGCCTACTGGGCCCAGACGATGACCCGCATCGGAGAGAAGATGCAAGTGGGACGCGGCGTGCACAAGTCAGTGCTGAATCGCTCAGGTGCTGGCGTGGCAGGGGGTAGAATGATGTCAAAAGGTACCTTCGCATTGGCTTCACTGCCAGTGGAAAGTAGGAAAACCTCTGTGGTGTTGCTGAATGTTCACAGACGTTACAAAGAGGGGAATACATAGAAGGCACACCACTGCTGTCGGTCGTTCTGCCGTGGTGGAGCCTCTACGTGTTCGTATTTGAACGGGGACATTTCAACGCTGCTGAAGGTCAGGTTCTGTATTCCATAGTCTACTCGTGGCAGTGGTGTGTCACCAGTAACTGCGCAGTAGCTGGGCTCGCGCAGTTTTTAACCGAGTGACCGTGTCGGGTTCGTCAGACTGGGTTTTGACTGAAAACATCGGCGTTGATCTGATCGTGATCGACCAGCCCAGGCTGGAGCTCTGTCGCCGCTTCTGTTCGGTGCTGGTGAGTGACGTTGGTACACGACGTGTTCCGGACTGTGCACATGACGTGATGACTGTTTCAGACTGTACACAGTGCGAGGTCAGACTGTACACGACGTGTTCCGGACTGTGCACATGACGTGATGACTGTTTCAGACTGTACACAGTGCGAGGTCAGACTGTACACGACGTGTTCCGGACTGTGCACATGACGTGATGAGTGTTTCAGACTGTACACAGTGCGAGGTCAGACTGTACACGACGTGTTCCGGACTGTGCACATGACGTGATGACTGTTTCAGACTGTACACAGTGCGAGGTCAGACTGTACACGACGTGTTCCGGACTGTGCACATGACGTGATGACTGTTTCAGACTGTACACGGTGCGAGGTCAGACTGTACACGACGTGTTCCGGACTGTGCACATGACGTGATGACTGTTTCAGACTGTACACAGTGCGAGGTCAGACTGTACACGACGTGTTCCGGACTGTGCACATGACGTGATGACTGTTTCAGACTGTACACGGTGCGAGGTCAGACTGTACACGACGTGTTCCGGACTGTGCACATGACGTGATGACTGTTTCAGACTGTACACAGTGCGAGGTCAGTTGATTCGTGACCCCGCCACTGACCTCGAGCACAACGGTTACTACGTGGCGGCGGCCGACAACGAAAGTTTTCGGCTCGTCAACTACGGCGCTGCCCGGGAGCCGTTCAAAAATGTCACACGTGGCGACAGGTGAGCCGTTCAGTAGTGCTACACGTGACGACACGTGAGCCGCTCAGGAGTGCTACACGTGGCGACACGTGAGCCGCTCAGGAGTGCTACACGTGGCGACACGTGAGTCGTTCAGGAGTGTTACACGTGACGACAGGTGAGCCGTTCAGGAGTGCTACACATGGCGACAGGTGAGCCGCTCAGAAGCACTTCAAGTGGTGACGGCAGCCCTTTAGGAATAATCATTAACCCACATATACCACGTGAGTAACAGATCACCGTGACTAGTCACGTCGTAACTATGTACTAGCAAGACATTGCAAGGTGGGGACTGAGCATCTTGTGGAGGAGCTGACGTCGTCCAGAGTGGTGACAGAACTGGAGCGATTAGACTCGGTTCAGCCGAGTCGTCGCGCAGTCGCTACGTATAATGGCCGGCGTCCAGTGTGCATGCAGCAGGTAGCGGTAGCAAATCGTGAAGCATAGCACACTTTAAACGTTTCCTAGCACCTCAAATTTGCTCGCGCTGTATTATTTCTGAACGACACACAAATACGAGGATTTGTGGCGAAGTCCATCACGACATGTAGTGATTGAACGTTTAGCAACCAGTTGTTGTAAATATTCAATGTGAATGCATCTATTATTAAACCTCCTGGCGATCATCACCGTTCCCTAGCGGAGTCTGCTTGACACATAATTGCCAGTGTCCGGCTGACTGTCGCCGCGGTGGTGGGCATTCACCAAGCTTTGGTCAGTGGTCGCGTGTAGGTTGGTACGTGGTGTCTCGGCTGTGTCGCGTGTAGGTTGGTACGTGGTGTCTCGGCTGTGTCACGTGTTGGTTGGTGCGTGGTGTCTCGGCTGTGTCGTGTGTCGGTTGGTACGTGGTGTCTCGGCTGTGTCGTGTGTCGGTTGGTACGTGGTGTCTCGGTTGTGTCGTGTGTCGGTTGGTACGTGGTGTCTCGGCTGTGTCACGTGTCGGTTGGTACGTGGTGTCTCGGCTGTGTCACATGTCGGTTGGTGCGTGGTGTCTCGGTTGTGTCACATGTCGGTTGGTACGTGGTGTGCCGGCTGTGTCACGTGTAGGTTGGTGCGTGGTGTCTCGGCTGTGTCGTGTGTCGGTTGGTACGTGGTGTCTCGGTTGTGTCGTGTGTCGGTTGGTACGTGGTGTCTCGGCTGTGTCGTGTGTCGGTTGGTACGTGGTGTCTCGGCTGTGTCGTGTGTCGGTTGGTACGTGGTGTCTCGGTTGTGTCGCGTGTCGGTTGGTACGTGGTGTCTCGGCTGTGTCACGTGTTGGTTGGTGCGTGGTGTCTCGGCTGTGTCGTGTGTCGGTTGGTACGTGGTGTCTCGGCTGTGTCGTGTGTCGGTTGGTACGTGGTGTCTCGGTTGTGTCGTGTGTCGGTTGGTACGTGGTGTCTCGGCTGTGTCACGTGTCGGTTGGTACGTGGTGTCTCGGCTGTGTAGGTTGGTACGTGGTGTCTCGGCTGTGTCGGTTGGTACGTGGTGTCTCGGCTGTGTCGCGTGTCGGTTGGTGCGTGGTGTCTCGGCTGTGTCGGTTGATGCGTGGTGTCTCGGCTGTGTCTGTTGGTACGTGGTGTATCGGCTGTCTGCTGGTACGTGGTGTCTCGGCTGTGTCTGTTGGTACGTGGTGTCTCGGCTGTCTGCTGGTACGTGGTGTCTCGGCTGTGTCGCGTGCCATTTGTTGGCGTGCGCAGAATTTCCGACTACAAGAGCACCCACCCGTCCGAGCATTGCAACCGAGGATGTTTTTTTGTGGGAGGGGGGGGGGCTGTCATCCATTTTGATAACTTTGCTCATTATCCGTGTCCGTGTACCTATTCAAGCAATTGCTCTTACCCATGTCCATACTGAAACTCATATCCGTACCCTTAGCCATTCGAGGACGTGCAATGCATGCCATCCCCTTTTCCGTTAGGATACGCAGGCTCTTTGAGGACAGTGCGATTCGACTGAAGGGAATTATGCAGTCCAATTTTAAACAAACGCCGCCCTGACAAGCGATCACTCCGGTAATAGACATGTCACTTTCTTCGGTTAGGAAGGAGCATGCTACATCACAAGACCATCTGCCACGTGCCCTGGAACACATAGCCTCATTCAAGGGACACGTCCCGATTTATACGGATGGATCCAAGACTGACGCTGGTGTGGGAAGTGCATTTGTTACTCTATCAATACTTTTTGTTTTCCCTACCACCACATGCAACGGTCTACACATCAGAGCTCGTCGCTATCACGAAGGCCCTCAGTTTTATTGAAGTGGGGCGGGATGCCCTGTATGTCATTTTGACCGACTCCATCAGTAGCCTTTCGGCGCTGAAACAGTTTAATCCAAATGACCCCATTGTGCAGGATGTCCTACGGCATCTCAGATTACTGTCTCGAGCTGGGAAGGCTATTGTCCTCTGTTGGATCCTGAGCCATGTCGGCATCGTGGGGAACGAGGCAGCGGATGCTGCTGCGAAGCGAGCACCACAGGCCCCATACCTACGATCTACGCCGCTGCCCGCGAGAGAATATCATCTCTCGCGAATATCTCGCCGATGATCGATGGCGTCTTTTTGGAGTTATGCAACCGCTGTCACTGCGCGATCTCCTGAGTGACCACTCGCGCATGGTAACTTCAGGACAACTGTTTCGCTTTCTTTCGGATGTCGACTTCAGAACGATTTTCACACCCCACTGACATGCAATACTAGAAGCTTGAAATGATCCGCCTTTATTATGAAGGTTCGTATATTACTGTCGGCACCAATCTTCTTAAGTTGTCCATCTAACGTTGTTATGGGCGCTATATGACCAACGCAGTCGATGCGCCCCTAAGCCCAAATAACCAACCAACCCTTAGCCGTTCTGTTCACATCGTTATGCATGCCCACGATTTCATATCTGTGCTCATGCCAACACCCATACCCATGCACATACCCGTACCCATATCCTTACGCATACCATCCATGCGGCTGTCGGATGCTGAGCGCTAGTGAGGTGATGGTCTGAATGACTGGTTTCTGCATGACTTCCAAAAGCGCTCTTGGATTCGTTCGTGTTTCTGATGTGTTTCATGTATCTATCCTCAACCATGCGTGCTGTTTCTCCAATATATGTAGCGGGTATGACACCTGAAGCACATGCCACACGTTTGGTGTACGTCGTCGCTGCATTTTTGTTATTCTGTACATTCCCCTGTCCGTCCGACCCCGCAGAAGTGGCGTACATTTGTGAAATATGCGTGTTGCTGAGTCAATAATGTAGTGTCATTATGCATTCCGTTTGATTTTTCACGAAGGTAGCTTTTAGCTGTCTCTTTAGTAACAAAATAAGCAGCAAGCTTATGGCTGCACCTGTATGTGTGAACGGGTCCTGTCTTGTGGGGATCCTGTCATGAACACAGCCTCCGGGCAGAAGCCTTAGCCCGCCAGCGCCGGCGACGACGCCGGTCCGTCGCTGTAGTGAGCTGACTGTGTATGGACAGTTGCACCACGCCTCGGGGCCGCTTGACATGTTAAGGCTAGGCCACTGACCAGCCCGGGTCGCTTTATATGTTTAGGCTAGGTCATTGGTCAGCCAGGGGCCGCTTGATATGCCTAGGCTAGGTCACTGATCAACCCGGGGTCGTTTGATATGTGTAGGCTTGGTCACTGGTCAGCCCGGGTCGCTTGATATGTTTAGGCTAGATCACTGGTCAGCCCGGGGTCGTTTGATATGCCTAGGCTAGGTCACTGATCAACCCGGGGTCGCTTGATATGTTTAGGCTTGGTCACTGGTCAGCCCGGGTCGCTTGATATGTTTAAGCTAGATCACTGGTCAGCCCGGGGTTGCTTGATATGTTTAGGCTTGGTCACTGGTCAGCCCGGGGTTGCTTGATATGCTTCAACTTGGTCACTGGTCAGCCCGGGGTTGCTTGATATGTTTAAGCTAGATCACTGGTCAGCCCGGGGTCGCTTGATATGTTTAGGCTTGGTCACTGGTCAGCCCGGGGTTGCTTGATATGTTTAGGCTAGATCACTGACCAGCCCGGGGTTGCTTGATATGTTTAGGCTTGGTCACTGGTCAGCCCGGGGTTGCTTGATATGTTTAGGCTAGATCACTGGTCAGCCCGGGGTTGCTTGATATGTTTAGGCTTGGTCACTGGTCAGCCCGGGTCGCTTGATATGTTTAAGCTAGATCACTGACCAGCCCGGGGTTGCTTGATATGTTTAGGCTTGGTCACTGGTCAGCCCGGGTCGCTTGATATGTTTAAGCTAGATCACTGGTCAGCCCGGGGTTGCTTGATATGCTTCAACTTGGTCACTGGTCAGCCCGGGGTTGCTTGATATGTTTAAGCTAGATCACTGGTCAGCCCGGGGTCGCTTGATATGTTTAGGCTAGATCACTGGTCAGCCCGGGGTTGCTTGATATGCTTCAACTTGGTCATTGTTCAGCTTCGGTGTCATCGCCGGTCGACACCGCCAATGGAGATGTCCACCATGTAGCATGTCCCAGTACTGCCACCATATGACATGTAGCTGATATCGCATGTCAGACATTGCCGGCCGAGTGTCGTCTATCGAGCCCCCTCTGCCCCCCCTCTGGGTCATGAGTGTTGCAATAACTTAGCGCGACGTGTGACAAGTGAGAGGTCAGAGGGTACAGTCTCCGCGCGCCAGAGCGGGGCTGCACGGCAGGTCAGGGTGGCCGAGTTGAGTAGACGGCTTGAACAAACTTGCTCTTGGACGCTTGACCGTCACGGTGCCGAGAGGGGCCTGATCTGGAACACGAACTTTGGATAGACACGTGACCATGTCTGCGGGACGACTGCTGGGACTGAGGTCGTTGTGTAGCGAACCGTCGCCGTATCACTTGCTCGTAAACTCTGACAATAGAGGATTAATATCGGCACTTCTATTTTCGGGCAATTTGTTGCGAGCGATGTCTCAGCTGGATATCACGAGCCACGAGAACTCATGTACATATTGTGTCCGATATATATACTGCTGAGTAATTTTAATATTAACTCATATTCTCACTGATTGATTTCAGCCAATGACTCCTTATTAATCTTAGAAGATAGTCGCAGTGTTGAGTTAATAAGGTTGTGTTTAAATCGAACACCGTTAAATTCTGCTTGCAAATAGCTCTGTGTGCTCTTTGCTTCCAAACAGGGACCAAACCCGAAATATATGAGGAATATTTGTGAACTTCTGGAAAGCTTCTTATAAAGATTGAATTCCCGTATGCTACCTTATCCCAAAGTTCGTTGGGAAGACACGAAGTTACAATTGATATTAGTCATGTTATACTGACGTCATGACCATGATTGTTGTCGATGTATAATTCCTTATGTTGCATAAGCACATATTTCATGTACTTACGTGCACGGTAGAAACAACATGCTATATGTCTACGGGTTTCAGTGCACGTGACACAATTTATTTCTGTAAGTTTGTCCTACTCATGACCTCACTGAAAGCTGTTACAAGTCACAGATGTCATCGCATCTTCTTGAATCGAGGAGTTATGTGTTGTTGGTAAGCGCAATTGCTGTATGCTCAGGCATCTTAGCACACAATTGACGTCATTCAGCCCATGCACTGGCTGAATAGCTTTCGGACAAGCATATCAATAGCAATGTTCAGGCTTCGGATGTCAACTATACTCCGTTTTTTTTTAAGCGTGATTTTTGTTCTCGTAAATTGATTTCAGCTGATGCTCAGTTAAGATGTAAAACTATAGGTGCGTCTGTGGCTTGGGTTCAGCCACCAGTCCAGGTGACTTGCGTCAGTTGCTAAGCCGATTATTATGCCAGTTTCGTTGACTTACACTGGTATTTACACAAAGTTCACTTTCCTCTGACCTGTGACGTTTCATATCACCTTGAGTTTCATCAAGCTTCCATGCGCAGGTCATATGGCTGTGGGTCATATGACCCACAGCCATAAAAAAACATTATTGCATTTTTATTGATCAATTGCTTTCTGCCCAGTATCACTGACCCACCCTGGGCCGGCCACCAATGTTTCGCCCTGACTTAGCCGCAGTGATAAATTATTCGTGAATTAGGGTGGAATATACCACTTTCTGAATACTCAATCGACATCCTTCTTCAAGAAGTATTAACATCCTGCTTCATGATGCGTGCTTATGAAGTCTTCGTATCTCCTTTCTAACAATATCTCGTTCATAAGCTCATGCTCTCGATAAGGGATGGTGATACACGAACATTTCGCAAGGCAATTTCAGGTAGAGGGATTGCCTATGATGCGATATGGTATACAATTGCAGTTTCAAGCGTATGCATTTTCTCCCTATCCAGAGTATAGCTCTTCCTAAATTATGAATCGCAAAATAAATGATAAGAGTACAGTCATAAGTACACCATTGGATCAAATTTGAGTTGGAAGGACATCAAAAGCATTTTAAATGACACTAATTCCGTGGAAAATTTCGACATCCCACTTTGCTCGTTTCGACATCTCACACCTAACGAAAAATCATTATTTTAACGCTGCTTAGCCGTCACTGTCAAACACTGACCAAGCCGTCACTGTCCCACTGTGGCTTAGCTGTCGCTGTCCAACCCTGACCTAGCCATCACTGTCCCACTGTGACTTAGCTGTCGCTGTCCAACCCTGACCTAGCCGTCACTGTCCCACTGTGGCTTAGCTGTCGCTGTCCAACCCTGACCTAGCCATCACTGTCCCACTGTGACTTAGCTGTCGCTGTCCAACCCTGACCTAGCCATCACTGTCCCACTGTGACTTAGCTGTCGCTGTCCAACCCTGACCTAGCCATCACTGTCCCACTGTGACTTAGCTGTCGTGTCCAACCCTGACCTAGCCATCACTGTCCCACTGTGACTTAGCTGTCGCTGTCCAACCCTGACCTAGCCATCACTGTCCCACTGTGACTTAGCTGTCGCTGTCCAACCCTGACCTAGCCATCACTGTCCCACTGTGACTTAGCTGTCGCTGTCCCGTCCTGTCCTGACCTAGCCATCACTACCACTTCCTCGCCCGGTCGTCACTATCCCTTCCTCATCCAGCCGTCACTGTCAGACCCTGTCCCAGCCGGTACTGGCCAACCTTGACCCAATCGTTATTATCTCGCCCTAACTCAGTTGTCACGGTCCGACCCTGACCCAGCGTTGGCCCTGCGTCGTTATTATGCCACCCTGACCCAGTCGTCACTGTCCCATCTTCACCCAACAGTCACTTCCCCACCCTAGCTTAGCCGTCGTCACTGCCCCACCCTGTTCTGGCGTGTGCTGTCCCACCCCCTGACCCAGCCGGTGGTGTCCCACTCGGTCGGGCAGCCGTGAGCTGTCGTCGCCGCGGGTGCCGTGCCCGCACCAGCCCCTCCGACAGTCGAGCCGATCGCCGCTCGCTTCCACGGCGGCCACCCCTCTCCTGCCGGGCCACCGTGGCACGCGGCCGCGGCGGGAGTCCGACACGTCGGCGTCGCGGCCGCCGCTGCCGCCGCTGCGCGTCTCCTACCCGGAGCTGGCTCGCCGCTGTCGGACGCTGCGCGACAAGATCACTGCCAGGAGCGAGTCGCGTGTGACGGCCGACCAGGAGCGTCAGCGGCGGCGCTGGCGCCACGCCGAGTCGCCCCCGGAGGACATCAGGAAGTAGGAGTAAATTTCGCCAGGCCGAGATGCGCGGCGCTATGGGTGTCACCAGTACCGGTGTCATACTCTCAGTCCTGTCATCCTCGCACACTATAGTCCACGTAGTCTTCCACAGGCCACATGGTCCAGAGTCCAAAACCTAGTTTGAACAGTGTTTATTTCCAAGCGTAATTTGGGGACGAGTAGTCTCGGGGTAAGTTTCCCGTCTCACAATCGAAAGATTGTAGGTTCGAGCCTTACCTGTCGCTACTCTTCGTCCGCGGCCAATCGGCGTGAGAGATTGGCGACGCTACATGACTCAATAGTCGGTGTGTCGTAAAACCAATAACCAACCAAGCGTAGTTAATTATGTGATGTCCAAGACTTGGTTTTGATAGTACTTTTATTTTATTTTATTTTCAATGATTTACCACTATATATATGTATGTATATACTATGTGTACTATAGCATTCTTTGACTACCCACAAAGTTCTCTGAAGCATACATTATTAATAAGTTTATCATCCGCTTCCTGTGTGACGCAGATGAACGCTATGCATGAGACTGACGTACCTACATCCTGCCACGCCTTTCCTCATCCCCCAGTAATCGGTCCGTGAACATCACCATTCAGCGCCACTGCCCGCCGCTGATCGAGTCGCCCGGCTTGCCGGTGGATGCGGCCACCAGCGTCTCGGACACGGAGCATACCAGTGAGATCACAGGCCAACGAAGTAGTACCACCACCGATCTGGACGACGACTCGGTGCGCCAAGTGGTGTATCCTGAGCCGGACCAGGACCCGGTGCGCCAAATGGTGTTCCTTGTGGTGTGCCAAGTGGTGTATCCTGAGCCGGACCAGGACCCGGTGCGCCAAGTGGTGTGCCCTGAGTCGGACGACGACTCGGTGCGCCAAGTGGTGAGCCCTGAGTCAGACCAGGACTCGGCGCGGCCCTGCCCCGTCCACCTGCACACCGTGTACGAGTGCCGCCAGCCCTCGGCGACGCTGGTCGGCGACAGTCCGGAGGCGTTGCCCGACTCGGTGGCGACCGTCGTCGACGAGGACCTGTCTGCGAAGAGGCCGTCCGAGCCGTGGACGAGCTGGGAGAGCCGCGGCTCGTCCGAGTCCATCGACGTCGGGCCGGCGCGGTATGGCGACCACACGGCGGCCGGCGTGAGCGGGCCTGGCACTGCCGCCCCAGCCGGCGTGCAGCTGACACGGCGTCGGTCGGTGTCGCCGACCGGTTCCGTCCACGGCGCTGGCCGCTCCCCCGAGCCGGAACCGTGGCGGGACGCCTCCACCCCGACCACGCCGCCGCCGGCCGACGTCCTTTCGACATCGCGCGTCGTGCAGTTTCGCCGACAGACTGCTGGCTGGCCGCCAACGAGGCGAGCCGCGTGATGAGCGGGACGCGGATGCCGTCTCGCGCCAGTGTGGAGACGCCTGACGTGGACTGTCCACGGCCGCCGCTGTCTGGACGACCGGAGTCGGCATGTGGTCGGCTGCCGGTCGTGCGGTCGTGCGGCTGCCGGTGAGCTGTTCCTCGTCCGAGCCCGACGTGTGCCCCTCGCCAACAGAGACACCAGCAGAGCCCTCGCGTGCGTCAGTCCTCCCGGTCATGTGTACCCGCGCTTCTGCCAATGTTATATCGATGTCTTCCGTACCGGCCAATTCTATACAGTCATGAGTTGCCACGGCTCTGGTCTCGGCGCCGTCTCCATTGCGGCCGGTGGCACCTCAGCCTCCATCTCGTCCGTCGCTGGCTGAGCCGGCCGTCCCAGCTGTGACAGCCGGCGCCGTCCCAGCTGTGTCAGCCGCCTCCGGGTGGCAGTGGGACGAGACGCCGGTCCGGCCGGCGGACGAGGCCGGCTGGTGTGGCCAACAGCCGCGGACGCCGCCAGCGTAGGCTGCGCCACCGGCCGCCACCGACAGGCAGGGGCGGCCAACGTGGCGCGGCTGCGGCGCCGGCCACGGTGGCGATCTTTCGCCGCCCGCTGACCTGTCTGACCGGCCTGTGTGGCCGCCGACCCGTACAAACTCACCGGAGCGCACTGCGGCCGTCAGCCCGGCCCCGGCCCCGGCCCTGCAATGGCCACGGCTCCGGCAGCTCCGGCACCGGCCCCGGCCCCGGCTCCGGCAGCTCCGGCCCCGGCCACGGCTCCGGCACCCAACATCGGTCAGAAGCTGGGCGACATCACGTCCCTGTTGCGGACCCTCTCGCTGCAGAACCTGGTGTCGGGTCAGGACGTGTTGGGACCAGCTGCGCTGTTCACCGAGGACCACGTGCGGACCATGCTGGGGTCAATAGGCGACGCGCAACAGAGCAGCACCGGTGACAGCAAAGGTCAACATCATCAGGAGCTTGGAGTGTCGCGAGCCAGCGGTGACCCGGCCGTGACCTGGCCGTGACCCGAGTGATACTGAATGTCACCCGGCAGCCACTAAAGGACGCTGATGACCACTAAAGTACGTCAGCAACAGTGCAACTACCCTACCCGTGGTGGGCAAAATCGGAAGCCATCTGATCCTATGCATGCCTGTAGGTCGGCCAACAGAAAAGCACGTTGGCATGAATATTAGCAGGAGATGCCCTGCTGGTCGGCAGATTTGATCATAGGTGGCATTCCATCGGCTGTATCCCTCATTATATGGCGCATGCGGCGTCCGGTTATCTTCTCAATTGGTATAACCTTACACTTAGCCTTCCTCATGTGACCTTTTTCGCTATCAGAATCGGAGAGACATGACCATTGACCAATTATATGCCATTAAGCTGAAGTCATAAAACTATCCACAATAAGGTTGTGCCGAGTATCAGTATATTTTCGCTCCTTTCCCGATGACCATCTTCTCGTTACCCCATGATTTGTCATGTGCTGCATTGACACCACCACCACCATTGACAGCTTCAAATCTCCTTGAGTTTGTCAGATTTACCATGTATATCTATATTCTCAGAGCTACTCTCCCTATATATCATCTCTAAGGTTTGTGCTTTGGATGAAAGATCCTTCACAATCGCGTATGTGACTAGCTTTGTAAGCTTGCTAAAGTAAGCCTGCTGCTAAAGCTTTAGCAGTTCCCCTAGGTATAATTTTCAGGCGGTCTATGGAATATTCTGAAGTACCTGAAGATTGGAGAAGTGCACACGTAGTACCAATTTTCAATAAGGGAAGTATGAAGTGTGTAGGAAACTACAGGCCAGTCAGTTTGATCTCCATAGTTTGCAAGGTGCTAGAAAATCTGGTTAAACAGAATGTTCAGATTCATCTTGTTAGGCAAAACCTTTTAAGGGATACTCAACATGGATTTCGATCTCGAAGGTCTTGTTTAACCAACCTATTGGAGTTCATGGAGTATATTACCAAAGAAGTAGACAGTCAAAGCAGGATGGATGTTATGTACTTGGACTTTAGCAAAGCTTTTGATAAAGTTTCATATGGGAGGCTAATTCATCAACTACAGCAACATGGGATTGTTGGAAACGTTCTAGGTTGGATTGAAGCATGGTTGATGGGAAGGAAACAAAAGGTAGTGTTAAGTGGATGTAAATCTGATTGGAAGGATGTTCTAAGTGGAGTACCACAGGGCTCTGTTCTAGGGCCACTTCTCTTTATCATCTCTGTGAATAGCATTGAGGTAGGGCTGAGGAATAGAGTGTTCAAATTTGCTGATGACATCAAGCTGGTAGGAGTGGTAAACAGTGGTGATCACTCTAGTAATATTCAACTAGACTTGGAGGACCTAACAAAGTGGGCTGATCAATGGCAGATGTCTTTCAACTATGATAAGTGTGAGGTTATGCATCTGTGGTCTGGAGGTGAGACTTTCAGATATACAATGGGAGGGAGGGAACTGGATGTTATTGAAGAGAAAAGAGACTTAGGTGTGTTGGTTTCAAAAGACCTTAAAGCAGAAAAACAATGTTTCTCAGCTAGGAACAGGGCACTCAGAATGCTGGGACTCATTAATAGAAGTGTGAGATATAAGAGCAAGGAAGTCATAAAAACTGTACTTCGCATATGTGCGACCCCACTTGGAATATTCTGTACAAGTGCGACCCCAACCTATAAAAATATATATTTTTTATAGGTTGGGGCTCCATGCCTAGAAAAAAAATTATGATAATTAGATCAGACGTGTAACGTGTAAGATCTAATTATTATAATTTTTCTAGGCATGAAGCCCCAACCTAGAAAAATATATATTTTTATAATAATTAGATCCTACACGTTACGTGTCTGATCTAATTATTATACATATATATATATATATATATATAAAATTCTAGGTTGGGGCTTCATGCTTGTATAGAATATTCCAAGCATGAGCCCCAACCTAGAAAAGCATATAGATATGTTAGAAGGAGTGCAGCGCAAAGCAACTACTCATCAGTGGAATAGGTAACTTAGAATATGGAGAAAGGCTTGTGGCATTAGATATGTACTCACTCAGGTATAGGAGATTAAGGGGGGCCATCATGATTGAAATATACCAAATTGTTAAAGAACTAGATCAGGTCAATTTGAATAACGCTCTTCAGTTTAGAGTATCACATAGGGGTCATCAATTCAGGTTAGATAAGTTGAGGTGCAGGACAGTTAAGCGACAACAGGTATTCAGTCAAAGGGTTGTTGATCAGTGGAATAGGCTGCCTGCTGATGTTGTGGGGAGGTCCTCATTGAATGTATTTAAAAGTAGGGTGGACACATTTTTAGACAGGAAAATCTTGTTTTTGAGTTCTGATTTGTGGTGGATGGGGTGAGATTTGTGCTAGGTGGGTGTGTACGACACAGACCCCTTTAAGCGGGTATGGATGCGGTTTGAAAGTTGTTGGTAGGGCATTCAATCCACATGTGTTGAGGGGGATCAGGGGAATGGGGATGAATAGCTAGGGTAGATAGGCATTGATAGGTTTGTGGGATGTTGGTGGATGGTTTCTTTAGGATGTAAAAGTCATAAAGTCATAAAGTATTAAGGCTTAATAAGAGCCACAGGGGCCCATCTGGGTTAAGCCTATCTAGAAAAGGTACTAGAATGTACATACTCCCACCCCAATCAATCCCTTATCCCAAGTTCGAGGAAGCTATATATCCCAGCCCATCTAACACCACTCACTTGCTACCGCCTAACACCCTCAATAATCACAAGCTCCTCCCATCACACCCATCGTGCCACCATAGACAACCTCATCAGCATCACATCCCGAAGGAATGTGCCGAATCCACTGCTAGGCACATCCCACAGAAATTCATAAAGCGTTCAGACTTAATAAGAGACTCACGTGCTATTGCATAATACACTCAACAATTACAAACTCCTCCCATCATACACATTGTGCTACCATAGACAATCTCATCAGTATCACATCCCGAAGGAAGGTGCTGAATCCACTGCTAGGTACACCCTATATAAAGTTATAAAGCATTTAGACTTAATAAGAGACTCACTTGCTATTCCATAACACAGTCAACAATTACAAACTCCTCCCAACTCCCACTCCTCCCTGTCGATCAACCTTCCCTGGAATACAGAAAAACAATCCCCCTATTCTTATAATGATTGTCTATGCCGTTTTTAAAGATGTTCAGTGTGTTGCTACTGACAATGGTTCCTGGCAGCTGGTTCCAGTGTTCTACTACCCTGTTGGTGAAGAAAGACTGTCTTAACCTTGTCCTGCTGTGATTAACTTTAATTTTGAATTGATGACCTCTAATTGCATCATTTCTGTTAAATTCAAACATTTCCCTGAGATATCCCTGTTCCTGACCATGAACAAATTTAAAAACCTCGATGAGATCTCCTCTCAGCCTTCTATATCTAAGTGAAAACATGTTCAATTTCTTCAGTCTTTCCTCATATTCCAGGTTGCCTATACCATTAACCATTTTTGTTGCCCTCTTTTGTACTCTCTCTAAAAGCCAACAATCTTTCTCATAACTAGGGGACCAAGCTTGGACACAGTATTCCAAATGTGGCCTGACATATGCACAGTAAAGCTTCCTGATGACCTCCTCACTTTTGTATGACACATTCCTCTGTATTGCCCCAAGCATTCTTAGTGCCTTCTTCCTGGCTTCTTTGGTCTGTTCTGATGCCCCCAATTTTGTGTTCAAAATAACACCTAAGTCCTTCTCCTGCTCAGTCACAGATAGTACTTGGCCACCCATCAAGTATGGAGCCTTCATATGCTGCCTACCTACATGCATGACTTTGCACTTATCAAAATTAAACTTCATTTGCCATTTTTCGGACCACTTCACTAGCTCGTCTAAGTCTTTCTGCAGCAAAACCTGCTCATTTTGCCCTGTTATTGCCCTAAAGATCTTCAAATCATCCGCAAATTTCAAAACCTTACTGCTTAGGCCACATTCAATGCTATTCACATATATAATGAACAATAGTGGCCCCAGTACCGACCCCTGGGGACTCCACTAAGAACATTTTGCCATGATGACTTTGTACCATTTAGCATCACTCTCTGCTGTCTATCTGAAAGCCACAACTCTATCCATTTTAGGATGCTACCTGCAATACCATGGACCTGAAGCTGCATCATTAACCGTTTATGGGGTACCTTGTCAAAGGCCTTACTAAAGTCAAGATATGCTACATCAACCTGATTTCCCTGATCAAATTGTTCTGTAGCAAAATTCAAAAAGTCCAAAGAGATTTGTGAGGCACGATCGCCCTTTTCTAAACCCATGTTGAGTATCTTGAATCAATTTGTTTCCTTCCAGAAAACTAACTATTCTATCCTTGATAATTGATTCGAGTACCTTGCAGACTAGGGATGTGAGGCTTACTGGCCTATAGTTTTCAACTTTCCCTCTTTCTCCTTTCTTGAAAATAGGAACTACATTTGCCCTTTTCCAATCTGTTGGAATTTCATTTTGCGAAACTGATCTACAAAATATTATACTAAGTGGAATTGCCACTTCCTTTTCAGCTTCCCGCAATACCCTAGCATAAATTCCATCGGGTCCTGCTGCCTTGTTTGTCTTTATTTTTCTGATATAATTGAAAACAATATCACTATCAATGAAATCAACATCGTGTATCTGATCACCTGTCACTGAACTGTGGTTCACGGTTGGCAGATTAGTCACATCCTCCACTGTAAACACTGATTTAAACTGCTTGCTCAGCTCCTCAACCATCTCGCTATCCTCACTCAATATAGTCCCATTTACATCCAGTGGACCAATTGTGCTTGAAACTTTACTTAGCTTGTAGAAACTAAAGAACTTTTTACTGTCCCCATTACAGTTCCTAGCCAAATCCAATTCTTTTGCTCGCTTTGCTGCTCTGATTTTCTGCTTCACAGCATCTCTAGATTTTTGATACGACCTTAGATTTACGATATTTGAAGCCTCCTTAAATACTCTAAATGCTCCTTTCTTAGCCTTAATTGCTTTCATCACATCTGGTGTAAGCCATGCTGGCTTTCCTACCCTTCTTTTGCGCCTTTGCTTTTGGGGGACATGTCTAATCTGAATTTCCCTCAAGTAGGATTTGAACTTTTCCCACATTTCACAGGCATTTAAATCAAAGAATTCTTCTTCCCATTTTATGGCACTTAAAGCCTCTCTCATGCAGGCAAAGTCTGCCCTGTTAAAATTTGGAATCTTTGCCAAATTATCCTTGATTGTCCCTGATACCTGTGCCTTGAATCTCACTATGTTATGGTCACTTCTTCCCAGAGTTTCTCCTACAGTCAAGTCTTGAACTAAATCACTTAAATCTGAGAAGACAAGGTCCAAGAATGAGCCCTGCCTGGTTGGTTCCATTACAAACTGGTGTAAGAACAAGTCCTCTTCAAGGCATTTCCTAAACAGTTTACATGATGGGGAGCCAACACCAACATTTTCATATCCTTTTAGATTAAAGTCACCAAGAATAAGGCATTTCCTCTGAAAGTTTCTACTGATTTCCTCACAAATCACCTTATCAAGCTCCAGTTGCTGAGAATGTGGCAAGGCAAGAGAATGTGGTGATGGTTGGGGTGGGTCTTTTTACCGGGCTCATGGTATCTTCCATTTACAGACTCAACTGGATGGGCCCTTGTGACTCTTATTAAGTCTAAACTCTGTATGACTTTAAGCCACCAGTGTCACCGGCCTTCACACCCGTTTCACCGGTGCTCACATTGTAGTCACCGACACTCACATTAGTGTCACCGGTGCTCATATTAGTGTCACCAGTGCTCATATTAATGTCATCAGTGCTAAAATTTGTGTCACCGGTGCTCAAAGTGGTGTCACCGGTGCTAACGTTGGTTTCACCGGTGCTCACCTTAGTGTCACCGATGTCCACGTTAGTGTTGCCGGTGCTCACATTGGCGTCACCGGAGCTCACGCTAGTGTCACCAGTGCTCACAGTGTCACCAGTGCTCAAATTGGTGTCACCGGTGCTCGCATTTGTGTAACTGGTCCTCACATTAGTGTCACCGGTGCTCACATTAGTGTCACCCGTGCTGACACCGAAGGCGTCCGGGTTTCCCCATCCGTGCTCCCAAACCGAGTAGCGTAATGTTGCCGATCTTCCTGTCGTGCAGTCCCACTAGTGACGGCCATCAGCGTCGCCACCACCTCCTACCCATGCCGTCAGGAGCCAGTCGGAGGCGAGTCTGCCGCCGGTGCACGTGGTGGAGCAGGGCGGCGCCGGTCGCGGCCGCACCGGAGCCCGCGGCGTGTCCCTGCCGCCGGCGGCCGGCGCCACGTCAGACCAGCCGGTCCGAGGTCGGTCCCCAGCTGCCAGACGTCGGTCGACAGAGGACGCGCACGAGCCGGACCGGCACGCCGCAGACACGGCGCAGCGGGACGTGCTGCCGGCAGACCGGGGCCGCGACTCGGCCTACGACTCGGAGACAAACTCCGGCCCGGCGGACGAGCGGAGCGACTTCCAGCTGCGCGAGTCGGAGTACCTCAAGGCCAAGGTACACCCACCTGCCGAACGCTTAGATTGGATAATGTGTGCATTCGTTATTTGAGCTGAAGGACGCTTTGACCTAAATAGTGGACAACTATGAGCTGCATAAAAAAATAATGGCATGCAGTGGTAAAGGATCGTATACTTTTGGTGTTTCACGGCAGAACCAATCAAAGTAGTGATGCTCGCATGTAACATCAATATTTTCAAGCCATCCCTAATGACTCAACCCACAGAAAAGGCCTGCAAAAGTGCATCTTATGTATGGTGCCTCTTTTTCAAGAGGGTAAGATACGTTTAAGTTTGCCATACATTCAGTCACTTTGAATAGGGATTATCCATATGATTAGTTGCAATAAGATATATATCATCTTCAATTGTGTAATTGTGATGTTTTCAAGATCATGTGCTTTATATGCTTGGATGAATATATGAAGTATTTCTTGGTATTATTCGAGTAGACACGTTTGCCATGCTCTCTGTTCACCTTTGAGAACGACAGCTGCCGTCTAAAGGAAGAAAACGTATATGACCGTTTGGGTCACAGCAATTTTCGTCCCTACTTGATCGATTCGAATCCATATAGGCAATAATCGCAGCATTTCTTGGTTGAATTTCACCTCCATGCACTGTAATTGACAGTGAACATAAAGGCGTAGGTTGCAATGAATGCACGATGGACTTGCGCTTTACTTCCTTGGGACGGCATGCAGGTGTGACATACATATTTTGAAGATTACTTTGCAGTTTACGACTACGATCCGGACAATGTTAAATACAATCACATTCCATGGACCCTCTTATAGTTATGGACTGTGTTATAGTTATGGACCCTGTACGACAGTTATAACCGACAACGAAAGAAATAGCTGGTCGTGTTACGTGGTGCAAATGTTAAATGAACGTAGCGTTACCAGTAAATGTACGTATGCACGAGTGAGTGTTCACCAAGACGCTGGTATCGGTCAGGGGACACCAAGGCCGGTGGTGCAGGTGGATGTGGACGGTGACGAGGGCGGCATCTATCGGGCACACACTACACAGGTGGCGCCACCGGAGCTGCCCGACGCGCCCGACTTACGCACCGAGCTGCCGCTGGACCTGCGACCAGTACAGGAAGTCAAGGTAGGCGGCCGAAATACTGACCATAGCGGTCCGCATCGACCATCCAGGGCGAGTATGACTTACTCAACTCACCAACGGTGAGTTGAGTATGTTGGGAGGAGTACAACCAAGTTGCTGGTTTACCTGAAATAGTTGAGTGAAATGATGGTTTCATGAATTCTGCCGCCATGAACCAGGAAAGGGTATGCCATGATTTTAAGAAACACGATTTTGCAGGAGAGCCAAGAACGCGTTGAAACCTACATCGAGATTAATATCCATCATAAAGACTACAGGATTATACTATTTTGTAGCTGATGCCATCAGAAATATTATGAGGGACGTAACATCAGAGCTTCAATGTTCTCTTATAATTCAGCAGGTCCTTTTTTCCAAGCGCTATTCTTAACAAGATGCAGACAATTGCCAAGCCAAAAAAGGGTATGTCATGTTGCGCGACCAAAACTCTATGCCCATCGCTAATCTCAGATGTTGAAGGCGAATGTCAAAGGTATACCTCCAATTTACTTTGGTGAAAGGGTGTCATTTTTTTGCATGCACGAATGCTTAGTTGTTCATATTTTGGGTTCGGTTTACTGTTTGCTGTTTTGCTCACTTCTATTTCGAGAGTGTGGCGATGGTCTGTCTCGCCAGCGTAATCTGTGAAGGTGCATCTTCATGCAGCGACCATTTATGAAGTCGTGCGTGATTACCTTGATTGTATAAATGTTACAATGTGAAATTCCTCGGGTCCTGTGGCGAGACTCTAAGCCTTGTAATTCAGCATGATGGTAATGGAGTGTGAGAGTAAGTGAAGGAAATAGAAGAAAAACCGTTCGGGAGCCAGACTTTCAAGTGAATGCGTTGTGCTTTTAATGTGGCCTTTGTTGCTGACTGACGGATATAATTGTTTCGTACCTTGCTTTTAGCCTTTGCCGATCTTGTATGAGACATGAAAACTCACCCTGAGAAACAAAACAAACTGTTAGAAATCATGTGCAAGGACACTTCTGTAGTAGACAGATGTGGCAAAAATGGTATAGGAGGCATAGGATCGGAGACCATGCGGTTGTTGGCAGATAATGGTATCGGCGCGGTAGGTGGCACGCAGCGCCACCTGTGCCGCTACCAACCGTGCCGGTGTCGCCACTAAATATTTCTTGGAACAAAAACATGCGAGTGCAGCTAAGGAAATATTTCCTTGCAACCTTGTAGAGCTTGTACAAAAGAGTAACAAAAGAGTTATCAAGGTCTCAAAAACGTGGTCTGGCCGAGCCAGGTCGGGCGGCTCGTGTGAAGCTCAGTATATGCACGAGAGTCCATCGGTCCTTGCCCTTGCTGGTCATGAGTGATTGAAGCCAATTTTTTAGCACGGACAGCTATATTTGTCAAGGGTTTGGAAACTATGGAGAGTTGTGCTGGCCTTGCAGAGGACAGACTATATTATATGACCATGTTATGTTGCCTTTAAGAGTTCCTAAGCACGTGTTATATTTTCCTTTTCAGGATGAGCTAATATGGACCCAGTGACAAGATGAAGACCAAATGCGTTTATGGAATGAAATATTAAGTAAGATGTATGTACAAATCTTCAAGTCACTTCGTCTTTGAAATTGAGTCTACTTGGTTGGTGTGCCAACCAGATCATGCGTCTTTTTTCCGTGTGCAAAATACATTGCGAGTTTCTGAGAGCAGTATGTTCTTTCGTCCAGACTGCAAGTATTCTTCCATGCAATACGTGACTAATTCGTGAATTCAATGAAAACTCACATGATGCCATTTTTATGTTGTGGAACTGGTTGCGCAGAACCCGCCAATTTCTGTACAACTACCAGCATGCCACGGGTAGGCCAAATACAGAGGCTCTTGGGACTATCAGAAAGTCCAGTCATAAGATTGAGGGATCACGGGTTGCAGATGCTCGTTGTTTCACTTCTGAAATGACACTAAGGTTCTCAGACCACCCAAGGTGGTCAGAATGGCCGCTGAAATATAATGTGTACAGTACTGCTATGTATGTGCACCAATAATTATATGGCCCTTTCTGGCCTAACAATTGGCAAACTAATTGGGGGACACTAATAGCATTACTGTGCATTTGCTTCGTTCTCTTCAGTTCATGTGCATCCACATTTTCTTCAATACATGTCGTGTTAACCCTTCCCGTCTTTCCGGTCATATCCTCACACCCCGTCTCGGGGGGAGGGGGGTGATACAAATCCCCCCTCTAATCTCCAAACTAAGCGTCGCACGAAAACGACAGAGGTGTCATCGGAAAGCGCTCGATGAGTAGGGCCAGACCCCCCCCCCCAATTGTATCCCCCAAAAACGTGACGTCACTAGGGGGCCTAGGTTTTCATGACTTACATCATGTTTTTGGCTCTGGGGAGTTCATTTTGGGGGATATTTGAAAAACCAGAATTATTTGGAATCAGAAAAGGAAGGCGAAATCGACCACGTCCATAAATTTGTTGCCCACCCAAAAATCCTTTTTTAATTCATAATTTTGAGTTTTCAATTTTCTTTATTTTTTATAATGCGCAGAGCGGACAGGAAAACGTTGCTCGAAGTGAACTTGCTCTCATAAAAATGGTTACTTTATCTTCGATTTTAGCCCTAATGGGCAAATATGCAAAACTAATACAAAATCAGAAATAGAAATAATCAAAAATTCCTCTGGTGCGTTTTGTTTCGTCCCTAAAGATAAGCAAACGCTGACAGTTCCATTAAAATATCTTTATCCGTTAAAGCGTGACGACTGGTTGAATTTTTCTGGAGGTGACCTCACTTGACCTTGACTAACTCGGTGACCCTAGATGACCTGACATCGACATTTTCACACAACATGCCAAATTGATGTGGGAAAAGGTATGCCAAATTTCGGCGCGTTGCCGCGAGCCGTTCTTTCACTATCCGCGGAAAACCTTGGGAGGGGGGGCATATCAACCCCTCGAGACGGCGCGGGTTAAAATTCCGCCCCGAGTTCCAATTGTCCACCTCGTCCTCAGTGACGGTTTTTGTTCTGGCTTTCTGGTTGCCGATCGGCCAATTCCCAAGCACCTTCTCCCCCAAGGAATACAGTTCTGGCCAAAACATGTTGCCTGAACTGACTGCATGGCATTTCCACACAACGTGCAACACATGCATAGTACGTAACACGCGGGGGTGCATATAAGTGTGCCAAAGAAGTCTGGCGAGGCAGCACCAGAGTGATTCCACTGCGCAGTCCGGTCCGAAGCCCGTGTTCACATGTTCACCTGGCTGGTTTCTTGACGTGCGATCTTGACTCTTGCCGTCTCTTAGTGTGCCCCCGTGCTCAGTCGCTATGCTTAGTCCGTCTCCTTGCTCAGTCAGTCTTCGTGCTGAGTCAGTCTCTGCTTAGTCGCCATGTTCGGTTGCCTTGTTCTGTCTCCGTGCTCGGTCGCCATTTTGTCTCCGTGTTCGCTATCAATGTTCAGTCCATCTCCGTGCTCGGTCGCCATGCTCAGTTCGCCTCCTCAGAAGAGAAACGCCACCGCCAGCGCGTGCAGGAGACCGGAGTGGGAGCAGGCACCTCGCTGTGGGTGCTGTCGCGTCCACACCGCGGGGGGCACAGCCCGACTGGACTGGGATTCGGTGGGACTTGGTGTAGACACAGCATAAGCCGGAGTTGATCCAGTTAGGGTTGAGCTAGAGCGGCGGCAGGAGGCGGCATCCTGTAGAGCGGCCGCGGCACCTGAAGCCAGCCCATGACTGACATGGCTACACCCTACGGCTGCGGATGTGGCAACTGCAGGAGGCGGCAGCCTGTAGAGCAGCCGCGGCACCTGAAGCCAGCCCATGACTGACATGGCTACACCCTACGGCTGCGGATGTGGCAGCGGCTGGAGGCGACAGCTTGTAGAGATCACCGAACTGCGGTCACCAGGTGCAAACCATTGGCAACCGGCGCCTAGATGCTGGAACGGTAACGATACCGTATAATGTATTTAATTTGGGGCGATGACTGAGTATCTCCCCATCGATTAGGACGATACGGGAACGGGTTCACATTCACACCTTGCATGCATCGACAGGCCGAGCCGCCATTTGTGGCATGTAGGCGTTGTATAATCATTGCAGTTAATGTGCCCTCAAGCCCATACAACCGGTCAGTATCTGTGCAGTTGCAATATCCATAATTTGGCAATGTGCGTATGCAGGAGGGTGGCTGGCTTCCAACAGACCACCCAATGGTTTTCATTGAATAACTTGCTGGTGTACAATTTAACTTATGGCTTTCTAGCCACAACAAATACAACATATTAACGTGAATATTTTACCTGCATTGCTGATTAGCATGCTGGAGTTCTGTGCTGTACTAATAATGGTCTTGCAACTCTTCATGACGTATGGTAATTTAAAGCGGAACAAAACAATGGTTAACATTCAGTTGCATCGAATGACGAAAAATAGAGAGCAGAACATCGAGCAATTGCATTCCAAAGAATCGAACGGACTTTCGGCCAGGTCACCATTTTCCAGCTCCGTTTTTGGACTAGTTCCTCATGAGACTCACTTTTCTTCCCCACTTGGCCGCAGTTACCGCCTGGTAGAGGTGCCCCTCCCACTAAGCATCCAAAAACACACTAGATCAGACAAGAACTGAAATTTCCACTGCGGTAAACCAAAACTTTCGGCGCACTTCGCGCCCCGAAAGCGTTCGTTTTCTTCATCTTCTTCAGTCGGTAAGATGAATGATCTTCATCTTTTTTAGTATTACAAAGTTCCTTCCGCGACCCATTTCTAATCCACTAAACAACAGCAAGACATTGCAAATGTCCCGTTCATGTTTAAAATGAGGATATTCTAGTCGGCTGGAATTGAGATTATATCCTGGAACAAGCTATCTAGAACTGTGGGACAAACCACGACCAGTACATATGTTGAAATATGATGAATGTTGTTGGACGGTTGTTAAATAACGTGCATTTATTTATCGGAGTCATCCCGCCATATCGTATTCATCTAGAGATCCCAATGTGCAAATACAATTTGGATCAACAATCGGCATGTAGTGTCTGGAACTGCATGACTTTGGGACAGACTTGCCGGTTACCCGGCGCGCCCCTGGGCCTGGTTCGGCGCCGGTAGTCATCCCTGACCCTGCATTCGTAGTCCATATATCCAGACAAATCTGACCACCCTCATGTGCATTTTCGGGCACCTTCAGGCAGGCCCGTGCTCTCCTACGTACTATATTGAATCGTGTACGTATGTGGGGCTTTTTACGGTCGCCATGCTCCCCTGACCTTTCATATCAATCCATGCCGTTTGCTGCATCCTCGAGTCTTTCTATATTCATCAGCCGCACATGCTTGCTAACACGATTGCGTTCATTTCATTTGACAGCTGTCCTCAGATCTTGTTCTGTGGCATACACGCCTCGCACAATTATCAAGTCGTTGCAAAATGGTTCACCTGTGCCACAGGCCGTTATGCTCTCGGCAAGCGTGGCGGCTCCCTGGCCGGCATACACCAGCCGGTTGGCCGGACAGCATGGCACATTAGACTAGTGGGACAGTCGCCTGCGGTACATTCATGGTCCATGGACGAACGCTCAAATGGAGTAGTGATTGACTGGCTAACCGTATTGTGGCACGTTGCTTGGGTGGAATCTGTCTACTGGGTGGCGCGCACCGTTGTACCATTCACTAACGCGACACCTGCAGGTACTATGAGACGACACCGTGGTTTGGTTCCGTTTGTGGCACCGACGAGCGGTGATTTGAGCTGAGGAATCCCGCGCCGGTCGACAGCGCGTCGGACCCGCGGAGCGCCGTCCGTACACGGCATATAAATAACTATACGAATGACCGAACACAGTACTGCTCACTAGTACATGGGCGACAGGGCGCAGCGCATGCTTTGTACACTGGCGTTTGACACAACTGGAGGCAAGAGTGCCGGGCCGGACGGGCCCGTTTGGCGAGGTCAGAGGCCGCCCATCACCGCAGCGGCCGCGGAAACCAGACGGGCAGACTGGGCGGCAGGTGCGGCGGCCACTGGTGGCCGACGGCGCGCAGCAGCTGTGCCATGACGCCGGCACGCAGCGCCTGGCCGCCGCCGCCGGCGCCGGCGCGCTCGGCGCCGTCGGTCGACGAGTCGGGGGCGCGCCCCAGCGGGCACAGGCCGGTCACCTCGAACGCAGCCGTCACCAGCAGCGGCGACGCCATCGTCTGGTGCCAGGCCGTGCTGAAGATGTGGCGGAAGCAGGCGCGCAGCGGGCACTGGCCGCCGTTCTGGCCGTGCCAGCTGCGCGACTCCTCGTCGTAGCGCGCCGCCAGCGACGGCAGCAGCACGCGGTCGAGCGGCTGCAGGGAGGCGGCGGCGCCGGGCGGCAGCAGCAGCACGGCCACGTCGTGCTCGGCCGCCAGCTGCAGCGCCGCGCAGCTCTGTTCGTCGCCGCCCAGGTTCCGGTCGTCGTTGACCAGGAGCAGCGCCGGCCCGGCCGGCTTCTGCACGACGAACTGCGCCATCCACCGCGCGAAGATGGCCTCGTTCACGACGCCCGACTTTGAGGTAGCCACGTGGAAGCCCAGCGCCGTCTCGCCGTCCAGCTCGTCGGGCACGGCGTCTTCCTTGAAGACGACCAGCGGCGTGAGGCAGCGGCCGCTGGCCGCGGCGCACGCCAGCACGTGCAACTGGTCGGCAGACTCGGTCGGCACCGGGTCGCCGGCGGCGTCGGCCGACGCAGACACCGGCGTCGGCTCGTGGCCGCACGCGCGCAGGCCCACGTCGCTGACCGTGAACAGGCCGGCCGCCGTTAGCTTCAGGTGCGCCATCGTCCGCTCCAGCGTGCGCTGAAACTGTGCGCGGGGCGTGGAGGGCGCGGCGGCGACGGCCGGCGACCCCCCACCGCCGCCGCCGTCGGCAGGCTCCTGACGCCCGCCGCGCCGCTTCAGGATGGTCGCGTGCTCGCCGGTCTCGCACGATTCTTTGTAGTAGTCGACGAGCGTCTGTCGGGGGATGCCGTGGTGTCGGGCGGCGGCCGTCATGTTCCGCCGGCCTGTGTGCACGTCTCGCAGCGCCTGCCGCATGCTCTCCGTGGCCCAGCGTGCGTGGCGGCGTCGCACCGGGCCGGGCGGCACCTCCATCGCTCCTGTCGTCAGGTGGTACTGGTCACACTCACACACCGCACGTTGTCACACAGCCGGCACACGCAACATACAACGGAAAACAAACAGGCTGGATTTTCGTCGTCTAGAACATTCCCATCTCCGGAAGCTTTGTTTGGTTTTATGGCGCATCAGATGCCACGGATAGGCCTATACTTATGCTAGATAACGAGGTTCCAATGTCCAGTGTCACGCATAGATGTTTTCCAGTACGCTGGATACAATAAGACCTGTCAAGGTACCAGACTGTTTAAACTGGTACGTAAATTAAGCTTAGATCGTTTGGTGTTTGTTGTATGTAAGGCGTTATGACTATACACAGAATGCACTTTTAAAATGGCCTTCTTGTAAAACGACCTTCGTTGTAAGGAAAGTCTGTACAAAAGTACATACTGTGGAGCGTAAACTGTTACAAAGCTTATGTCTGACAAAAGTCCCTATACCAAAAGTCCTTATACCTTATATATATATCCTTATACCAAAAGTCCTTATACCAAAAGTCCTTATACTACCAAAAGTCCTGGACAAAAGTCCAAAAGCTTATGTCCTACAAAAGTCCGAAATACGTTCTGCGCTCGTCAGAGTATAAGGGACAGTAAAGAAAATGAGGGGCAATAAAAAAGAGCGTGGCGCACCGCTAACGGTGCCCGACATTTAGAACGAACCATGCGCTAACATGAGCTGCACTGTCCAAGGCATGGCTTAATTTCTTGCAGTTTGTTGCCTAATGCTTCCCAATTTCTATGCCACTATTTACCCAAAAAGGTGGGATGGCGCCGCAGTGGCCAGTGGCGGGAAGTAAGCGAAAGTGTTGCGAAGGCAACGGAAGCAATAACGGTAATAATAACCACCATCACAAGAACAATCAGTGGGAAAGAAATGTTTATTGCCATTTTTAAAAACAGCATTAATAATGTCCGTACTTCGAGTACTGCAGGATTTTGCATTACATGATGGGTCCACCATCAATTCCCATCATTTAAGTTTGAGGAAATGTTCTGCCCTTTGATTCTCCATGGCACGTACTTGTTAATGAATTGCATAGCCTCCATTACTCTCCCATTCTTGCTCACTTTTTAATATATCCCCCTCTCTCTCTCTCTCACCCTCTCCAACTCTCACTCTAACCCCTTCCTCTGGCGAATCAACTGGCTTGAAGGTAACTTTGAAGGAAGTATGGCTGCTCTCGCATAGTCGGTGTTATTTTCTGACTGGTTAAAACGAGAAGCAAACTGAAAGGAATAACATATTTCAGGGGAATACTTGAAGTTCAGACTATTAAAATACATGCATTCAAATGCAGGCTACGAGCCACCTGATTGGTTGGTTGGTTGGTTATTTGGGCTTAGGGGCGCATCGACTGCGTTGGTCATACAGCGCCCAATGCGAGCCACCTGAACTCAATGTGTAGTTGTGTCGGAAACGGATTTTTGTTTATAGAACGACAACGACGACCGTCGATGGTCTTATAGCCGGTCGACGGTCCAATGCCTGGTCCACAACGGCTGCAGCAGACGAGCTACAGCGCCCGACACACACTGACAAAGGTGGCGGCGACATGGACGTCGCCACGGCCACGACAGACTGACCGTCACTTCAGCCATCCCCGGCTCGACGGCTCCGGACCATCCCGGGGCGTCCCGACCGACCTGACCTGCGGGTTGCTACAGCCCGTGGCAAGCCAGGCCGGCACCAATCAACGTCGGCCCTCGGTCCTGGACGGTCCAGGGGCGACCTGACCTGACCTGACCAGCACACGAGATCGCGAGTACCGGCACACCGAGGCGCATGCCGCTCATTAAGACCAACGACTAGACGAGACACAAACTGCTGCACCAGTGGAAGGCTTGGGGGGGGGCTTTAGGGGCGCATCGACTGCAGGGGTCATGCAGCACCAGTGGAAGGCAAGGAGATAGGGAGGAAAAACGCATTGTTTCAGACTTAATCAGCTACTGACTCCAGTTGGTACAGTCAACGAAGGATGGGGGGGGGGGAGAGCACACTACAACAGCTAGAGAGACTCGGGAATGCGCCAAAACAAATACAGCGCCAGAGCACGTCTGGCACAATGTCGTGTTGGGGCATGCATCGTGTTTCCACACAATGTGCAGTCGAGGTGTCCATGTGAGACATGTGACATGGACACAGCTGGTGATATGGCATCATACCATTCCAAAACATGGGCGGTGCTCGGATACGATGATAGGACTGGCTTGATGTATAGCTATTGCATCAGGCTGTTTCAAATGTGCGGTTGATCAGCTGCACCGGCTCGAATGGCTGTTGCACCTTGCTACAGTTATGACGTCTCGACTGCTGTAAGATCATTACCTACATGCCAGCACATCCACAGAACATGCCGGCCGCTAGTGTGCCCGTCGCCATATATGATCATAATAAGGGCCAACAATATGTGGGGAAACTGAATTGAAAACACTGGATGGAAGGGGCACAAGGATGAAAGGTATAGGGACAAAGGACCAGGACTCGATATTCAGGATGTGGAACTGGGGAGCACATAGGACGGGGACTCGAGGTTCAGGATGCGGAACCGGGAGCATCAGCCGATCATTGCGAAGGACGAATGCAGTGACGTCCACATAATGCAAGAATTCAATGCATAAGCCATGGTAGGGATGCATACATTCTATTCTTGGATTGTCCTGCTCAGTGCTTTTCAAACCTGCACGGTGCTATTTCTCCGCATTCTCTTACACAGAGGTGCATGTCTCTGCAATCCCCTAACCGTGAGATGCGTGGTCATGAATTGCCACGTTAGTTTTCCTGATTTTCAATGTTCAATGTGTCCTTAAAACTGAATTTTTGGTTGGTTGTTGGTGTTTCAGGGCTCGATGACCGCTAGGCCGTTATTCTATTGCACCCCAAGACTGAATATTTCGTCAGATTTCGGCTACTACGTAGGGGTATCGTTTTGTGAAAATGATTGGGATGGTTCAAATACCCGAATGTATATTATACAATGCATGTGCATGGGACTCTGGCAAACATGCACTGAGGATATAAACATGGAAAACATGTTTTGTTGAGCACACACCGCATAAGGCGCAGACCGCGGCAGATATCGAATGCGAAACATATGAATCAACAACGAAGCAACGAAACATTCTGGCGTTAAAACGCCAACACTAATCAGAAAGGCCTGCTCTATATTTTGCACTACTCAGCATTACTCTTTCTGTGCATATGAGCTGAGCTTGGCTGAGCTCCGACGACACCGTCATGGCCCCTCTTCGACTTTTGACGGCCCCTGTCCGACTTCTGATTGCCCCTCCCCTGACTTAAAACATCCTGTCCTCCACCTTAATCATGAGTGCCCTTTCATGAAGCCAATTGTCAGGACCCACTGGACCCAAGTCCAGACCCCTGCCTTTGGGGTAGTCAGGATCTCTTCAAGATGATGGGGAGACTAAACACTCGGATTTCGACTTTTATGCATATTTTCATAATTGGAAGAGTAAAAAACAAAACAAAAATCAGACAATTTTCCTTCAAGATTACAATCTTGCATGTTTTGAATGCAATGTGCATTATCACCCTACCAGAATGAGATTATGGTCTGTAATCATAGTATGGTACATAGTGGTATTATGATACATAGAGGTATTATGGTCCATAATGGCATTATGCTCCATAATAATTTGGTCTACAGAGGGAAATGCTGTTCACTAAGCACCCACCCCCAATATGCCAGATATGATTTCCAAAATTCCAACATCACCCACACAATGTTGTGTACAAATGACCAAAACAGACCACTGTCTTGATTCTGGTGCACATGGCTGATTTTGACATAAGATAAATATATCAATAAATCAATCAATTGTATTTTATCATCCTCATTGGAGCAGAATATTTTTATTTATTATTTCTGCACCTCCAATTTAATTAGAATACATCATGGCTGGACAAGTCAAATAGTTATAGCATACACAGCAAAAGCTACACCTGCACTACTTAAGTGAAATCTATTTACATAGCTTCATGTGTACCCATTCAGGTGCATGCATAGGTAATGTGGGGTGGTTAAAATGGCAAAACTACAAAGAACATGCTAAAACCATTTAATGTCTACATGTAAATGATTTCATCTAAACGAGTAGGTGATGACTTAGCAGTGCTAAAATAATGCCTTTTTCTTACATGAGACGTTGAAACTAGCACAGTGGGACGTTGAAATTTGCCATGGATGCATCCCAATTAAAATATGGTTTTAGTTCTTGAACACAATGTTGAGGAAATAGTGCACTCATAAGTGCATGTGCTCCATTTAATTTGTGGAACACCTAACATTTGGACACCTATGCTAATGATAATTATGCAATACCATGGTATCAGTGGATGGTATTGTTTGGCAGACCACATCACATACAATCTCTTTACCTGGAATGGACATGTTTCATGTTGGGACAACTGTATTTTTTCAAGTTTCACTAGTGATTTTTAATTCTAAATACGATGGTGGCATTCATTTATTTTTTGAAGTTCTTAAAGCACTTAGATAATTCAAAAATCACTTCAGAATGCCTCCCTTTGTGATTGGTCAAAATATCTGTGACGTCACGTATGTCGAGGGTTGCGAAGGTTGACTGCCGGGCATTCGATTTTGCGTATTGGACGCTGCCTAGTTTGGATTAATCGTGACTGTTTTAGCTTAAATGGCATCCGACCGTCAGGTGACAATGGATCGCAGAAAACTCCGCTATTATACTTGCTTTGTGCCAAGGTGTAAAAATACAACTTTCAGTACGTCAGACACGATATTCATCGGCCTTCCGAGTTCAAACAAGATGAGGAAGCCGTGGAGCGATGCTCCGTGCCGAGATGGTCAAAAATAAACAGAGACACCACATTTGTTTTCATTGGTAGCTGTCAAACTTGTTTCATGCACAAAAACCCAGCTGCCTAGTTAAGGTGTGTCAAATTCATTCAAAATACTGGGGTAGGAAATGAGGGAGGTTGTTTGGGCTTTAATCATGTTGCATGTACATATTTTATGGATTGGACATGGAAAATGTGGTGATGTAGAAAAGTACTTGCCTAAAGCCTCTTGATTGTCTTACCTCAAGTTATATTCCATTAGGTGCATGCATTTCATCTCCCTGATGCCAATCTTTGACCTGGTGCATTTGGGTGTGGATTTTTCTGAGACTGGTGTGCCTCGTCAAGCAGTTGGCCATACTTTGCAGTCTGGCTCTACACCCACATATGATTGATCACACAAGCCTACACTTGTAGAGAGCATCATGTCTTCCTACACCTATTGGTAATTGATTACATTGACTGCTACACCACCACAATTGACATCTTGCAAGAAAGCCCATTACAATTCCACAACATGCCTGGCATTCCATGCACCTACAGAATCAACATGAAAACCTGTACCTCATCTAAAAACCATATGTCATGGCCAATGCATCCTTTTAATTTGCTATTTGATAGCAGTCCCTTCTCATAATATCTCCATTGACATCAGCAAAACATGGCAGCATTTGCATGAGGCATCATGCTCAATATTTTCCATCACAATGCTGATTAGAGATCTTGACATCTGCCAAAATATCATCAATGTATGCACACATTTCACACACATCCCCATGTAGGGGAATACATGAGATGTCGAAATGAAGGTGTTGGGGAAATGGAGCATGTTCAGATACCCCCTACCCCTATTTCCTCATGTAGGTATTTCAACTATCATGTAATGAGAAATTAATGCTCAATAAATAAACTAAACTTGTCATGATTCATCAATCAATTATCAAGTTATTACAATATTGGGGTACAGCTTACAATGTACCATTACCATGAAATGTCAGTTATCCCACTGTGGAATAAAAATATAAAATAAATTTGAATGTATAAACAGCTTCTCTTTCACTGGAGGGGAAGCCATGGTGTCCAGCTAAGGTGCATATAATTTATGCCATGACCCTTCCCACTATTTCACACATTTTACTCAAAAACATTGTACAAGCCCTTGCTGTTTGTTCACATGACACCACAATGGTCTGAATTTGAAAGATAAAAGTTAGTTGTTGCATTACTACCATAATAGGTCATCTACCTTTTTGAGCTTCATATTTTCTTGAAAATCATTCAGTTTAGTGCCACAAGCACTCAATTTGTTCTCCATGACCTGATTTTTGTGAAAACTTGGCGTATAAATACCCGATCTAGACTTCACTGAGCAAACAGCAAAGGCTCGAGGCTCTACATATCTGACATCATCATGAGCAGGGTTTTTTTAATTGAAGACAACTCTGAACTGAAATCATTTAATTAGGTAGGAAATGCACCTTCTATGAGCAAAATACTTCAGTTTTGTATACCAAATATTACATACGTTTTTTTGCAACAGAATACCCATTATGTGAAGCTTGTCCATTGTGGTATGAGATGCTTGCTCATCACAATCTTTAATGGTGAGCTTAAGCATGATACCTATACATGAAACGTCCTTAGAAATGAGTCATGGAGACTTCATAAGCACACATCAAGAAGTACAATATTGATACTTCCTTGAAAAATATGTCTGTTCAGTACTAAAAAAGTGGTATATGCCACCCTATTTCAAACATAATTTATAACTGCAACATAGGAAAATATTTGTTGGCCCCATATATCTTCAGTGGACATCAAAATAACATTGGTGGAGCTTGGGACCACCAAAAGTCTACAAAAAGATGCACATGCCTAAGACAGTCCATCCTTGACTATAGTCAGCTCATCTCCAACTTGAGACAGTCACTCACCAACTTAACCCTTGGGGGAGGGTAGATTGCTACCTGACCCCAGTAAATTAACAGCTGTGGTAAAAAACTGCCTGTGATATTTCTCTGAAATTTCAGATAACTGATGCTACAAATGTGTGCACTTTTTGGTGCAAGAAAGGGGTCTGGGACAGTCAGGTCACTCATATGTGATGACAGGAGAAAGCATTGCAGGTAAAACTGAAATAACCTGCTGTATTTCAGGAGACAGCAGTGTGGTGAACTAATAGGTGGTGTGTAAAGAACATGCGACACTTCATCGGAGATCGTGGAGGAAATAAACATCTCCTCAGTCAGCATACTCTACAGAGCGCACACGGCCAACGCAGCGCAGACGATTGGCGCAGTTGGTTGAGGCATCCACTTTCTGTGCAGGTGGTGGCGGGTTCGAATCTCGGCACCGTCACGTTTTTAGCCCGATCACACAATCGTTAGCGGTCAGGGCCGTTGGTTAATGTTGCACTTTAGATTACTTTACACTATCATATGAGTTGCTTGATGTAATAATATTTGCCCATGAAAGTAAAGAGTGAAATACTTAATTAAAGCCCACTCATGCAATGAATGTCCAATTGGACCATTTGGAATTGTCATCGTGGAACTTTGTCTTTGGAAGGAAACATTGCATCCATATCCAGTTCAAGTTGTTTATTTCAACAGCCCGGTTCTGTATGCACCACATTCAGTTACATTTTGAGTACAAGCAATGCTACCGTAGGACGTGCAGAAGATACCAGTCAACATGCCTCTCACCTAACGTTCACCTGGGGGGGGGGGGAGTTCGGGCACCTAAGATCAGAAACTAGAAGCACAAAATTTGGAGGAATTACAGCTGTAGTGAACTCCCTGCAGTATACATTTCATGACTCCAGGTCAATGTCTTCAGGGTTAAATGAGGTCCTAATCATAAAGTCATAAAGTCATAAAGTGTTAAGGCTTAATAAGAGCCACAGGGGCCCATCTGGGTTAAGCCTATCTAGAAAAGGTACTAGAAATGTACATATTCTCGCCCCAATCAATCCCTAATCCCAAGTTCCTAGGAAGCTATATATCCCAGCCTATCTAGCATCATCCACTTGCTATTGCATAACACCCTCAACAATTGCAAGCTCCTCCCATCATACCCATTGTGCTACCATAGCCCCTGCTTAAAGGGGTCTGTGCCGTGCACATTTAAAATAAATATTATCCTCTCCATCCAAATTAGAAATCAAAAACAAGATTTTCCTGCCTAAAAAATGTATCCACCCTACTTTTAAATACATTCAATGAGGAACTCCCCACAACATCAGCAGGCAGCCCATTCCACTGATCAACAACCCTTTGACTGAAGACCTGCTGTCGCTTAACTGTCCTACATCTCAACTTGTCTAACCTGAGTTGGTGACCTCTGTGTGATACTTTAAACTGAAGAGCACCATTTAAATTGACCTGATCTAGTCCTTTAACAATTTTGTACATTTCAATCATGTCCCCCCTTAATCTCCTACACTTGAGTGAGTACATATCTAATGCCACAAGCCTTTCTCCATATTCTAAGCTACCTAGTCCACTGATGAGTTTAGTTGCTTTGCGTTGCACTCTTTCTAACTTGTCTATATCTTTTTCTAGGTAGGGGCTCCAAGCTTGCACAGAATATTCCAAGTGGGCATAATCGGCCTCCACTCCACCCCAGCCGGCACCGCCCGTACGTACGTACAGAAAGTATGCACATTCAGTTGCCAAACTGTAGGTAGAGACCGTTGATATGTACACTCGCTACATACTCTGGTACAGTGCATGCTGTCACTAAAGTCGGTAGTATGGACCCATTGTGCGATCGTTATGGCCAGCGTACTATTTACAAGAACAAATCTTTATAAGATTATATTTATGATATAGATAATACTACTTTTCAACGATAGGGCTGTAACAGAGTACCCATGCACTGCTGTGCACTGCAGTGATTTGAGTGATTATATCACAACAGCACGGTCAAAATAAATTTAATTTGGCTGGGCATCAGATTCAAATACATTCCAAATTTTAGGTATGAATGTATAAAAAGATGGAAAATTAAGTATGATATGCACTTAGAGCAAACATGCACATATGGTCAAGACCTGAAGCACAAATGTATCAAAACTAAATACCTGAAGCTGAGAAAAGCATAGCCAACTTATGCTGCTCCAAATTATCTGCCTGCCTTTTGGATATACTGTTGATGTCATCAGAGTTGAATTCTTTAATTCAAGTACTGTATTCTGGAAAAGCAAAACATTACCTGGGAAACCATAGCAAATTAAACAAATGCTCATTCATGGATCAAGCAATACTAATTTGGATGCCAATTAGGAAAGGCTATCCTAGGTTACACCCAGGAACACCCAGGAAAAAGTACAGGGAAATCAAATTCAGTTCCAACATTAAAATAAGGAGAATAGGCTGATAATGTAAATAACCACAGCTGATCGCATTCGCATAACCTTCGCGTCATTCACAGCATCAATATAGGTCCCTAGGTAGGTAATAATGGGCATGCAACACCTGGGGTAGCTACCTACAATGTTTTCTCCCAAGGGATATGAAACCGACCTCAAACTGAAACTGAACCAATTCGTATGCAACCTTACCTGGCTCAGCTTATTGAGATTACCACACACCAGCCCTGCAGTCCCCTACTCCAAACACATGTTAAACTTCAGTTCCCATTTCTCATGTATGTCATATAAGACAATTACAAATTAATCTGGTTGACGTCTGCGTCAATCGTGTCACGGCGTCACAAATGAATGAACAGCGTCGCAAACGACGCTAAGCCAAGTGTGGGCTTACGGTGAAGTGCGATTTGGGAAGCGTTTGCAGCTCAGAGAATACTTTCCAGGACGGGAAATTTTTCATCCGTCTCTCGCAGCTGCTTCGTATACTTTTCGAGGAGCATGTGCCCACTCAATGTTCAATTTTGCCCCTCCAATAGTGAATCTTCCCTCCCCCCAATATGAAGTGGAAATGGGCATGCAGCAAAAAGCATAAAACTGCGGCCTGCGATCGGAGAGGGAGCGCCGATGGTCCCGCCGACGGTTCTATCGATGGCCCAGTCGATGGTCTCGCCGATGGCCCCACCGATGGCCCCGCCGATGGCCCCGCCGATGTTCCTAAGGACGGTCCGTCCCACTGATGGCTCCGCCGATGGCCCCGCCGATGGTCCCGTCGATGGCCCTGGAACTAGTGACGTCCGCCTGTTCACCCTGGTGACATGTCACTCAGGACGGTTTTCAGGCGACTGACCGCCACCGTTAACGTCGCGACTATACCATGTAGTGTGGCCAGCGTATTGATGTCCGGAGACACTGCGCCAACTGACAACGTCTACGCTGTTGAGCATCCTGCCGCCATTGCTGACCCCAGGTCTGAAGTCGACACATCCAAGAATCTTTCAGCTGCGGTAGCCAGTTGGTCCAGAGGAGCTTCCTCTGACGGCAGCAATAATGCGGCCCAAGCTGTCTGTGGCAGCCCTTGAAGAAATAGTCTTCAACAGCTCAGGGACGTACAGGGCATCTCCTGCTGTACCCAGTTTTGAGTGCATCCGCAGGAGCAGTTCGAATGGCTTCTGGTCTCCGAGCTGCTGACGGGGCAATGAGGCTTCCAGGAGTGCTGCTCGCTATTGCGCCGACCTACGCCTCAGGGCGTCAATAAGAGTCACGAAACTGGGCGTCTCGGTCCTGAAAATATCCGCACCTGCGTGGTGATCGACACAGAAAGGCTTGCCACCAACAGGTCGAACTTGGTGCTGTCTTCTTGGATTCTAGCCACCCGAAACATAAAGTTCGTCTGCGTCGGCTAGAGGTCTGCCTGCTCCGGAGAAAGGAGAAAACTGTGATAGCCTGAACGCGGCCAACTGCTGGCTTGCAGATGCAGGAGTAAAGGGCAGATACAGGGGTGGAGTAATCGGGGGAACATGCCTCCTTCGTTTGGAAGGTGGCCGCCCCTCCGGCCGGGATAAGGCGTTCATCCGAGAAGGTTCGAGTGAATCCCTTATAATTTTTAGTCAGAAGCGCCTCTCCGAGAGAAGAAGATGCCTCTTCAGTGTGCTCGAATGGACTGTCCTCGAATTTTTCGCTCAGAGGCTCCCCTCGGAAGGAAAAGATACCCCACCAGGCAGGAGCGGGTTCAGAAATTGCCATGAAGGGAACTTGGTCTCTGGAGGGGCGCCTCTATAGTTACAAAATTTGACGGATGGGGCGCACTCGGGTCTTCCCGGAGGGGCACCTTTACCTTCCAAGGTGCGCATCGGGCTGAAAAATTCGTGGGTTCACTCAAACACACTGGACCGGGTTTTTTTCCCTTTCAAGGAGCGCCTCTGGCTGGAAAATTGATGGGTTCACTAAAAAAAACACTGGACGGGAGTCTTTTCCTTTCACGGAGCACCTCTGGCTGAATAATTCGATTGGGATGCACTCGAGATTTCGAGACTTCCGATTGGGATTCCTCGAGATTTATTCTCCACAGATGAGTGGAGCATATCATATCATGCTTCGGCCGGGAAGTTCCCGGCCGAAGGGGCGCCAACTTCCATGTCGGCACATGCCTTCAGTGCCACCCCTGTGTCCGTCCCTGCCTCCAAGTACTTTTGCAGTGGCGCCCTTCCGAAGAAATGGCACCCCTTGACATGTGCCCCCATGACAATTCATGAATTCGCCCCTGGAGCTGACAGGGCCGCCGCGCCGCAGACGTCAAAGTATTGGGTTTTGAATTTATTTTCACATTCGTCTTTTTCCCGGGGATAAAATCTGGTGTATGACCCATCACCCGCTGTCCAATCTTCAGCGAATCAGACAACCAGAGAGTGGTGCACATTTAACGTCTTGTACTGCACTTACCTGCTGTTATTCCGGCCTTCGCGTTCGCAGAAACCACGCTTGCTCGCATGTGGAGAGGTTTTGCTCCCAGCATTGCTTTTTCCCCTGCCCATGTGCGCCGTCTTCTTTTCCTACATAGTTGTGCAGCTTCACACCCTCAGTACGACCTCAACATTGTTAGTCCACGTAACAAGTGTGCGTCTGTGGCAATGCAGGCAGCAAGTGTGCATCTGCAGGGTTTTCGTTTGACGTTGGTGACGACGGACCCAATTCAATATCGAGAACATTTGTTTTGCTACTTGAGCTTAGAAACGCTACAAGACATGGATCAAGATACCTTTTACATCGTTCACGACGGCTGCTTCATTCCACCCCATGCATACCCTTACTAGTAGGACACCGGTACTGGTAACGGGGTTGAGGCTAAATGAGTGTAATATGATCGGTTTCGGGGGTGTCATATGGTCACACATATGCATTTGTACATCTTGGTGTTGTTGTCTGGCTGTTGGTGGGACACCGCGGCAGATGGCAAATGACGGTGTCGTTCCTAAATATTTTCTGAGTTGTGTGTTTGTGCCCTCAGATTATTAAAGGTAGATGTGTTGTGTTATTTTCTTCATCAGATAATTTTGCAACAGCCATCACACATTTACATTTTCACAAGTCACTAGAGTGTGCAGATCAGGTTTGGCCTGACTATATTTAGATTGTCAGATGTAGCCATACTTAGCACGTATTCGTCCACAGACGTTTCCCAAGCAGCGCTCACCTTACGAATTTACACTGGCTGTACAGACAGAGTGAGCGAGCTCTCCGAGCGAACGCAGTGATACAAATGCTAAAACTCACCTGGTCTTGCTTGCCTGGATTTTGAAGATATTTTGAACTCTGTCTCTTTTCATTTCATATTGGTATGAGATGAACCATGGCGTGAAGACGGTGTGTTGGGTAGATTTAACTGGCAACTGCACTTGGTAAGGATTAAATATTGTGATTCTTCACCATCAAGAAAGAACACATCAAAATGACCTCAAATCGATTAAAAAGTTGCATATAAGAACTCCACATTTTATATTGAATGTCCGAACGCAGCTGCGTTCGGATCCCGCTCGCCTGTCTCAGTCTGTTTAGTGGGTGTTGGTATTACCGGAGCCATGATTCTCTAGCTGGGAGTGTTTCTGTGTGTCTTGCCCACAAATATTAATATTAATAATACAGGAATATTTCGCCATCGCGCATGTGTGTGGGGGCTCGTAGATTATTCGTTGATGTATGAGCAACGACAGAAACATGGTTGGGGAACTCTTGCACACTGATAGGGCGGAACGTTTCGAAAATTGCATTCACTGTTGTTTTGTCGGGCTTTTAATTGAGTCGGACAATTTTATTCCCCTTATCATTGTTATTGCACAGCTCATTGCACTGGTCTCTTTTGTTTCAGGTATAGAGTTAATACATTGATAGCAAATGACTGAAGTTTATTACACTCTTCTGGAGACACACAATAATGGCACAGCCTGCGGGATTGAAACTGGGGTGCACTTTGGAAGGCTGTGCATACCAAACCCCAGAACTATCTGAGACAGGCGCAATCCGTATTCTGGAAATACATCAGGTGAATATGCACTCACTTGGTAACACTCCTGCAACAGCACAGGCCATGACTCAGGACCCCAAACCTCCCAAACCATCACGGCCAGAACTTACTACTGGGCTGTCAGAAGAGGACTGGGCATACTTTGAGGACCGATGGATATCCTACAAGACCAACATGTATCTGACTGGCAGCAACATATCAGCACAACTCCTGGAATGTTGTGAAGAGTCCCTCCGTAGAGACCTGCATCGCAACCTCGGGGGTGGGCTCTCAGCATGGACTGAGTGTGATCTTATGAAAAAGATCCGACGTCTCAGTGTTAGGTAGACCACATGCATGGTCCACAGGGTCCAGTTGGGTCATCTCGTCCTAGATGATTGTGAGTCCGTCCGTCACTTCGCTGCACGTGTCAGGGCCATGCCTCCATATGTGGTTACACCGTGCGATGTCCAAGGCCAGAATGCCAGATCAGCTATGCTGGTGAAGTTGTCCGCGACCAAGTGACGAGGGAGCTGTTCAATGGGGATATTCAGCGAGATCTCCTCAGTCGTCCTGACAATAAGACCATGGACCTGGAGACTGTATTGTCTTTTGTGGAGGCCAAGGAATCTGGCATACGGTCACATGGCCTGCTCTCGGATACTATGTCAGGACTCCATCCCAAGATGTCGCCGTTCCAGCGCCAAAAACGCCTTGGAACAACAGCCATTGATCCAAAGCCGTGCACCTACTGTGGGAAGACCGGCCACGGAGCGCGAGCGAAAGCCACCATCCGTGCTGGCAAGTGTCCGGCCTCGGGAAAGAAATGCAATACGTGTGGAAAGCTCGGTCACCTCAAATCCGTCTGTCGTTCTGGCTCTCATGGCATTCAGCGTTCACACCCTACCAAAGAGGTCAACGCTGGCATGGCAACGTTTGACTTTGGAGAGCACTCGGAATTCATGTCAATGTTCGCTATTGAGACCGAGAAGCGATCGGGCCGCAGAGGTCTCGTCGTCGATCACCGCCTGTGGCATCATGCTGTGGGATGGATCCGTCGGCGTGCCCCTGCCCAGCCATGGGTGTCGCTCAGCGTCTTAGTGTCCGAGGACGCCGACGTCGATTTGCGCCTCCCGCTCCGACGACGTCGCCTGAGGTCGGCAATGGAGGTCAGATCGTGCCCAGACACTGGAGCTCAGACTACCGTCTCTGGTCCGTTCCTGTTATCGCTCCTAGGTCTGCAGCAGAGTGACCTGCTTCCAGTCAGCCAGACCATCAGCACGGCTGAGAGCAGCGATATGCACCTTCTGGGAGGGGTGTTCATCGAGATCGCCGGGCATAACGGAGCGGGCCGTAGGCGTTCAACCAAGCAGCTGTGCTACATCGCCGAGGATTGCCCGGGTCTCTTCCTAAGCCGCCAGGCGTGTTCCCAAATGGGAACCATCTCTCCTGACTTCCCAAACGTCGGGGAGTTCTTGAAGAACGAAGAAAGCGTTGCTAGTGCTGCACCTGTACATTCGCCCCACGTCGACCAACCGAAATACCCGAACGTCGGTGACGATCGGTGTGAGTGTCCCAAACGTGTGGAACCACCTCCCGTGCAATCTACACTCCCATTCGAGCCGGTGCCGGACAACCTCACAAAACTTCAGCAGTGGATCCTAGACAGGTATGCCTCCAGCGCGTTCAATGTCTGCGAGCACCAACAACTGCCCCTCATGCACGGAGAACCGCTGGAAATATTCCTGAATCCCAACGCCAAGCCAGTTGCATTGTACAGTGCAATACCAGTCCCCATCCACTGTCAAGATGAAGTAAAACGTGGGCTGGATCTGGACGTCCGGCTCAAAGTCCTCGAAGTACCACCGGGTACCCCCACAACTTGGTGCCACCGGATGGTCGTCGTGGGCAAGAAGGATGGTACACCGCGCCGGACGGTCGACCTCCAGGCCCTGAACCAAGAACCTGTCCGGCAGACGCACCATACACCACCGCCGTTCCAACAGGCATCTTCCGTACCAACCAACAGGAAGAAAACCGTCTTGGATGCATGAAATGGATACCACAGCGTTGCGCTGCACGAAAACAGCCAAGAATGCACCACCTTCATAACACTGTGGGGACGTTACCGTTATGCGACTACACCCCAGGGTAATCTGGCGGCGGGAGATGGATACACCCATCCCTTTGATCTCATCACGCGTGACATCCCGTACAAGATGACATGTGTCGACGACACCCTGCTCTGGGCAGACACGATCGAGCAGTGCTTCTTTCAAGCATGCCACTACCTCAGCCTCTGCAGTGCTAAAGGGATCATCTTCAGCCCGGCCAAGTTCCAGTTCGCGCAAGACGCAGGGGAGTTCGCTGGGTTTGAGGTAACACCAGCATCGGTCAGACCCAGCCAACGTCTGCTTGAAAGCATCCGAAACTTTCCAACACCGACCGACATCACCGAGATCCGTTCTTGGTTCGGTCTCGTCCAGCAGGTCAGCTACGCTTATGTCGTACGACCTGTGATGGAGCCCTTCCGCGAGCTTCTGAAACCACGAGTCACCGTCTATTGGGACGAACAACTGGACCGATTGTTCTGCGAATCGAAAGCCATGATCCTACGAGCGGTGGAGAAGGGTGTGCGAACGTTCCAAGCCGGAAGTCCCACATGTCCAGCGAAAGACTTTTCCAAGACCGAAATCGGGTTCTGCCTGACGCAAAAACATTGTGCGCGTGCATCAGACTCCCCTTCCTGCTGTCCGGATGGCTGGCAGCTCGTACTGGCGAGCAGTCGGTTTACTTCCCCGGTAGAGTCGCGCTACGCCCCTATTGAGAGGGAGGCCCTGACCGTAGAGGATGCCCTACACAAGACTCGCTACTTCATCCAAGGCTGTGACAACCTGACTATTGCGACTGACCACAAGCCTCTGGTTAAGATCCTCGGTGACAGGTGTCTGGAAGATATTCCAAACCCAAGACTGCTGAAGCTGAAAGAGAAAACCTTTCCCTATAGGCTCAAAATCATACACGTTCCTGGAAGACTACATGCTGGTGCCATGTCTAGGACACCTGCTATCAGCACACTAGCCGGTCTGCATTCTCTGGTACCTGACGAGGAACGTGACCGGTCCCTTCATCTGGAACAGCACGTGAGAGCCATCGTGGCCGCTGCGGCGAGCGTTGTTAGGCCGGTGGCACGGACACGTATCCGTGGCACAGTAGCAAAGGATCCCACGATTCAACAATTGGTCGACAGGATCACCAAGGGATTCCACGAGTCCAAAGAACTGTTGCAACTGGAGCTGAGGGAGTTATTTCGCTTTAGAACCGGTCTGTCCGTGCATGATGGACTTCCTCTCTTTGAGGGTAGTATTCTGGTACCACAGGTCCTGCGAGGTGAAGTGCTGGACGCTCTCCACTCTACCCACCAAGGCACAGATGGCCTACATGCAAGAGCCCGGTCCAGTGTCTTGTGGCCTGGCATCACGGGCGCCATCCAACAGAAGCGGGCCGGCTGCACCACCTGTAATCAAGTGGCGCCCTCTCATCCAGCAGCACCACCGACTGGGACACCTCCGCCTGCGTATCGCTTTCAGCAGATCTGTGCAGATTACTTCAGCTTGAACGGATCCAGCTACTTGGTTGTTGTTGATCGGTATAGCGGATGGCTCTCTATCTTCCACTGTGGCGTCAGTGGCGCGACGTCCAGGACCCTCGTCAAGCATCTCCGTTCCCTGTTCCACGCCTTCGGAGGCCCGTCGCTTTCCCGCACTCCAACCTCCGAGCGGAGCTCGCGGTCAAATCCGGAAAACGATTCATTCGAGACAATGCAGATGCGAATGGGCGATCAGACAACGAGCAGCTCTGCCGGGCGCTGTTGCAGCACCGCAACACACCTGACCGTGACCTGGGGCTATCACCAGCTCAGATCATCTTCGAAAGGCAAATCAGGGACTTCCTTCCAGTAACTCGAGACAAATTCACCCCACGCGAAGAACGGCGAACGACCACAGCTGAGCGAGAATGGGCACTGAGGGTCCGTCATGTTAAAGCCGCCGAGCGATGGTCAGAACACACTACAATCCCTCCTCGTCTAGCCATTGGAGACATAGTTCAAGTCCAAAACCAGGAGGGCAACCGGCCAAATCGATGGGATAAGACCGGCGCCATTATCCAGACCTTACACCATGATCAGTATGGAGTGAAAATTAATGTATCCGGCCGCGTAACTCACAGAAATCGGAGCTTCCTCCGTCAGATCCAGCCCTTCCGAGCCGACAACCCCCCATCTCCGTGATCGTCACCACTATCACCGACATCCATTCCTGACACTCCAGCGCCAGGACAACACTCCCGCCACATCAACGCCACTACGGACACTCCCGCGGCCGCCTTCCGTCCAACGTGCACCCGTGCCAGCGGAGCATGCATCGCCTGCACCTACAGCGGCACTACCAGGGCAGAAGCCGTCGGCGGCCTCCTCAGCGGAATCCCAGATGGTGCCGGTCCCGTCAGCGACGCCTCCAGTGGCGCCTGCCACTCCATCACCCCCGGTCACCCCGCCAGTGGTCCAGCCAGCCGCGCGCGCACGGGATGGACCCGTACGGCCTTGGAGATCCCGAGGCGGCTCAGTCCCTCCATGAGCGGGAAGACTCATGGTTACATGCACCGTTGAGTCCGAGCAGTGTCGCGTGCGAAGCGAAGTGGTGTAGTTTTGTACTTATTTTTGTTTGTTTGTGTGCCAAGTCGAGTCTACGTTGTACGAACCTACACTTGGCTGGTGTCTGCCGTCATCCTTTACCGTGCCGCGGTCTGGTCGTGTACTTTTATGCTCCCCGTATCCATCGAAGCGCCGCCACTGTGGTGGTGTCCGCTGATGTGTCGGCCAGCCTCGTTGAGGGGGGGGGGGAGGCATCATTGGTATTGCACAGTTAATTGCACTAGTCTCTTTTGTTTCAGGTATGGAGTTAATACATTGATAGCAAATGACTGAAGTATATTAAACTCTTCTGGAGACACACAATAACCTTAAGTGATAAGCTGGTCTTCTAGACGTGTGGTCGTATTTTTATCTTGATCTTGAGCATCACATGAATTACATATTTATCCTATCAGCTGCCTAAGTAGCCTAAATCTAGCATACAAACATAATTGAGCACATGAGGGTCGATTAAAACGAGCGCCTGAGGGCCTCTCACATAACACGCACATGAGTGCAGGGAGTGATTCGGCCCAACCCCTAAGATTTCGGAAACTACTGAAGCTATAAGCACACAGTTTGGAGGGTAGATTGCGGATGTAGTGATCTCGCTTCGGTACAAATTCCATGACCATATGCCTTTAAGGTCAAAGGAGGTCGTGATCGGCTGCCTCACCGCACCGCCGCTCCGCCGTACCGACGAAGCCTTTGTGACCTTGAACGCTCGCCCGCCGCCGCCCGGTCGGTCGATTTTGCACCCCCGCAATTCCTGTACTGACTAACGGATTTCGATTTAGTGTTGCATAGGTTGCGCTTATCGATTTTTAACAAAGTCACAACATTTCATCACAATATCGCCGCCCATTTATGAGATAATGTTAAAAAAAACGGAAGTGGGCGGAATCCGCCTTCCCCCACTCCTTCGGTGAACATGTGGAACAGCCACATCTTATACCTACATCAATTGCAGTACTTTGCCACCCCCCCCCCCCCAATAATTTTCATTGAACAACACCCAAGAAATGTGGTGAGCGTGCAGTAAACACGTCGCACGTTTGTTTGCATCGCCGATATTCCTGCAGTGAGTTCAGTAGCGGATGACGGCGGTCGGGTGGGTCCAGGACAAATTTAACTGGGATCAACAGGTTACTGGATGTGATCAGGTATATTCCTGCAGTGAGTTCAGTGGCGGATGACGGCGGTCGGGTGGGTCCAGGACAAATTTAACTGGGATCAACAGGTTACTTGGATGTGATCAGGTATATTCCTGAGTCCAACACTTCCGACAAAGAGGACCTTGATGCTGTCTTGTAGGGAGTGATGGATACAGGTGTTTCAGTGCTGGGTGAAAGAGGCCGCATGCTGTCTTTGCCAGGCAACATCAAGGCTACAGAAAACCATGGCACCATGGGCACTATGGCTGGAGATCTCGGGTGGGTCGCAGGGGTCCGGACCACCTGGCTTGGTACTTTGGCAATGTTGGCGCTAGCCAGTGGCGTGCCGAAGACCATCAAGAATCGCGCCGAGCTTCGGCAAATAGCGTCAGGCTCCCTAAAAATCCCGCTGAGCCCCGAAAAATCACATCGGGGCGCCGAAAAATAATATTGGTGGCCCCAAACAGTCGCGCAGAGGCCCCAAAAAATGACGCAGGGCCCCAGAAATCGCATCAAGGCCCCTGAAAATCATATTGGGGCCGAACAAATCGTTCCAGTCCCAGAAAAATGACATTGTGGCTCCAAAAAGTGAGCCAGGGACATCAGAAAATAGCGCTGGGCTAAAAAGGCACCAAGGCCCCTAAACATCATAGTGGGGCTCCAAAAAGTCGCGAAGGGGCCCCTGAAAACAAAGCTGCCCCCTCCAAAATCGCACCAATGCTCTTGAAGATCACATTAGGGGTCCAAAGATAATTCTATGGGCCCTAAAATGACGCTGGGGCTCCAAAAAGTGGGAATAAGGCCCATGAAAATACCGCTAGGGCCTCGAAAAAGTCGGACCGGTGCCCTAAAAAATCACGCTGGAGCTTCAAAAGTTCGCACCTATGCCAATGACAATCACGCTGGGGGCCAAAAAAAAGTCGTGCCGAGGTTCGTGAAAATCACGACGGGGGCCTAGAAGGTAGGGCCGGGGCCCCTGAAAATCACGCTGAGCCTGGGGTTGCCAAAAAAAAGTCGCGCCGCTGAAAATCACACTCGGGGCTTGACAGGTCGCATCGGGTCTCCAAGTCTCATCGGGACCACCCAAAAATGAAGCCGGGGTAAGGCAAAAACGGTCCAGACATGAAAAATCACTCTGGAGTCCCCCCCCCCCAAAAAAAACGCTCCGCAAGCCCTCAAAACGTGTTTGACTAAACAAAAACGTGTTGAAGCCACTAAAACTCGCGCTAGGGATCCAAACAAAAGATGACGGAACCCAAAAAATCGAACTTGGACCCAAAAATGTCACGCCGCCGTTCTTGAAAATCTCACTGGAGGCCAAAAAGTAGCGTCGGAGCCCCACAAGTCACAGCTGGCTTCCACAAAATCAGTTCCTACCAGGAATATCACTCTGCGACCACACAATTACGTTAAAGACCCCCAAAAATATATATTCGCGCCGCGCCCCGGAAAAGAAACGGCTGGGGCAGCGAAAAAAAAAATTCCGCACCGGAGTCGGAAAAATCGTTCCGGGGCCAAGAGCATCGCACGTGGGGCTTACAAACAATAGTACACGACCCCAAAAATCACAAAGGAACTCCTTCGAATTGACCCGAGCACCGAAGCATTCGGTCAGGTCCCGAAATAAAATTATCCCAAGGGCCTTACTCTGAAGGGTGCCACCGGCTGTAAGAAAACTCGTCGAGCAGCCGCAGTGGCGTACCAAAGATGAAAATTATTCCCCCTCTTGAAGGGGTTAGCTCCCAAGAATCATGCCGGGGCCTCCCTAAAAACGCACTGGGCCCATAAGTTCGCGTCAGGGCCTCCATAATTCGCGTAGAGGTTTCTCAATGAATACAGCGGGCACCAAAACCGCACCGGACCCCAAAAATTCACGGCGGGGCCCACCAAGATCGCGCTTGGGCCCAGTTAAGCACAATGCGCCCTGCAAACTCGCGCCGAGCCCCCAAAATATCGCGGTTTGGACTCAAAATTCCCGTCGGTAGTCCCGATAATTCATGTCGGGGCATCAAAAATTTCCTTCTGCAAGCACAGCATGGCCCCAAAAATCACAGCGTGACTCCACAAAAATCAAGCCGGAGACCTCCAAAATAAGGAGATTCCGAAAAATAAATGTCCGAGCCAGGAAAATCGCTCTGGAGCCCCAAACATATCACAGATGCCTTCAATGATCGCGTACGCGAGGGCAATAATGTACCGGAGCTCGAAAAATTGCGGCGAGACAGAAAAATATTGCGAAAAATCGGGCCGGGACTTGTACTGAAAAAAATCAGAAAAAACACACAAAATTGCGTCAAACTAAGAAGACCGGCGTCGACCCGACCCCCCCCACGGAACCACACCTTTGGGCCCGAAAAGTCGCGCCGAGACCCCACGAAATTATACCGGAGCTCCCAAAATCGTACTGGTGTTGCAAAAATGTGCGATCAAGAGCCTCGAATAAGCACAGCGGAACCCAATCATAAGAGTACAACGTGAGGCCGAAATTGTACCGGGTCTTCCAAAGCGTGTCCAGTCTCGCAAAAAGCGGCAAAGCCCTAAAACACGTGTTGCAGCTTTAAATATATACACACAGGGAGTTCTATGAAAAACAACGGAGGCCCTCAAGGCACACCGGGGCAATGAGACCCCATGGGGGCCAAAAAGCAGAGTGGTGCCCTAAAAAATCGGCATGGTCATAAAAAAAGAAACAAAAAGACGAGGACTAAATAAACACATCGGGGGTCTTCGAAAACGCGCCGATGCCTCACAATATCTTCTGTGCACGAAAAAGCAACACAGCTCTAAAAAGAGCCGGGGAAAAAATAAGGATAAACACAATTACTGGGGCATCGTTTCGGTAGTCAACCTGGGAGCATATTTAACCAAAGAGAGGAGGTGCATCAAAGCTCAGCGGGTCTCCTGACTTCATAACCACCGGAAAATATGGGAAGAAGATAATTAATAATCGAGTTGAATTAATCAATTTTCACAGCGAACCCTCATACGAAGCATTCCACACGTCAAATATGGCATAAGACTAGCATGTGACGGCAATAGCAAATTGCTGGAGGCCGAGTAGAAATCGGAGAATCGCACGAAGTGTGGCGAATGCTCCGAATGAGCGAGGCGGGTGTACGCGTGTGTAGACGGGTGACGTCATGGTCCCGCGCGTCGCTTTGGCGACGCGTGCCTTCCCATTGGCTTGTTGGTTTCGCGCCGAAATACCCCGGCCGCGGGGAGAGTGAGAATAAAGCTGGCCGCGGGCGGACGTACGGTCCGCCCGCGCGGTGTGAACTCGAAATCGGTCATACGTGTTTGGAATCCGGACCCAGCGACTACATTTGGCGGCGGCGGTGGGATTGACAGCTTTTGGGTTGTTCGACTTGCACGACGGGAACCAAATGACCGATTAAGTGTTGTGGCGGACTGAGGAGCGGAAGATTTGCGTCGTCGGAATCCTGTCGTAACGGTGTGTAGTGACACCTATGACTTGGCTCGGTGTGACGCGCGAGTACAGCCACTTACACAAGAGGATGGCGTGCAAGAGACGAGTTGGGGAGTCGCAAACAAGATGAACGGGCATTGGAAGATGGCGGCCCAGCCGGATAAAGAGTGGGGTGATGATGCTGTTGCCTAGTAACGGTAGACTATAGCAAAGCACCTTCAGTGCTCGCTGTGCGGCAGCTGACGGGAGTCGCCAAGGTGCACGGCCATGGCAAGATGGCGACCACCCGACCAAGTAAAGTTGTGTGAGGGTGCTGCTGTCGCCTAGCAACGGCAGGCTGCAGGAAGGCGCCTCCAGTGCTCGTCTACGCGCCAGCTGACAGACAGGACACATCGCTAGCAACGGGCGATTTTCAGCGTCGGAACTGTGACTGCCTTGTCAAGGCGAGGCATATATGTCGTTCAGTGAGGCGTGTGGCATGATTCAAGTCGAGCCAGATTCGTTTGGATATTGGAAGTGTCGAGTGATGAGTTATAAGCCGTGTTCACAAGCCTGTTGTCTGGTTGAAGCCCAGTAGGTACTAGCAGAATGGAACCCAGGTTTGCGATCGTTGGTATGCCAAGTTTCGACGGAGATGGCTCGATGCAGATACTTTTAGACGACTATGAGAGGAGGGTAGCCGAACTAGAGCTCCGAGTCCAGACTGGACTCAGGTCTAGTGGACCTGTGCGTAGGCCGCGAGTGTTACGCCTGTGGCCAGCCTGGTCACGTGAGGTATAACTGCGACAAGCGAGATGTTAGGTGCCCGAAGTGCGGCTGCCAGGGGCACGTGCCAGGAGTGTGTGGGAGGTATTCTGGAAACTCGCGGGTCCACCCGAGGGGCTAGGGGGACCCAGACCCAGTCAAAGGCCGTGAGAAGTAAGCTGGGAGGATGTGATCCCGGAAAGGACAAAGGGACCTGGAGAGAAACCGAGTGGGTGAGGTCAATTACTGGATACGTATGCACGGGAGCAGACAGGTGATTCTAGTGCATCATAACAGGCTGCAACTAACGACCGCTCAGGTGACCAGGGATGCAGTGCCTGGATGTTAAGCTGGCGTAACAGACACGCCAGCAAGACGTGGCTTGAGCGTGGATGATGAGAGGCAGGGCTTCGGGGAGCCGCTCGCCCCGGCGTCTGGGGTTGGGGTCACCCGCACCACCTGTTCGATGTGGCATATTCCGACCTGGCGTGTTGGAATCTGGAGGCGAAGGGGTTCACATCCTTCCTCCGGAAGCACCGCTCTCGGAACTCGCGTCGTTGGGGAAAGTGGGGACCCCAGCGCGGATGCGTTAGCGACTGGTGGTGCCGACAGTAACAGCGACGATCTAAGTCCCACCCAAGCAACTTCCGTTCAGAGGGAAGAAGGGGATGGGTGCCCCGCTGTCAGGAGAGAATCGGCGTTGATGGGCACTGCAGTTAGCTTAGGAATTGTAGTGTTATCGTAGTGTTATGTCTGTGTGTGTGTCGCGCCGGCGGTGGCGCGGCAGCTCGTGACTCACGGGTCGGGTCGGCGCCGGGCTGCCGCCGGTGTGTGGCAATAAGCAGGATGCTGCGGCTGGCCACCGGAACCCGGGACGCCCACGTGGGAGATCGTATGGGCGGGCGACGTGGCCCAATGGGGAGCCGCCACGCCTCGGGGTTCCGGCGGCGTCGAGCTAATGGCCCCCGGTTGAGCCGGGGGCAGACGGTACTGGGCTGGCTGGCGATGAGGATGTGAGACGTACTAATATAGAGAAACGTAGTGAGACTTTGCTTTTTATTGACACGGAGATTACAAGCTATTTCGGCTTTCATACGTGATTAGTGGTGGCGGTGGCCAGCGAGTGTTCGTAATGGCAAGTGGTGCAGTGGTGGTATTGGAAGAGGGCGAGTTGGGTGATGACGTCACATCACCCACGACGGAGACTGTGGCGGGAGCCGCGGTCGCCACTTCGCCGAGCAGAGCGACGCAGCCGACCCCGACCGTAGCAAGACCGACGTCGACTCCGGCATTCGACGCAAGAACTATCCCCGAGTTCAACGGGACCGGAAACGTCGCGGAGTGGTGGGAGCAGGCGGCTCTCCTGTGCGAGCTCCGGGCGGTGTCCATGATGGCGGTCCTTCCGACGCGACTACGGGAGGGCGCGTTCGCCGTGTGGTCACGGATGGGCGACCCGTCTCGGTACGACCTGAGGGCAGTCAAAGCACGTATGTTCAAAGCATTCGCGCTCGACCCCTTTTCTGCCTACGCCGCTCTGAGCCGCCGTTGCCTGCGCCCTGGCGAGTCAGCTGATGTTTATCTGGCGGACCTCCAGCAGTATGCAGAGATGATGGGCGGCCTGCCGGATAACGCCCTCGCCGTCATGTTCGTGCACGGTCTGCCGGACTCGGTGCAGGCTGCCGTGCGCGATGGCCTGGAGGGCACAACCGATCTGGACCGTGTCCTCGACCGGGCGAGGTCCGTCCTGTCGCGCGCGGCGGCCACCAGCTCTTCTGTCGCTGCTGCCGTCACGACAAGTGCCGTTCTCGGCGACGAGCCGTCTGCAGTGATGGGCAGCGAGCCCCTGGCCGGCGTGGCCGCAGTCAGTGGAGGCAATGCCTCACGACGACGAGTGCGCGCGCCAATCCGCTGCTGGGTGTGCGGTCGCCTAGGCCACGTGGCTCGGCAGTGTTTCTCGAAAGGAGGGGCCGCATCAGCGCCAGCCGTTCCTCCGGCCACGGGCGAGGCGCTGCCCCGACAGTATTAGTTTCCGTCGACGGAGGCGTTCAGTGTCGGGCACTGGTGGATACTGGTTGTGAGGACACAATCATATTCGCCGGCTGTCTTACTCGATGGGACCCGGTGCCGACTCGAATGTCGGCCGTTAACGGAACAGAGGTTCATAGTTGCGGACGAGCAACAGTGCACCTGGCGGTGCAGGGACGGAGCGCGACGGTGTGCGCGATAGTGGTCCGCGACAGGTTGATGGGTTACGATGTACTGCTGGGGATGACCGGTGTCGAGGGCCTGGGCGGTGTTTTCGTGGGCAATGGGACTGTGCGTGTGGGAGAAAACAGCCGGGCGGTAAGTATGGGTCATCCACAGGGCAGCGACGGCGAGGGCCGGAGGGCGGTGTCCGCCGTTGCTAGAGGAGCGGCATCGTCGATGTCAGGTAAGGTGCTAGAGACGGCGGATTTCCGGGCGGAGTTCGTTCCCGAGGGTCACTGGCAGGTGCGATGGCACTGGGCGGACGGCGAGGGGCCGGCCCGGTTGCGCAACACGGTGGCGAGTTACGCGGTAGCTGACGCCGTCCGGCCGCAGTTCGATGGTGAGCTGCAAGCCTGGATCGAGGAGGGCTGGCTGCGCCCGTATGATGTACAGGCGCAGGGACCAGCCCGGGGTCTGATTCCGGTGATGGCGATAGTTCAGGCCGCTAAGGGGAAGGTGCGGCCGGTGTTGGACTATCGGGAATTGAACGGGTATCTGAAGCCGCATACAGCCGAGGCCGATGTCTGCCACGAACAGCTGCGCAAATGGCGTAGACACGGCGATAACGTGGCAGTCATCGACCTGAAAAAGGCTTTCCTGCAGCTTCGGATTGCCCCAGACCTGTGGCCGTATCAGACGGTGCGCGTGGGCGGCACATTGTACAGCCTGACTCGCTTGGGTTTCGGGCTCAGTGTTGCGCCGCTCATCATGCGCACGGTGGTACGAGCCGTCCTCGATCAGGACCCGCGCGTGGCGGAAGCTGTGCTGCCATATGCCGATGACCTGTTGGTCAACGAAACGCTGGTTTCGGCGGCTGAGGTGGCGCAGCATTTTGCCAGGCACGGGTTGGATTGCAAGCCGCCGGAACGAGCGGCTGACGGTGCGCGGCTGCTGGGGCTGCGCGTTAGCCGAGACAGAGACGGCGCTCTGCGGTGGGGACGGGACGGCGCGACACCCGCGACACCTCCCCCGTGTTGACGCGACGCTCTGTCTTCGCCTGGGCGGGGCGTTTGACCTCGCACGTGCCCGTGGCGGGCTGGATTCGCCCGGCGGTCGCGTGGATCAAACGCCTCGCCAACCGTGTAAGCCGCGACTGGGACACCCCGATTACGGACGAGAGGTTACGCAGGAGCGTGGACGAGGTGGGTCGCCGTTCTGAGGCCGAGGACCCAGCCAAGGGCAGGTGGTGCGTGGCTGGCTCGAAAGTCACGATTTGGACAGACGCCAGCGCAATCGCCAAGGGCGTCGTACTGTGTGACCCCGAGACGGGTGAGGTCATTGAGGACGCGTCGTGGCTGCGTGGCAAGGACGAAACTGACATGCACATCAACCTGGCTGAGCTCGATGCCGCGGTGAGCGGTGTTAATATGGCGCTGGCATGGGGCTTCCGCCAACTCGAGCTCCGCACAGACTCGGTCACTGTGGGGCACTGGCTCCAAGATGCACTGACAGGGCGCGCGCGTCTGCGAACAAAAGCTCAATCTGAGATGCTTATTCGCAGGCGCGTGGCCGTGTTCAAGCAGACAGTGACCGAGTATGATGCGCAGGTGGATGTCACAGTCGTGTCCACAGCCGACAACCTGGCTGACGCGCTGACGCGTGTTCCCCGGGAGTGGCTACGCGAGCCAGCACAGACTGAGAGTGACGTTCAGGGAGCGGTGATCGCCGCAATGGAGACGGATCGTCCGATCGCGACTGTGGAACAGATTCGCGCTGTCCATGACCAAGTGGGACACATGGGTGTGAGGCGCACCTTGTGGTACTCGAGAAGAGAGCTGTCGCCGTCACTAGTGCGCCGAGCGGACGTCCGCAGGGTGGTGACCGAATGCGACGTGTGCAATCGCATCGACCCCGCGCCCAGGCGGTGGCGTCACGGTGACCTGACCGTGGACACTAACTGGACGCGGGTGGCGATCGATCTGACGCATATCGACTCGAACACGTACCTGTCGATGGTAGATTGCGGGCCATCCCGGTTCGCAATTTGGCGCACGATGCGTCGGGGCACGAGTGACGACGTGACGGCAGCCTTGGAGCAGGTGTTCTTTGAGAGGGGTGCGCCCACGGAGTTGTTACTGGACAACGCGACGGAATTCCGCAGCCGCGTGATGCGCGCATTCGCTGCGCGGTGGAACGTGACTCTCCGTTATCGCGCGGCGTACGAGGCCGGCGGCAACGGGTGGTCGAGCGCAATCACCGAACCATCAAGGTGATTGTCGCGCGACAAGGGTGCACGGTGCAGCAGGCCGTACACCGCTACAACACGACACCGCGCAGCGGGGCAGCGTCGGACGAATCGCCCGCAGATATCACCTACCGCCGCTCGACACCGGTGCATTATCTGCCCGTTGATGTGAGCAACGTGACGGAGCCCAGTGCGGCGCCGGGTGCTGTACCTCCTCAGGCCGCGCCGCCGGACCAAACACGCGTCGGCGACACGGTATGGGTCAGGCGTCGCGGCCTGGACCGATGCGGGGACAGCTCGCGCCCCGGCACGATCACACACGTGAGCTCCGATCAAACCGTTGAAGTCGACGGTATGCCGATGCACATACGGAATATTCGGCCCCGAGCGGCCAGTCCAGGTGCCCCACCACCCACGGCCCCGCCGGAAGGGACTCCGCCCGATGACATACCCATATTTATCGAACCTGAAGAAGCCGAGCCAGAGGTAAGTCAGTCGACCGACACGGGCCAATTGTGTATCATGCAGCCTCCACCGGGGTCACCAACGGATTCGCTCTAGCTATCAGCCCAGCTCCCGAAATAGTGCAGCTTCTCGAAATCGAGCCGAAGCCCGAGTCAGAGTTCGGGAATGACGCGGAGGAAGAGCCGCAGGTAAGCATGGGGGCGACCGGGCACCAACACCTCGAGACCAAGACCTCAGGGGGACGTGTGTCTACAGGACCAGCTGTAACTGTTCGTGATGTGAAGCCAGAATCGCCTGCGAGCGACTTTGCGGACGCTAATCCTTTCACGATACTAAACGACGATGACGACGGCGCGCTGTATAGCCTCGCGCCTCGTCGCAGCAGTCGCGAGCGACGCGCCCCCCACTGCCTATGGGTTCCCCGATGAGAGCGCTATGCTTCGGCATAGTACACGCAACCGCAAACCTGCCACGCAGTTCGGCAGTGCCGTGCCTTCGGCTGCATCGTATTCCGGGTGTTCTGTCAGAAAGCGGCCTTTAGGGCGACAAAAGAAATGAGCGTCCGCCAATTGTTGATTCTGTGTGTGTGTGTGTGACACTTGAGTGTCAGGGGGTGATGTAGTGTTATCGTAGTGTTATGTCTGTGTGTGTGTCGCGCCGGCGGTGGCGCGGCAGCTCGTGACTCACGGGTCGGGTCGGCGCCGGGCTGCCGCCGGTGTGTGGCAATAAGCAGGATGCTGCGGCTGGCCACCGGAACCCGGGACGCCCACGTGGGAGATCGTATGGGCGGGCGACGTGGCCCAATGGGGAGCCGCCACGCCTCGGGGTTCCGGCGGCGTCGAGCTAATGGCCCCCGGTTGAGCCGGGGGCAGACGGTACTGGGCTGGCTGGCGATGAGGATGTGAGACGTACTAATATAGAGAAACGTAGTGAGACTTTGCTTTTTATTGACACGGAGATTACAGGAATATAATGCCCTGATGTCCCATCCGTGGAGGGAGTGGGGTAAGAGACAGATGACCCCGGGCCTGGACTTCCCCCGAGTGTACCGCCAACTGTGTTGCGACGATCGAGTCGGGTTAAGCGAGCTCCTGGTTGGGTGTTGTTAAAATAGTCGTTAGTTACAGTGTAAACGTGTGTATGATGTGAGGTTGCGCGATGTTAGATTAAGACGCTAGTGTACGAATTGTTGTTAGAACAGCCGCTGGTTACAGAGTAAAACGTGTGTGATGTGAGCACCTGGTTGCGCGATGTTAGAATAAGATGCTAGTGTGCCAATTGTTATAACTAGCGTCGTGCGGAAAATCAGGATCCCGCCGGGGATGCGTTAGTGGATGGGCGGTTTGTTTCGGGTGTACACCACATTGTGAAACTGTGTAATGTCTGTGCGGATTGTGGAACGCTTCAGTCGTTGGGGCGCCTATGGTGAGTGCTAGATGCCTTGTGCTGAAATCTAGTGCGTACCCTATTAAACTTGCGACGGTCTTGCGCAGTCGTGACATCAGTCTTTGTGTTGCGGATAAACCCGTTGCCATGCTGCTGACGACCACTTGTGGCGATAGTTCGAACAGCGTGGCGATACATCGTGAGCGTTAAGTGATAGCGTTAAGCGTGGCGATACATCGTCATGTCTTGGTCGTGAGCGTTAAGTGCGTGTGCACTCTTTTTTCAAGGTTTATAGGGTGTAGACGGGTGACGTCAAGGTCCCGCGCGTCGCCTTGGCGACGCGTGCCTTCCCATTGGCTCTGGGTACTAATACCACGGATAATAGTAAACGGATCGGAAACTCTTGGGCGGCACTTTGATGTTTGCGACCACCGACCGAAACTAGCGACATCTATCGGACGATCGCAGAAGTAATCCTGGATAGGTGGTGCGAAGGACACCCCATCGAAAAAGCTTGACGGGATGGGGAAATATAGCTGAATCGGCCGTCTACCACGCGTCGATTGAAAAAAAAAACTGTGCCTTCGGCGCCAGCCGGGGACGCATACTCCAGTAGCCGCCATCCCTTCGGCCGCCGTATAGAACCATGAAGCTCGTCACCAACTAACCTGTGCCGACTAACTGAGGGAAGCGGAGTGTCATGAGAGCCGGATGAAAAACGAGGGAGAGCATCTGCCCTCCTCCCATTCCAACCGTATATGCCTGGGACTCGTCTGGGGCAGGCCAATTCCATTCTGATGCCTCCCCCCCCCCACAAAAAAGGCTGCTGATTGGCCAAAGACCGATTGGCTGATTGGCCCTGGCAGTCACATTTCCCCCTGAGGTATATTCTTTGACAAACGAGGGGACCCTGAGCAGGCATAGGAGCACATGATGAACATTGATTGGGCCGAGGGGCCCCGGAACAGCCATTGGAGCCCTCTGATGAACTGTCAGGGACCCCTGCATGACCCCATTGCAGCTGCCACGTCTCCTATGTTAACCCTCGCACGCCCAGGTGGGTGGGTAAATACCTACCCCCATGACGTTTCGTACCACACCCAAAAAACGGTTTGCACTAGAGCTCTGACATTTGCAGTACCTAAAGCTACATCAATTTGACACATCCTCCAAAATTATCAGGTCAAGATCATGTCAGGTCAATGACCTACAACACTTTTAGTGGCAGCATGTCGGACCAAACTGCGGAAAATCTCACATATTGTGACAATATAGATACACGATCGATCAACAGATTGCATATCGTTCTCAATAACCATTTCACACATTGAAGCATACCTTACCATAATGACCCTAACAAGGTCATCATAGGTCTCCGACCGACTTCACCTGAAAATTGACTTTGACCTTTGAAATCACATGACAAATTTCTCGCAAAAGCTATAAAATTGTCAGTACCATGCGTTGGATACATATTTAGTGTGGCGAATGTCAGGTGCAGGTCATCCTAGGCCAGTGACCTATGCAGTGCCGATAACATGTGTGATAATATGGTAAACTGGCTTCTTTTGCCTCTGGTTTATCAAATTTTGAACCGTCACCTCAGGTCATTATAGGTCAAGGACTAAATTGATCTACAAATCAGTTTTGGCCGTGCAGTATAATAATAATTGTGCACTATAGTTCTTCAAGTCTTTGTGCCGCCTGCGCTATCAATTTGTTTTTGTTTGACCTGATATGACCTCTACGTTGAACTCGGATCAAAAAAGGACTGAACCAATTCCTTCTTAGAATCACCCAATCTATCTGTTGCCGTTATGTATATGGGGAGGGGTAGGTAACCTACCCACCTCCCCGGCCGGGGGTAGGTAGCAATCCCCCCCCTCCCCTCCCCGACCGGACGAAGTTTACGCGGAGCATCGGCCGTGCGAGGGTTATGGTCGTCGGCGGCGGGCTGCTAGTGGGTGAGGCAGCTAGATTAGGTGCCGCGACCCATCGGAATAACGACGCCATGCGAGTACTGGTTCAATTTTGGGCACCCATAATGCGATATTATTGGGAATGACTTCAATTAAAAAAACAAGCTGTTGACCCATCTCCATAAAAAACTCGAAAGTTCTATCATATTATATTCTTCTGAAATATGTAGCGACGGCAACCCGATGAGAACCGAACCAGACAATTGCTATGCTTCAGGGTGGCCAGAAGGGCCCTGTAGTCCTGCAGCAGCTCCTCACTCCCTAGCTCCCCACTCGCACCTATGTTATTTACTCCTACCTGCACTACAACTGCCCTATACTGGTGCTCACTGGTGGCCTGTGTCACCACTGGCACCAAGTCTTTGACCTTGGCACCAGGCCTGGTGATGCACTGATCCTTTCACTTACAATCTTCCAAAATATTCAGCCATGTACCTTAGGTAAAGATTGCAATATTTCTGTCAGACAATTTCTCCTTCGGACTGCTCCTCAGCCTCAAATCGGACATCCTCCAGCCAAAACTCTTAGTTTTAGAGCTGCATATGCAGGTGAAAATTGGTACATTTACGGTGCCCCCTTTGACCAATGCTTCAAGCCAAGCAAAAGCTCAAACAGACTAAATACCACTGATTCATATTTTCTCGTGATTTAGAGTAAATAACTGGGCAATGCAATGGAGAATTACATGCTTCACTTGATCCAAAACAGATAAGTTGCTCCCAAAAACACACAACGCGCCATAAACGTAGTACACCACCCCACGCGTTTAAATGTTCCCTGAAACAAAGAAATGAAGGCAGAGATGTTTTTAATTAATTCCTTACCGCCACAAAGTTCCATGCAGCAGAATCACGGTTCCCTGGCTTCTTCAAAAAGCGGAAATTGGCCGAAACTAAACCACGCTTTACTCTCCAACGCGGGAATGTGCTGCTGGAATCAAACAATATCCTACCCAGGATTAGCTTCGGCCTCCAACCGCTAGGTGGCAATAGCCCGTCCTTGGTCGCCGATTCCGGGGAGTTTCCTATCCGTTTACTATTATCCGTGCTAATACTAAAGGGTACAACGGAATCTAGTATGTTTTCTAGTTCCAGCCCTAGTGAAGTATCCAGGAATGTGCGATATTTCTAGTCGAATCTACCAGGATTTTGGTATATACGTTGACGTCACGTAAGCATTCCAAATATGTTTTAAAACCTGGCTTAGATTCATCTGTGGCGCAGCGAAGACATCAGTGGTGTTGTGGTTGAGCTTACGGTGTTCCTGATTGTTGTCATCAGGTTTCTGATTGTTGGCATAGGTGCTTCCTACCACTTTTCTGGATCATCCACCCTTTTCCATCTTGGTGGAACCTTACCCGTTTTAGGGACTGCTTTTGCGTCTCCGAACCCTCATCTCATATCCACTGGCTTTCTATTCCGTCTTTGGGCCTCCTCTCATTTTCTGAGGTCTCCCTTCCTGTATTGGGCCACCTTTGCAATCCTGGGGCCTGCTTTGCAATCCTGGGGGCTCCTTTGCAATCCTGGAGGGCTCCTTTGTAATCCTGGGGACCTCCTGTTCATTCCTGTGGGCCTCCTTTGCAATCCTGGAGTCCTCCTTTGCAATCCTGGGGTCTCTTTTGCAATCCTGGGGACCTCCTTTGCAATATTGGGGGCCTCCTTTTCAATCCTGGGGGCCTCCTTTGTAATACTGGAGGCCTCCTTTGCAATCCTGGGGGCCTACTTTGCATTCCTGGGGGCCTCCTTTGCAATCCTGGGGGCCTCCTTTGTAATCCTGGAGGCCTCCTTTGCAATCCTGGGGCCTCCTTTTTAATCCTGGGGGCCTTCTTTGTAATCCTGGAGGCCTCCTTTGCAATCTTTTGGGGGACTCCTTTGCAATCCTGGGGGGCCTCCTTTGTAATACTGGAGGCCTCCTTTGCAATCCTGGGGGCCTCCTTTGCATTCCTGGGGCCTCCTTTACAATCCTGGGGGCCTCCTTCGTAATCCTGGAGGCCTCCTTTGCAATCCTGGGGCCTCCTTTGCATTCCTGGGGGCCTCCTTTGCAATCCTGGGGCCTCCTTTGCATTTCTGGAGGCCTCCTTTGCTATCTTGGGGGCCTCCTTTGCAATCATGGGGCCTCCTTTGTAATACTGGAGGCCTCCTTTGCAATCCTGGGGGCCTCCTTTGCATTCCTGGGGGCCTCCTTTGCAATCCTGGGGGCCTCCTTTGTAATCCTGGAGGCCTCCTTTGCAATCTTGGGGTCTCCTTTTCAATCCTGGGGGGCCTCCTGTGTAATCCTGGAGGCCTCCTTTGCATTCCTGGGGGCTTCCTTTGCAATCCTGGAGTCCTCTGCGATCCTGAGGGCCTCCTTTGCAATCCTGGGGGCCTCATTTTCAATACTGGGGGCCTCCTTTGCAATCCTGGGGGCCTCCTTTGCATTCCTGGGGGCTTCCTTTGCAATCCTGGAGTCCTCTGCGATCCTGAGGGCCTCCTTTGCAATCCTGGGAGCCTCATTTTCAATGCTGGGCCTCCTTTGCAATCCTGGGGGCCTCCTTTTGCAATCCTGGGGACTTCTTTGCATTCCTGGGGACCTCCGTGCCAATTGTTGGCACTCCCTTGATTTCTGGGGCCTCCTATCCTCTCCTAGGTGACTCCTTCAAATTAGGGGCCTCCTCTCACGTCTTGGAGACCTCCTCTCATGTTTCGTCGGCCTCCTTGCTCACTTTTTTCCTGTGCATTTTCCGGATCGGGGCCTCCTGAAATTTCAGGGGGGCGGCGCCCCTCCCAGTCTCACGACAGGGGGGCGACTGCCCCCCCGGTGGCGACGCCCTCGCTCAAAACAAAGGAAAATATGCACATATGCTGAAAATATGCTATGAATATGCCTCTGGCGTGCGAGATGCTCAGCTTAACCACTGAGCCACCGACGCCTCAATTTCGGTTGGGAGACGGGCACCCAACCCTCAGACTACTCGAAACAGCAGTTACGGTGTAAAACACAGGAAAATATGCTGTTCGATCGGAATTCCATAGCTGGATTTGCCAAGTATGAACCTATGCTTACCGGTAAATGTATGCTTTAATGTGTTTTGTGAATCCTTGTAATTTATCAGTCCAGCGCAATGCTTATGAAGGTGACTAAGATGATGGGATAATTCATTCCAAGCTGTGCAAATGCTTACTTTTCAGGTTGTGAGCAAAATAGCAAAAAGGGCTTTCATTTAGGTAGCATAGCATAAAAATAAATTTCAAAAAATGCAGCATAACCTAACCTAACCTTTTGATGGAAATATTCTTATTTCCAACTATGATGATTTTGTCAACTTAATTTGCTTGTGAATTACCATGCATAATTAATGCCATTTTCTTACTGGAGTGCATATGCGATCATTCTTTCTGCATTGTCACATCCTAGACTGTAAATCTAGTAACTTGAGGTGCACTGTGGCATCAGTTCACAGACACCCACGACTCCTAAAGGAAAAGGCACACTGAGTGCACTTGGGAGAAAGTTGGACCAACTGCAGTGGAAAAGATGCTATTAAGAAGAGGATTTGTGGCCATGTATGCCTAAAAGATGAATAAACGCAGTAAGTCACCCCTTTTATGGCAAGGGTGCATGTTTTTTTAGATCGTAAATACTTCCACCATTTGGTAGAAATACCTGGCAGTAGTGTTGGAGAGCAGCATTAATTCTATCCGTGGTCTTCTCTGTTCCAAAATGGTGTAGAAAGGGCGCTGAAACATGTCTGTGTGCATTCACACCAATATTATAAGCTTGTGCACTGGATATTCAATTTCAGGTCAATTTCAATTGAAGTTTCATCAGTTCAGGGAGGGGTTGGTCACTTGTCACCTCACCCTGGGATACACTCATGGTCAGGGCTATCGGGCAGGCCTTCAAGGCTGGTGCGGGGCCAAAACTCAATCCTTTTTATCCAGATGTCTCCAAATGTTTGCTTGAAAAGACCAAGAAATCCACAGCTATAAGCTGCAGTGTTTTGAGGTTGTTGGAGGAACTGCTCCTACTGTTCACACCACCCTTCCCCAACAACAGAAACACCTATATTTCATAGGTTGGATTTTACATTGGAGGTCTAAGCCCCTTGCAGTGATTAAGGCTCAAAGTTCACACATCCCGGATAGAATAGCGTGGACAGTGGC
>JAOTOM010004562.1:205000-339774 GCA_034440615.1 Ashinkailepas kermadecensis | reverse complement strand
GAGCGCCCGGAACCATACTACCGACGCGCCATGTGGTGGTGCACGCTTAGTCCTCACTGTCTGCTAGCGATGCACTGATGATCACGGTCTCTTTATTCACTGTCCAAGGTTCGGCTATCCATGCTGTTGTCTCGAGGTCTGCCCTGACGCGACTGGCCCTGTCGGGGGAACAGTCGGGAGTGGGTCGCGCGTCCCTGGTGCCATAACCATAAACCACGGCCCGTGCTCCGCACATGCGACACACGCACAACAGACACGTGGAAAAGTACCCAAAGAATTACACTTTTGGAATCCGATTAATTTTTATTCTCGCCTCCTACACTTAGGTGAGGTAGGCATAATTCGTGTCTCAGGACACATCATTGCCCAGCTCAGAGAAATGATGGACAACAATTATAACATCAAAATGTCTGCTGTTCAATTTCAGAAGATATCTCACTTTTGAGCGCAATCACGATACGCGTTCGGCGGCCATCACGGCTAGGCGGCTAGACTCATTGTCTTTCATTAACTTATGATGAGTACTGTCACATGCAATGCGTTCTACAGCATTTGCACGGCCTGAACTAACCCACCACTACACCGCGGTATAATCGTGAAACGTCATCCTTTGAGTGGTGTTCGCAAACGAGAGCGAGGCCCGAACGGACATACTTCCGCGTATATACGACAAAAGCTCGTCTTAGCAAACTGGCCCGACAGTCATTTAAAATGACTGTCGGGAAAAAAGACTGTCTAGACATAGACCGTCTAGAAAAGACTGCAAGACAAAATGACTGTCTAGACAAAAAAATGACTCCTTTTTTGTAATCGTAAGATTTTTTTGTTTGGTTGTTGTTGCGGTGTTCGAAGTCCTGATTACAAAAAATAACTTTCGCCACATATGTGCTGTTAAGTGCGCGCATTTGCTGTTCAACGAAAAATACTATTATGGAACTTGGTCGGTATTGGCCCAGTCGGCTCCGTTTAGGCGCCTGTCAACCGGCTACACAATAATGTCGAGCCACGTGACCAGCGTGCTCCGAGCACGGGCGACCTCTCGGCCAGTCAGTGGACTGGAGGGAGCCGCGCTGAACCGTTGCACGGGCGAAAGCTGAGTGGGAAGGAAGAAAAGGAAATTATGTGGAGCAAAAATGGTGATTAGTTTCATCTGCCTAATATGAAGCACGGATGTCAGATTTGAGTATCATGCCGAAATATATTTGATGACTTCTGAAATGTATGTACATCAAGGAAAATTCAGCAGAATAAGGTGCATGTCTCCGCTGGCTGCTAAGAGAGCGCAATTGCAACGGTCCACCAGCTTCCTGTGTGGTGTCGTGCCTGATCATGTACCTGGAGGATGGGAGAATCAGAATCCGCAGCTTGTCATACCTCGTCCGGCGCCCTCTGGCAGTAGCCTTTGTGGGAGAGCCGCAGTCCGCAGCTTGTCATACCTCTTCCGGCGCCCTCTGGCAGTAGCCTTTGTGTGTCGAGGTTGGTGTGTAATATAGAGGGTATGATTTGTCATGGTTAGATAACCCGCACACCATGACACGAGGTCATGAGGTCACGCGGTCATGAGGTCATTGCGGTCATGGGTCATGAGGTAGGTTGTTGATAGGCGTGTACCAGCTTACATATTGGGATCATGTGGAAGCGTAAGCTAGACTGCACAATCCGATCAGGCTAACCGAGGTGGCACCTCCGTTAGCCTGGTAGTCTGCTGCGGTAGCTTCCTCTGCGGGTGTTCTATTCGCTGCTTCAGCCACGATTCCGAGTGCCATAAACCGTGTTGGCCTCTTTCTCGATAATCGACTTGTCGCCTGTCCTGCTTGCTTCGGGGTGGTGTGACACCGCTCGGTAGCGTCGGCGCCACATTTCAAAAGAGCTGTTGTCTGACGATCAGCCTGGCGGCTTATCGGTCAACACGGGCGATGCGCCCCGCCAGTGTGTGGCGACAGGTCACGGCAGCTCTGTATGCCCGGCGACGGGCACCAGCCGCCAGTGAATGGGACAGTTGATAGCCACTCGGCAGCGGCGAATGGGCCATGTACGCTGCGTGGCGGCCACTGTCGCGGGAGCTCGATATTATGTCCGGCCACCTGACCCGGGCCCTGTCGTGACCATTGTCGCGATGAAGTCGGGGTCATCGTCGCGACGATACAGAGTGCCCTCCGAACCAGCGTCGGTGCAGAATGTCCGTCCTGCTGACGAGCTTATCCTGTGAAGGGTGAAGTCGTCGGCAGGCCAGCGCTTTGAACACGGCGCAGCAAAGCGACGCCGTGCGCTGCCGTCAACATGGTCGGCGACGCATCTGTAATTGCTGTCTTGTTTTTCGTACCAGAAACTACAAAACAAACATCGTCCAATGCCACCCCACTGACCACGGCAACCGCAGTCGGCAACACGACCATCTCATACACTCCGCTAGCTTTTCCCAGCAGTTGAGTAAACTGGACTGGAATTCGCAAATCTGCATAAAACCCGTATCCGGACATAAATGCTCCCAACAATGGATCGGTAAAAAACGACACTTCTACCTCCTCGCTTACTTCTATCGCTCTTCTCGTACATCACCTGGTACAGATGCAGGGTATTCTGGACCGACGGCGTTGGAGACGAGTGCTGCGCCCCGGCGCCCGCCGGTACCACGTCGACGTCGCTTGGCTGGGTGAGGGCCCCAATCCGCCCGGAGACGCAGCCTCTCGACCCGGCGGCGTCTCTCCCCGCTCGCGACTACGGCGCCGACGTCACCAGACACACGCAGGTCATGCGTGCCCTGAGGCGCTCGGTCGTGGTCACCGGCTCCATGAGTGGCGACTGCTCTCGGCGCAAGGGCGGAGTCTGCGGCTGCTCCAGGGAAGGCCGGGGTCACCGAACGCGCCGGCCGCCAACCGCGCCTGGCACCGCCGACGATGGATGGACGGATGGACGGACGGACGGACGGACGGACGGACGGACGGACGGATGGAGGGATGGACGAATGGACGAATGGACGAATGGACAGATGGACGGATGGATGGATGGATGGACGGATGGACGGATGGACCGATGGACCGATGGGCAGATGAACCGATGAAACGATGGACCGATGGACTGATGGACCGATGAACCGATGGATGTATGGAGGAATGAATAAATGTATGGATGGACGGGTGGATGGTTGGATGGGTATATGGTTTTTCCAGTGGCAGTCCCGAAGAAAAGAACAAGGGTTTCGGTTCATTTTGTGATTACACATTTTTGCTTGCGGGAAATGGCATGAACCTCTTTTTTTCGAAAACCCGCTGAATCATCAGTCTCTTATCATCAGTCTCTTATCTATTCATGACAAGGCAGGTTTGGTATATTGTGCTTCTCAAATTGTCCTTATATGACTTGCAGAGCTTAAGCAACTAAATATTGGAATGGAAACACAACCTTGAAAATTACCCTGATGTTAATCGTTTTGATGCATTTTCTTCATGAAGTGTTCCACGGTGATAAGTGGAAATTTGGAGACCCATTTAAATCAAAGCAGAACATTTCAGTTCTCCATTGTACGTGATTTGTAGTGAAAACCTAGATGAGCTGCTTAATTGGACTTGTTGGAGTTCGTAGGTGGACAGGCAACTCGAACCTGCCCAGGTTTCTATCGCATGCTTTAAATGTTTCTGTACAAGGCACATGCGCTGTGGTGTGGTAGATGTAGAACACTAAATGGGCTGTGGGGGGCTGTGGGGCACTAAATGGGCGCTGTGGTGTGCGGCTGTATGGCACTAAATGCAGCAGAGCCGGACGAACAACCTCGTCCTGGATATTGCAAAATCCCAAATATCATTTCATCCAAGAAATTGTTCTCCCACTTTGTCTGCTCCTGAATAGCTGAAAGAAATATTTGTGCATGCAATTGTGGGATGCCTATTTCTTGAAGATGCAAAAAATACAAATCCAGCCCTGCCTGAGGATACTATAACTCGGTAATTTTCCTACCATTTAAGCGTGGAACATATGGGCATTGCATGGTTGGAGCTGCCAATGTTTGAGGTTCTGGAGCTCCTGGTTTGGCACATTGTTGATGTTAGGTTGACATTTTTCATATAATCAACCTGAAAATGTTTAGCACTGAACCCCACCCTCGACTTCGAGAGATCATCAGCCCTGGGGCTGAAGAATGTAAAAGAATGGCTCTGAAAACAGGCCAAGCTTTCGAAGTTTGGCATCTTTGAAGTGTTAAACTTTGCCGTGTAGCTGAAATCGGTGGTGCCAGCTGCTTCGATGTCGCAAAAAGTTACTCCTTGACTATGTCACCTCAACAGCAAAGTGATTGGCCTCTTTTTTACAAGTTTGTTTTTGGTCTTGTGTAGTGTGTTTGTTGTTCCCGTCAGCAATTGTGTTAAGAAAACAACATATTGAGTGACTTTCAGTCAGGTGGTGTCAATTCGCTGCCAGGTGGTGCTAAGTTCCTGCCAGGCGGTGTACAGAAACCACCTACCATCTCAAGGAGATTTCGCTTGTTCGGCTCGGCACCGGCAATACCAAGCTTATTCATACCTTTCAGATGGAAAGTAAGCCACGTTCTTCGCGTCATCGAAGCTTTGTACCTTATACTATTTCCCACTTTATACTCAGGTGACCGATATGTGCCCAATCTCGGCAATCGCTCATCGACTTTGCAAATGTAAGTAACATTACATTTACGTTCGAAGGTAACGAAAATTCCGACCTTTTGGAATCGCTCTTCGCTTTGTTGCAAAATATCCAAGTACAGTTTTCGTTACGCCGATTTATTGCCGAGACATGCCGATTTATTTGGTTTCGAATCCTCAATGCGGAGCCGTTCCTAAATGTTATGTGTCACCGTCATTGACTAAACGCCGACTGCACTGCGTGACACAGTCAGCTCGACAGGCTCAGCCATGTGGAAGCGGGCGGTTCCCCGAATGGGCAGCAGTGCCAGCTGAACTGCGATGGCGCTGCGTACGGACCGGCTGCAAAGTCGGAGACAAGTTGGGCAGATTGGGCGCCAGGCCGGCGCTAGACACAAGTTGGCGGGTCCCGGCCGGCCTCCAGCTGGTGACCTCTGATGTGACACGACTCCGCCGTCTGGGTCGGCTCCACGGACGGCGCTGGCTTTCTGGGAGGCTCCGGTGTTGGCCGCATCTGCAGCAAGGAAGCACATTCGCCAGCGAATAATTGTAGTTTTGTACGGCCCTTGGCACATCCATGAATGAAGCTCCGGCCTGAACTCTGTCACTTCGCATGTGCATTTATCATACACCATTCACATGGAAGGGCGCTCCTCTTTACCTTTCAACCATGACGTATCAAACACCTTTCACCAGCCGGCTGGTCCGAAATGAAGTCTCATACTTTCGTCTTTTCACTCCTATTTGAGATAAAGAAGAGGGGAACCAATTAATTGCATGGCGCAAGACAACCTCAATGATTGAAATTTTATAGGCCAATTTTTTGGCCCTCTCACGGCATAGAGCTTAAGGTAGAGTGAATTGAGTCCGCATTGAGACACGTTTTGCATCCGGATTGAGCAAAACTTGTATATATAGAGTTTCCGTACCAACGCGGAACCTAAATATAGGACTGGCTTTGAGCTATGTGCCTATAATTAGTCAATTGGTGATGCTTCTTTCCGACGACACGCCTTGTGTGACCTTGACTGGGCATTGTGTGACGTGACACTTGACGCTTGATAGGCGTGTCGTGTTGTCCGTCGCGCAGTAGTTACATTGCAGTCGGGCGGGATCACCGAGTGATTTGTTCATTACAAGATTAGATTGCAGTGATTGAGTGTGACAGTGACAGAGATAGAGACAGAGACAGAGACAGAGACAGAGACAGAGACAGAGACAAAAACAGAGACAGACAGAGACAGAGACAGAGACAGAGACGGAGACAGATACAGTCTTAAAAATCAGCTATGACCCAATTTTTCCATATGAATGCAGTCTTATCAACACTAATGTCACTAGGCCCATTGGTAGTCTCTTATCCTGTCACTGGTTCTTGAACTTACTCAGACAGATTTTGAGAGCCAGACCTATGTAGTTGCAATGGCCAAGTATCATGTCCGCCATCTCCTAATAATGACCTCAGCAACGTGTCAAGGATCGCATGAGAGCGTGAAGTACCTGGACATCAAAAATTCCCAGGTAGTTTTAATCCGAAAGGGAGTACAATAATAGGGTAGCCAGAGCACTCCTCTATACCACAATAGGTGAACTATTCCAAAGGTGATCTGCATATCTATAATGTATCAGCTGCCTTGCATAACTAAACACTAAAATACCCAAATGAAACATGCGAATCAAAACTCCCGCAGGGTGAGGAACTAATTCTGCATGACAACCAACCTTATTTATATTAATGAGGGTTGTTCAATGCACATTAAAACTGCATGAAATGATCTTAGTCGAAGAGCAAATTTGCGTAAGAATATGGACATCGCCTTCACCAGTTGGTGGTCAACAGGATAATTTTCCCGGCCCGGTTGCCACAGCCATTCAGCGGCGAGCTCAGTGGGTCAAGTCGGAGCACCACGCTGTCCCGGTCAGTCGTCCACACGGGCCGCCAGCGACACCTACCGGGTTCGTGTCGCTGCGCTGCGCAGTGTCCGCCGCTTCCGAGAGCACTTGAAACTGCGAGACCACGCACAGCACGCAGAAGCTCTGCGGAACACACGCAGACGACGCGCAATTCGTCACCGTGAGAGGCATGTGGTGCTGCAATATTCACGGCCAGATAAACAGCACCCGTACATTGACGGACAGTCTGAATCTCGCATAATCTTACGGAACCCACCTGCTGTGAAAGGTCGCCTGAGTTGATGTTCGGCTGCCGACAGCTTTTACTTAGATTAACACCTCTTACTTAGATCAACACTTTTGCTCACGTGGCAGCATGATGTGTCTTAACCTTGTCATCAAAGTGAAGAAAACAGCTGCTGTAAAACTGAAAGATCATAAGTAGGCCATAAGTAATAACACAAATTAACGTTTGTGAAACCGACAAAAGAAGATAAAAAATCGGATGTATTCAGATATCAATTGGTTTATGTCCAAAGCGCAATACATTTTACTGTTTTTCATAATGGGTGCCATTTGTCAATCGCGAATGTGTTTGTTTTCGTTCCGTTTTTACCATGATGCATAGGTGGAACCGGTGCGCCGATGTTCATGAATAGAAGACCGTTGTAAAGATACGGAGCGTGAGACGTGTCGCGCCCAGCTTCGGGTATGTTGGATGCACACGTGGCACGTGATACGCGATGGGTTTTATTCGTTCACTAGCGATGCATTGCCAGAATACACTCGGTGGTGCATATATAACACAATGTGAAGGGACTGCAAAGTTGTGATTTCAAGAGCGGGTCGAGGTACAGACATCAGAGTGACATCATTAGGACAACTGATCAGGAAGTTGCATAGGTTCTGATCTCATGCATTGCGTGCGCCACGTGTAGAAATACGAGGTGCTACATTGTACAATGTGTTTTTCACCAACTTGTTGCGGTTTACTCGGAGCACAAAAAAGCACGAAACGCACGACAGGAGTAACTGGATGCTGTGGCCACATGCGTTGGGTTTATTTAACTTGGACGCGTCCAAGGTGTCCGATGCACTGCTTCAGTGCCGTGATAATCTTCAAAGGGGTGCCTTTGTGCAAACATAAATTATGCAACTACACCGATAAAATGTCACCTAAATGAAAAACCTGGACAACGACAAATACATCACAGTGTAGCCTAAGGTGGATTTCAGTATCCTCATCTTCAAATGTTTCCAAAACCACCATATACAACGCCGATAAGGTTATTGCAGCGATTCATGCAAGAAACTGATGCAAATTTCCATAATTGTATACTTCTGGGTTCAATCAGGAATTCAGCCTATATTTCGTTCAGAATCAGAACAGGGCTAGACTACCATGCTTGTCGAAGTAGTCACGACAATTTGGTAGCGTCCAACTACTCATTCTCACATTGATGCCGCCGACTATTATGTCTACCATGTAGAAGAAGATCGTCTCCACGTCGATTTGTCCGTACGTCTGAAACAAGCGAAGAATTAACAATTAGTAAGCGCAGCTTCGGTTAAGGAGTACATTTGCGTTTATTCATTCTGCTGCGTCCCGTGCTTCCACTATTACCCCAAGCATATTCTCATTGAATCATTATTGGTGGATCAGTAGTCCGCATGATTACGTCGCATGCGTACAAGTTACGATCGACAGTATCTGACCAACGTAAAGTACACAAGCGTTGCTGAAATCGCGCTTAAGTTTCGCGATGAATGCTGGTCGGCCCGTGCACTGTGAAGCATTCGCTGTGCACACTGTGCACCGACACCGGCCGACAAGTCGTGTCGTGACCTCCGGAGGCAGCAGACAGCAGACGTGGACAGGGACGGCCGCCCACCGCACCACCCACAGTGTAGGCATGCTCGTTTTGTGTGCCAGTGATAGTCCAGGGTTTGTCTCGCTCCGCGACAACTGGTTCGCAAACCCAATAGCGGTCACTTGCCCTTGTACTGACCGGGCAGAGGATTAGCAAAGCGGCAGCAACTTGTCGTGCAACAGGTACAACAGAGAACAGCGGGCAGACACCGAAGCGTGTCCTTAAACAGTTCGTGTCCTGATAATTTGGTTAACGTCTCACGACTCAAAGGTCCTCTCGGCACTTCGACCCTCCGCCGTCCAATCAGGCGGCCGGCTCACTTCTTCTGCTCAGCCTCGTCTGAACCCCTCCGCTACCCTGCGACGACCACCCGATCAGAGCCAGTCGCGCACCACTAGGCCACACTGACATGGGTGTCACAATGGTGACACGGCACAGTGACACAGCATCGGCCGACCGACCGTTGCCGCCCTTGAGAACGAAAACTAGCTTGGCATAACACCCCCAGCCATAGCCAAGAATCGAGGCGCCAAATGTCGATGTCAGCGCCGGCCGACAGGCGATGGCCTCCGCTCGGAGCGTGCATGACTGGACTCGACGAGTCTGATCGTGCATGACTGGACTCGACGAGTCTGATCGTCATGACAGGACTCGACGAGTCTGATCGTCATGACAGGACTCGACGAGTCTGATCGTCATGACAGGACTCGACGAGTCTGATCGTCATGACTGGACTCGACGAGTCTGATCGTCATGACAGGACTCGACGAGTCTGATCGTCATGACTGGACTCGACGAGTCTGATCGTCATGACAGGACTCGACGAGTCTGATCGTCATGACAGGACTCGACGAGTCTGATCGTCATGACAGGACTCGACGAGTCTGATCGTCATGACAGGACTCGACGAGTCTGATCGTTCATGACAGGACTCGACGAGTCTGATCGTCATGATATGACTCGACGAGTCTGATCGTTCATGACAGGACTCGACGAGTCCGATCGTTCATGACAGGACTCGACGAGTCTGATCGTCATGACAGGACTCGACGAGTCTGATCGTTCATGACAGGACTCGACGAGTCTGGACACATAGGAGCCGAACGCATTCCGAAAGAAGGGTTCGAAGTTGACTTCATTTCAATAGCCGTCGCCGATGGAGCCGCCGTCCGCCGGCGTCTCGACCTCAGAGGCGCGCCAGTCCGGCACCAGCTCCGCCAGACAGCCGTCCGTCACATGTCGGATGGCAGTCCCTCCGATCGAGCCGCCGTCCGCCGGCGTCTCGACCTCAGAGGCGCGCCAGTCCGGCACCAGCTCCGCCAGACAGCCGTCCGTCACATGTCGGATGGCAGTCCCTCTGCACGTCCCAAAGTCCAGCCCATTGTCAGGTTTGAAGTTGGGGCTGTGACATCATGAATGTGAGTCACATTGGAGTGTGAGTTTTCGGAGCCTTACGGTCACAAGTCAGATCAAAAGAAGACGTTTGTTAATTATCTAAGCGCCAATTTCAACTCACGAAACATGTGTAGAATGGGTTCAAAGCTTTTCTACTCACGTCCGAGCATCACGGAGTCATTTCGGCCAGGCGTCATAGCAATGTATGCATAGTCAGGGCTACACCGGATCAAGGGCACATGAGGATTACTGCATTGATTTACAGAGCCGTAGTACAGAGTACAGAGTACAGTCTCAGAGTAGAGAAATTCATTTTGCATTAACCAGATTAAACGGACCTTTGGAAATCTCGGAATTCAGCTTCAGGTGCATATTATGTAACTCACAATATTAGGGAGACTCTGAACATTTACTGCAGCATATGCTGTCGCATATATAGCAGAACACCAAAGTGGTGTAATTCGCACCACTTAGGTGCGAATTAGACCACTTAGAAGGCAGGGAGATACCGACCCCGTCCTTCCAAGGTCAGATGTTCAGCAAAACATTGCATAAATTAGCTGACGTCGCACAATCTGTTCAATGGGAACCCATTTAGGCGACTACATCAAAACAATCTGTCGTAACTCTTTTCTGTGCTCATGTATCAGGTTTTCCATTGCGTTTCGACCGATGCCAACTTTCACTACGTGTTCTCTGATTCTCTAAAGTATTCAATATTTTCTTTATTTCTTTCTTCAAGAAGGAAGTACCGTGGCAGCACTTGCCACAGCCGCACGGCGTACCGCAGCTCTCCGACCACATTCCTGACTTATACAGTAGACGGGTAGTTAGTTCTCCGTCAAATGCCGAGACATGGCAGCTGTAGTTTGTGTGCCAGTTACATTCCAGCCACGATGCGATGTCCGATCGTATGACAGCAGCGCCGCAGCTGCCTCCCGCGACCTTGTCTCGCTCATCCTGCGCCTTTATGCCACCCTGTACTGCTATAATTAGCGAGGGTAACCGCTCTGGCCACGTTCCCTTATTTCATGGCCGGTGTAGATGAATACTATAGGTCCAATGGTGGATCCAGGAGGCCTGAGAAGACCCTGTGCTGATTACGATCACACCGGAGATCAAGCCAAGAAGCTGCCCGCCGTTTCAAGTTCTCCTCCCACCCACTCCAGCTGTCTCGTAGATGCCCTTCCCAGGGCAACTACGGGAAGCTCCCCCCCAGGTGACGTCAGACACCCGAACTACTAGCTGGTTCTAGCCGGACTAGCCGACTGCCGCCACCAGTGGTTGCTCGCCGGATTAGCCGGCGCTCTCGGCCCAGGGCGCTCTCGGGCGCCGTCGGGAAACCGAATTGTAGCGGCGACCAGCCTCGACTGTTTCTTTTCCCATCCCTCTCTACAGGATAGAGTCGGTTAGAGGTACCTTTCTGGTTCAAATGATCGTGCTAGCGATCAAAGGATCGTGACTGCGCCCGCCTCTCCCCCTTTCTACGACAAATATGTTCACCCTTTCCTTATAGCACCCCTTCTGGGTGCCTATCTTGCATGCATCCATTCAGGGTGCCCTTACCACTCCACAGCACACACACACTCCACACTCCCCTGCACGGTACCCGCCGGTATGCCAGCCTCCACCCCCCCCCCCCCCCCCCCCCCCTCGGAGGGCGGTAGACGCCGGCCCCGGCCGGGAGCCCGCCTGCCCCTCCCCGGGACCCCCCCGATGGTGAGTGGTTTCTCCTCCTCACCAGGAAGGAGGGCTCCTTCGCGAGGACGTCTCCCTTCGCCATAGCGAGGGAGACGGGAGGAGTGGCTTCCGCCAAGGTCCTCCGTTCTGGCACCCTCCTGGTGCGGGTCAGGGAGGCCGCCCAGGCCCGTGCCCTTCTCAACGTCGGCCGCTTCGTCGACTCCGACATTACGGTGGCGCTGGCCGACCGCTTGAATATGACGTGGGTGAGCGCGTACGGCCCGGAACTCGCGGATCTGTCAGAAGAGGAGCTCCTCGCTGAGTTCCAATCCAAAGGGGTGTGCCAGGCCACCCGCCTCGTTCGCCGACCCCGCCCTGGCCCGGTCCTGAAACTGGGGTTCAGGGCCTTGACCCCACCGACCCATATCATGGCGGGGTACCTGCGCATAGGGCTCCGCTCCTGGACCCCGCCCCCGGCCCACTGTACATTCTGTCAGCGATACTGCCACCTCGCCAAGGTGTGCCGCTCCAAGGAGCCGACCTGTGGGCGCTGCGCCGGAGAACACCCCACGGACACGTGCGCGTCCGAAGAGGTACGATGCGCAGCGTGCCAGTGACCCCACCCCGCCTCGTCCCCGCGCTGCCCGGCCTGGCTAGACGCCAGGGAGCGGCAACAGCGTCGCCATGCAGCGCGAGCCCGCCCCCCCCCCGTCTCCCGCACCACCGGTGGTGTGGGCTCGACCCCGCTCGGCCCCCTTGTGACCGACCCCAGCCGAGGCGGCCGCTCGACCTCGCTCCCTCCTGCCCGAACCATCCGAGCCCACCCCTTCCCCTCCTCCCTCCTCCCCCGGCGCCGGCCACGCGCCCCGTTCCCATTGCGGGTCCCCCCCTCGCTCCCCCCGCCACCAGGCCGCTCCCACCCACCGAGGCACGGGCCTCCCCGACGCCGTCCCCACAGAACTGCCCCTGTCCCCCGCTGCCCCCCCCCATGGCCGACTCCGACACTTGGTTCTCGAGCCCCGACCCCCCCCTTTGGAATCCAGAGCTCCCCTCCCCCACGCCCGGGTCTTCCGACTCCTATGAGACGGACGACTCCGCCACACCCTCCCCGCCACACACACGCCTGCGGGAGCGTGATCACAGCCACTAATGCAGACACCCACCACTGAATTCTTGCTCCAATGTAATACGAGATTTCTCATATCCCATTGGGCAGAATTCAAGGAATATATCATAAAATATACCATTGATTGCCGCCGTTCATGAGCCCAGATGGCGTGACAATGACACATATAATTTTAATATATTTGGCTACACCTTCTATACCCACAACAGAAATTATACACCCCGCTCGGGTGCATAATTGCGGTGGGGTAGCCTTATTTGTCTCGGATACCCTTCTACATCGCCCGATTACCATTCCAAATGACGGGGACGAGTGGTCTAGGGGTAAGATGCTCGTCTTACAATCGAAAGGTTGTGGGTTCGAGTCTCACCTGTCGCTACTCTTCGCCCGCGACCAATCGGCGTGAGAGATTGGCGACGCTATATGACTCAACGGTCGACTTGTCGTAAAAACCAATAACCAACCAACCATTCCAAATGACATGAATTTTGTTGCAGTATCCGTCCAAATCGCACAATTAGAACTCACTGTAAACTCTCTCTATCTTCCCCTACGCATGCACTTTCCTTAGCTTCTGTGAGCAACCTCTTCGGTCTCCTCCCACACTCCTCTCTGGTGTTGGGATACCTCAACGCCCACCACCATGCATGGGGTTGTCACACAACAACGCCGCGCGGACATTACATTGAAACACTCCTCAACACCCACAACATGGTCTTTTTAAATGACCAGACACCCACACATAACACAGACGTCGCCCGTTCCATCCGTCTGCTATTGACCTCCTCCTGGCTTCAGTTTCCATCTCATCCCTCTTCTCTTAGCACGTTCAACCCGACCCTCTTTTTAGCGATCACTTCCCCATCCACGCCACACTTGAACGCTCAGCCCAGTCTAAAGATCGTTTATTTATACACAACTGGAACGTTCGCAGAGCGAAATGGCCGTCTTTCTCCCAGGAAATTGATAATCTCATCCCTCCTCAGTCTCCCCCTCCCCCGCCCCCAATTCGTCATTCCTTAATACCATATTACTCGCGGCAGAAAAACACGTACCCAAAACACGTCGCTCCCCGGCCGTAAACACGTGCCGTGGAGGAACGACGAATGTCAACGAGCTGTCGCCTCACGGTGGCGGGCTGAACGGAAATTTTGTCAAAACCTCACAAGCAAGAAACATGGTAGAAGCCCGCGAGGCAAAACTACGTTGTCAGCAAATTATCGTTTCGGTCAAATAACACAGCTGACAACACTACTCCAACACATTCAATTAATTTATCCCCATCTCCCAAATCTGGACCCAAATTATCTCCTTCTCCAATGACAGAGCCCCAAACCGCGCATTCCCACAACTGACGGGCTCTCGCTTCGGGCTCTCCTCGGGGATGATCACCCGGTCCTAGTCGAGCTACTTTTCCGCTTTTTATATGACACCAGACTTTCCGACTTGATCTGATTTTCTGCTTGCACTCTACTTGGTTCGAGCTGAATTGATGTGAAGTTAAAAGCTATAAGGCACGTGTTACACGCTACCTGTCTTCCTCTCCTGATTTGCATAACATACAAACATATATGTTATTTTCCAATAGGTAGGAAGGGATCGATCCAATTTAGGCAAAAATGGACGGCTACTTGGTTTTTACCTTCGGGTTTTCCAAGTAGCTCGGCTTTTTTCCTACGGGTGTTTTTACCAAGCTTTAACTAAACACACATCAACACATCCAAGGTTGTGTCCGATCGCATACGGCTCGCCTTGGGCGACGGGCATCCGCTTCGTTTCAGGTCGCGGGTGGCTAGCGGAGCTTCATCCGGGGCAGTGATGCTGGCCACACTCCAAATGTTCTTCCTTGTATGAATGTCTGTAGGAACTGCATGTACTGTATAATATGTATGAACCCACCCCTTGCGTCACCTTTCTTGTTTGCCGGCGTTTCCCTACTTTCCTTTCTTGTCTGATTCTTGCCTGACTCCTTTCCTTGATTGTCTGATACCGGATGCCACATAAGCCGGTTTAACGTAGTCCATTCTTTAACGTATCTCTCCTCTAGCGGATGGCACTCCGCCACTGCTAAGGAAAAAAGGTGGATCCAGAGAGGGGGTGATTGGGGTATGTCCCCACCGTCGATGGAGATGTGGTCAGCCCATTTACTTTTCTGGGTGACCAGCAACCACACCATTCGGCATTGTGTAGCACCATAAATCACTTCAGCTCTGCGTAATACTTGAAAACGCGTGGTTCTATCGATACTCCAGGTAATGCGCATGTAACTGATACACAAGGAGCTTAAAGTGATCTGCACTCGTTTCTCCAATGTCCAGCGATCCTATAAACGTCTTAAACTGGAATATCTATTATAGCAAACATTCAAATATTATGCTGCATCTCATTGTTACGAAGCACATATTTGGCCATATATAGGAGGCCTATTATTCCAATGGAATATTCTCTATGCGTGTCCCGTAGCATGGGCACGGTCCGCTGTTGCTGGGGTCAGTACCGTTTGCATGCCATTAAATAGCGATGGCCTGTGTTGTATGGTGCCGTACATATCGCGAGAAATAATACACGATTGACAGTAGTTCCAAGAAAGTTTACAGGCACACAGACTCCTTTCGAGACCATTTTGCACGAAGCGCCCAGTCGCATACATTATGTCACTTTGTAGCTATCTTCCTCGCAATGGTCGTCACGAAGCTCACATTTCAAGAACTCGCCGAGAAGTGATGCTGGACATAGCTATAGCTAGACAAACGTGCTTAGCGCAAGACCCTCGCGTCCCCTGCCATGGATACTCAAACGTCCCTCCGGTGTATCACGTGAGCTGGACCCGTGCTTGGTACACGTCAAATGCTCTTCGCACCATACTCGGATGCGCCTGTAGCGCTAATGCATTTAACTTATGCAGTCTGTCTGCGCGGTTCGCCACTGTAACTGAGCACTTGTGAATGCGACCCCGTGAACATATTATTCCAGATAGGGTTGCTCAGTGGCCTGCATGACTAAATTGTACGCTTAACTATACCTAATGATCATACATAACATTAACGCTGGCAATGCGCTGCCAAACGCACCTGGCCAGTCGACTGAAGGACGGTTCACACCGGCAAATTGTTAGCGTTTTGGGAATGGAACGTAAACTCAACGTAACGATTTCGTAAGCTTAGCGTAATGGTACCCAGCGAACAATTCCATCGAATTTTGACCAGCATGTGACGCTCGTAAAACGATTGCTTTCCGAACGGAGCGTATCGCTTGAAAGATATACTCAAGTTATGTTTTGCGGTCACCCAACGTAATCGAAGCGGTTTCATTGCGGTTTCCAATATGTATTTCAGAAATATAGGTCGGCATAAGTAGGTATTGTCGGGATGCAACTGAAGATCTGCACGCAAGTAAGAGTTAGTGTGGAAATTATTTAATTTATATTTTCTTAATCTCCTTGGATCTTTGCAGTGAAGTTAATCTAGGGCACCTAGGCGCAGACCATCAAAGCTGACCTGCCTATGTAGCAGAGGCGGTCCGAGGCACCCAAATGAGGTGAGGCAGAACAATCGGGACCGTACCCCTGCCCAGAACAAAATGTCCTCGGATTTTCCCAACTATATTTCTTTGGTTCCGAAAATTCACAGCTGTTTCTCTCAGGGGGTGCCTCTGGCTGAAAATTTTGAGGTAAGGATGCACTTCAGCCTTCCCTGAGCGAAGCCTTTTCCCGGACGGAGGGGCACCACCTTCCATGATGGGTACATGCCTCCAGATCCCTCTGTATCCGCCCCTGCCTGGGCTTTCCAAAACAGCGTTGGCCTCCCTGGTACTTTCTTGATGTGGTGTCATTTTTCCTTAATGATAGATAAGGATTTATCAGTGAGATTTCTTATGCTTGATGATGGTCGATATTGGTGAGGATGTTATAGATAACATATTATATATATATATATATATATATATATATATATATGTATATATTGTATATAGATACTCTGTCAACAATTCGTCCTAATATAGGCACTACTTTTGTCCATTCCACACACGCATGACACACCAAAAAGAGGTATTCAAGGAAAATCCAATCAGTTTTGCATGCCAAACAAAAGTTTTTTTTTCTGATATAGAAGCCCCTGAGAGGAAATTAGAAACAAGAATACATGGACTGGACTTGTTGAAGCTTACCTAGGAACTTCTTTAGGTGCCATTGCTTTGGGAAATAACATATAAGCAAGATTTTCTTTCCTTGAAATCATTCATCATTTGAACTCAAATTCTTGGAATTTATCATTCCAATGTAATGTTTGTGAATGTGACTAAGATAATGGGACCAATCATGTTCTGTGCACATGCTTGCTTTTCATGTTGTGAGCAAAATAACACCAAAAAGTGGCTTTGAGTTAGGTAACATAGCATATAAAGAAATGTTGAGAAATGAAATAAAAGTGCAACATAACGTAACCTAACCTACACTAACCTCAAAGTGGAGAAAAAATTAGAAAAATGTAAAGCAATTTATATTCTGAACTTTTCAAATGAAAAAAAAAACATAGTCTAACCTAACCTAACCCTAGCATCAGCTGCTTTTGAAGAAAACAAAATCGAAATAAAAAATTGAAAATTTTGACCAGAAAAAAATTCCAACTTAAAAAACCTAAACTAACCTAACCTAACCAAACCTAACCCTTTTGTTTGCTTTATGGAGGAAAATGTGTGTGCAAATTTGTCTTGCTACTACCTAGCACAGTAATAACTTATTTTCTTCATGAAGTGACTGCTTATTGAGATATAAGTATAACTTGAAATGCTTATGTGAAAAAAAAAGTTTTAAATTCCCAAACATATTAATTTAAAATTATTTCAAATTACATCAAGACACTGGAAAAAACACATTTTTAACCAAAAGTGCGCTAGGGGCTTCTATATATTTATACAAATTGCAGGCCTTGTGCAGACTTGAAAAGTTGATTTTGAGTCGTTTGGTACGGCCAAGTAAAGCATAATTCTCACATATTTTCAAATTCCTTGGATTTGGAAAGCTTAGTAGGTGCCTAACTAGGTACCTAAGAATGAGCTTAGAGTAACACCTTTCATAAAATGCAACTATGTTTAGCATAATTTGAGATTGAAGAACAAGTTTGCTCCAAATCAGGCTGTGTTTTGTTTGTTGTTGGCTGGAATGATATGTCCGTCTTGGAAACACCACTGAATGCATAGAATTTACAGAGCATCACATCAGCAAAAACTACATCACATCAAAGCCCAGTAGGAGCCCACTGGTCACTAACAGACTTCTTCGTTGGGCTTTCGGTTCTAGTATTTACCACTTCTCGTACCTACCTAATTGGGTGAGTAGGTAACATGCTCCTGCCGACACAATTTCGCACATTTCCTCATTTTCACGAATCAATGGGAACATTTGTGTGCAGAACATAGTCCGATGTACCTCAAAAGTGTCCCTCACACAGCGATTTTCATTAAGAGTAGAATGGACTCCACTCCAAAAAGGCCGCATACACTGCGCGTGATATGAAACGAAAGCGCACTATATGGTGATATGTGCCAGAGGCATGCCTTTGCCGACCGTTGATAGAGCTGTTTTGAAGCTAAGATGCAAATGTGAACTTCAAATTTTCATTATAATTACGAGTCACCATTGCATAATTGTTTCCAATTTATCAACTTCCCTATTTTCCAGTGGGTGAAAGCATCATTTGTACGAAAACAAGATAAAAAAATACCTCCCAGCTCTACTCAGGTGAGGTACTGCCTTAGTGCCTTACATGGGCGGACCGCCCCTGCTATTTAGGTATTTTAAACTATATTTATGGATTGGGTATTTACTTTTATTATTAGCAGGTACATTCAATATTGAGAACGACCGGTCACCGCAGTACATTGCTTACAAGATTGTTCTTACAATTCACATGTGGGCCAAAACAACAGGAAGTCTGCGTTATTCATAGCGTACGTACCATGACGATAATGCAGGTTTATTCTTACGCAAATGGCACAAGGTAAGGCGTGGCAAAGGATGAAGCTCTGTATGCTTTTGAGAGGGCACTTGCCTTCCCCCAACGTGGGCTCCGATCTCCCCACAAATAACAAATAATTTACCATGGGACCATATTTCATATTCCCCCGCAATAAATTTGGGTCTGCTCCTTGCCTTCATGTATCGTGCCCTACCAATAATTTTCAGAAACCTACACCTATGAAAAGAACCAGAATAGAAGTACTTGAAAAGTTGTATTAATATATTATAAATTGCGCCACATTCGCCGTAAAACACTTCGTTAGGTGTGCGTAAGGCAAGCGTAAAGGAAACGTAACGAAAGCGAAACCATTCCGGTCATTTGATATTTTCAGAACGATCCGATTAATTTACGTTCCGCTTACGTTCCGTTCTCAAACCGCCAACCATTTTCCGGTGGGATCCAGCCTTAACACGTGAAGCGTTTGGATTCAATAGAGAACATTGATTCACCTTTACTAACAACAAGCATGTCTGCTTCTCTCGTAAAAGATAAATCGTGGTAAATCAATCATCATCTGCACGCTTACCAGATCCTGGACAACCACGGTGCAGATGGCAATGAGGTCCACCGCAACAACGGCCGACAGGATCAGAACAAACGGAATCAGCAGCCATCGGCAGTTCTGAAACAAACGGAATCAGCTGCCAGAGGTGAAACAGGCGTCACGGCTGTCACCTAGGTGCTATCAGACATTACCAGGCTGTCATATATTGGTGACTAACAGCAAAACCCTAATTAGCCAAGGTGTGAGTGTGGATCGTGACCCCTGAAAAGATGTTAAAATGGCTCAAACGCTATATGATCATCAATCTGGCATCCAGTCATTCGTGTCTCACCATTCACCAGTATATGTAGCTGAAGAGCACAGGAATATGCTCACTGCTCACTACATCCATATATTCGCACAAAACACTGATTTGGTGAACAGCAGTGCGGTCCAATCATAGACATGGCAGCAAGAGCAGGCTGCGATTAGCAGGGAAATTCCCCTGGCCTGACAAACCCAGGTTGCTGTTAAACTTATTACATTCCCTAATGCCAAACCATTTGCAAGAATATCCCACCACGGACACAGTCAATAGTATTGATAAATTATAATTTATGCACCAAACATTTCTGGTGCAGGAAACAATCAGACCAGTGAGGCAATACAAAACCTGATATGTTCAACAGATGAGGGAAACACGGTTCATGCAGATCCTTACCATGCAGATCCTTGCCATGCAGATCCTTGCCATGCAATACTGTGCTAGGTGGCAATTATTAAATGTTGTCCCAAGTTACCAGGGGGTCCGCGATGGTTCAGTCGATTAGGGTGTGGAACTCTTGGTCGCAAGATTGCGGGTTCGAATCCCGCAACTGGCGGATATACCGAGTCCACCCGTGACCAATCAGTGTGAGAGGCTGACGACGCTATATGAACTAGCAATTGGATGCATCTCAAAAGAGCCCAAAGTTATTCTCCTTCTTCCAAGCCATCGGTAATGTAGGGGAGGTGCATTTGTGTCCTATACAGCATGCCTATAGCATAAGGCTTACATTATAGCCTTATTATCTAGCACAAGCATAATGCATGGAGTACTGTGATGAGTAGATTCTGTAAGGAAGTTGTACTTAGCCTTCCAATTCTTCAGAGTTTACCTCTGTTCCTGATCGAATCTTTTCATGCTGTGTATAAGCCACCATGATGCGTGGAGTTAATAAAGTTAGGAGTGATACAGCCAGTTGCCACCATTTAGGAGTGATACTGCCAGTTGCCACCATTTAGGAGTGATACTGCCAGTTGCCACCATTTAGGAGTGATACTGCCAGTTGCCACCATTTAGGAGTGATACTGCCAGTTGCCACCATTTAGGAGTGATACTGCCAGTTGCCACCATTTAGGAGTGATACTGCCAGTTGCCACCATTTAGGAGTGATACTGCCAGTTGCCACCATTTAGAGTGATACTGCCAGTTGCCACCATTTAGGAGTGATACTGCCAGTTGCCACCATTTAGGAGTGATACTGCCAGTTGCCACCATTTTGGAGTGATACTGCCAGTTGCCACCATTTAGGAGTGATACTGCCAGTTGCCACCATTTAGGAGTGATACTGCCAGTTGCCACCATTTAGGAGTGATACTGCCAGTTGCCACCATTTAGGAGTGATACTGCCAGTTGCCACCATTTAGGAGTGATACTGCCAGTTGCCACCATTTAGGAGTGATACTGCCAGTTGCCACCATTTCATGCCCAGTTCCTTGACCTCATATCGTCATCAAGTGATAAAGCTCAATAAGAACCACCGGGGCCCATCTGGGTTACGCCTATAATGGGAAGGTTCAATAAGATGAGAAAAAAGATACTGAAACACCACAATCAATACTACTGCGAAACTATCTGGTCAAGACAACACAATCGGGTACATAGTTTCATAGTAGTATTGATTGCGGTGTTTCAGTATCTTTTTTCTCATCTTATTGAACGTTCCCGTTATAGGCGTAACCCTAGATGGGCCCCGGTGGCTCTTATTGAGCTTTATCACTTGATGTCGACATGAGGTTAAGGAACTAGGCATGAAATGGTGGCAACTGGCAATATCACTCCTAAATTTATTAATTTAGCTGTCCTACAACTAGACTTGTCTAACCTGAATTGATGACCCCATTGTGATACCCGAAGTAGAAGAGCTTGATTCGTTTGGCATTATCTAACCTTTTTACTGTCATAAGCATCTCAGCCATATTCTCCCATGGTCTCTTATGCATCAGTGAGTACATAAATAATGTCATGAACCACTCCCTATATTCTAAGCTTCCTTGTCCACTAATAAGCCTATTAGCCCTGCGCTGCCCTCTTTCTAGCATGCCTATCTACATTTTTAGGTAAGGCCTCCATGTCTGTGCACGATAGTGCAGGTAGTGTCTCAAATAGGCAAAGTACATTTTTTGGTCATACCTTCGTTGCTTTTATGTTTCACAGTGATATTAATAATTCCTGGCATTATAATTGCCTTGTTCATAGCAGAGCTATATTGTTTTTCTGCTTTAAGATCACCTGAAACTACCTCTCCCACGGATATTCTCTCTTCAATGACATCTTCGTCCCGTTGTAGGTCTCGATGTCCCACCTTCAGGCGTGAAAGACAATAACATGACACTTAGCATAGTTGAAAGATATCCTTTGTTATCAGTTTTTTTTGTTCTGCGAGTCTAATTGAATATTGTTTGATTCATCACTATTGTTAGCCATTACTACGAGATTGAAGTCAGCAAATTTAACGTCATATTCCACAGCCCTATCTAAATGTAGTTCACAAAGACGATAAAGAGAAGTCAAAGTCAAAGTCAAAGTCATGTATTGGGGTACTTCCACGTGGTGGCTGGGCTGCACCTAGACAATGTTGCATAAGCACATGAGGTAAATAAGATTGAGTCAGAAACATTTCAAGAGCATACAGCTTATACAGATTTATACCTATATAGTAAAACTGGCGACTTTGCGCCAATGCACTACTGAATGCAGAGCGACTTGGTGCTTGTCTGGTGGCGGGTGGTAGTCTGTTCCAAGTGACCGCGGCACGGTATTAAAAACCTCGCTGGGTCTGCGTGAGTCGACATCTTATGAGATGAAACTCGCCGACTGACCCAGCTCTGGTCTCCCTCTGCGATACCTGTGACCGTCGTATAAACATCATACGGACAGCTTTCGGACATTGCTCAACACACATGGCCCTGTTTACCTGAACGCAATCGTGCTGCCGAACCATCTCTGCGAATTTCAGCCATCCTAATGGCGCGAGTGCAGGTGACAACTGTTCGTTACGGCGCACACCGGTGACTAGTCGCGCGGCAAATTGATGCATTTTTGCACGCGATGCAGACGTCACTGAGCGACTCCGCCCCAGAGGGACAGACAATAAAGGATGTAAGGGAAAATATGGATCTGGTCCAAGAGCTTGAGGACATCCGTGGTGAATTAATGGCGAAATTTGCATAGGGATGCTATGATGGCGTTGCATTTGCGCACACACATGGATTGCGTGAACTCACGGCTTTACGCCTTTACAGTACACCTACCGACCGAATCACTACGGACGACGCCATGCTCGATGCTATCGAATGGATGCTATAGATGGTCGACAAGAGCCACGTCGCGTCACTTGTCGCGGGCGCATATTTCAGAGTTCTTGAATGGCATAAGGAACCTACCTGTTTTCTTTCTTCACTGGAGATCCCCGTGATGTCCGCATTAACATTGCGTCTGACGCCTAAGGATTGTCAAGCAAGTATGACACCAATTGCATGTAGACGACATTTTTCGCGATTTTGGGAGAGTGCAGACAGAATTGAGATTTGCCTAAAATTTCAAAGATCAGAGCGATCGTCTGACTTCAAAAATGGGCGTCATACGGGCGACTTTCCATGCAGTAGGCAAGTTCTGTGTGACAATGGAACAGTTGATGAGATGAAGCAGATGTGGGCCGATTGCAGCCAAGCATATTTTGATGGCTTGAAGAGGGACTCCGTCGACTCCGACTGCCCTAGATGTACTCACTCGCCCTATCGCCTTGTCCTGTCTCAATATCCTGGTCTCAATGCACACTCCATCAGCGCATCGTTTGTAAGTCATATTTGCACGCACAAAGTGGGGGCGCAGAAGTGATTTTCTTAGGAGAATGCCAGGCTCACAAAAATCACACGTAACCAAGACTGCTTTTGGCGCGCTGGGCGCGCCGAAAATTTCTGTTCTTTCGTGACAAAGATCCAAAAATGTATTGTTCGATCTGGTGTAACTGTTCAGGGATCCAGGCCAACACCTTCCCCCTTGGCTAGGCATCTGGCAACAAGCCACAATTGCTTGTCGCTTTTGCATAAAACAGCAAGCAGTGCGTCATTTGTGCAGTCTCATCGAGCGTCACATCACGTGGTGGGAGGCGCATGAAGATGTTTCGCATCACACGGTTGCTGAGCTAATTCCTGCTCTTCGATCTTACAAACACACGAACAGGTTTCCTATGCTGATCCCATCTTAATTATGGAACTAAAGCCCGTGTATGTGTACAGGTACTGCCGTGCTTATGCAGCTCGGGTCTCATGGATGTGTACTGTGAAGATTATGGAACTCCTGGCTGGGTGGGGTACGGGTATTGCTATAGTAATGCAACTCGAGGTTCATAGATGGGTACATTGATAATTGTGGAATTCCTAGCTCTGGCTCCAAAAATGTTGCATTTGGTCCTGCGTAAAGAGTGCGACCTGATAAAAGTACGACCTTATAAGAGTACGACGTTATAAGAGCACGATCTTATAAGAAGGTGACAGATAGAGATATAAGAGTAATATATAAATATATATATATATATATATATATATATATATATATATATATATATATATATATATATATATATATTTATATATATATATATATATATATATATATATATATATATATATATATTTATATATATATATATATATATATATAAATACACATACACACACACACACACACACACATATATATATATATATATATTTATATATATATATATATGTGTGTGTGTCTATATGCATGGGCTTCTCAAACACTACGCGATGAACTAGGTATGATTTAATGCTTCTCATCCTGCCTTATTGCATACTTTTGCACCGGCAGTCTCTGTCAATGCAGTGTCTAAGTTCATTTTAGGCATTAAGGAAACCATGTAAATTATATTCCAAATTGATATAACTTCCAAATCCTAATGAACAGAGCATACGAAATTGGAATTTGGATCTATTCCAATGTAAGGTAACATCGGAGGCCACTTCGTTGACATTTGCAATCACAAATTATCCAGGAAGATATTGTTTTACTCACATTCAGATGACCACCTGAGCAAATTTGGGCAAACTGTGTCAGTATGGATAGCATAGGCCAGTGTGATCGCCACCTACATATTTTTGTATCAATGAGGAAAAAACATAATGGCTACAAAAAGCAGTTTGCATCTCAATAGCCTGTGATCATGGGTACCTTCCTACCTACCTAATATACCTACCCAGGTAGTTTGCCGAGATTGGTACTTGCCTATGTTCATGTGCAGACTTCCCCGCTCTATCATTTTTTTAGAAGAGGGCACACTCAACACGGATATGTGACATATTTATTAAATAGTGAATGACCCACAAGATATGCATAACCACTGCTTGTATGCTCTTCATAAAATGGCATTCTCGATGCCAACATTTGCATTGAACTGTCCAGAAAAAGCATGATGAGTTATTAGTACTTACAGATGTCCCTGACTCTCCAAGATGACCACAGGTCACCTTCTTCAAAGGACTTGTTTCGTGAAAGTGCTCTTAAGCCGGGATATTTTCATTGCTGGTGCCTTTTTGAATGTCGTTTCTCACCCGAAGATTGACAGCCAGACGAACCGCATAGGTCTTCGCTACGAAAATCGAACGGTTTCATTTTCTAATCAAATACAGAATCAGTGGAATACGGAAAGTCGGTATAAGAACCAATAAATGAACACCTCGACCTCTCGTTAAACCTTACGATCCCGTGTGGTGATTTACAAAGTGGAATCGCTCCCAGTTGCGAAACAATCTGTTTATTCAGCAAAAGTGCATCCCATACAGCTTATCTCTTGGCTATACTCGCATTGATCGGCTCGTCAGAATCGTCCGGTTGGTAACTCGGCTTTGGAGACAGTCATTGCCAAAGCATGTATGTCTCCGGGGATGTCTCAAACTGGTGGTAACCGCCAAGATATGGACATGGCGGGAGACACCGGTGGGCTTAGACCAACAACACCAGTCGTTGAGGCTCATCATATGGGAAGTTACCTAGCATATTGAAGCATAGCTTAGGCAAATAAGAATCTGAAAATAGCGGCATACCAACAATTGCTGCTTTCTGCATAAAAGCTATGCTAGAATGATTCCAGTCATGCTGTTGCGATAATATGATGAGAGGGTTTGCTCATTTTGTCTCCAAGCGATCTTCCTGAAGACCAGCTTCTGTCATCAACGTCGTAGCTAGGCTACCAGGATTTACGACCTCTGCATTTGCGAACCACAACTGTTTGTAAAGCCACACGGAGTGGATGAAATCATCACCACAGCGAGTAATTGGTTCCGGATTGTCATGTATTCTACAGGATCTGTCCACATATAGATATTTGACGCACCGCATTTCGAGCCCTTGCTGTACAATATCGATGCAACTAAAGCTATCTTACGGCCAAGCCGAGTGGCGGATTTTATAATATATTAATGTAACAAGCACATGGGCTGCTCTTCAAAGACATCCAAATTGACTAAGGAGATGTATGCACTTGAACAGTGACTGCTTTTACTGATGAATCCAGGGGTGACGGAGGACCGAATCGTGTCTCAGCTCTGCTCTCCGAACTTGGCCGATGCTGAATCAAAGCAGCATAAATAATCAGGTTTGTCAAAATCCAGGCATATATCCGAGAAGAAAAAATTGAAGTGAGCATTGCACACGTGGCTATTCAAATCGAGGATTAAAACATATCCTTCAGCATTGACTCCCCAGCATTCTTGGATCCATCGTTCTTGGATCCCTCAGTGATTGTTTTTCTTTCCCTCACAATTATTTAAACGTAATCGACATGTACCTAATAAGTAGGGTGCTCGTTGAAGGGTGCAAGACATTTGAAATTACACAAAAGCACAAATTAATACGAGGCCGAAGGTTAAGTAGTCCGCTGATGCTATTATTTAGATACTGACTCGAAACACATTCAGGGCAAATGCGCCGACTCCAATCCAAGAAATATACGTACAACGCTTCTACAGGCCCGGGTTTAAATAAAGCCTTTTGGTGCAGCCACGGACCGAGAACTCCACGGTCTGTCTCCGGTCGTCATCAGCTGGCATCGAGTCTTTGTGGAGCTGCACCAGAAAGTGCAAATCGCTGAGGTGCAGATAATGGGCCCATTCGGTAAACACCTCGCAGAGCGCCTGCACCAGCCAGGAGCCGCTAACTGTGTCCCGGCAGGCCACGTAGCCGAGAATGGTGGAAAAGGTGAGGAAGATATCGCTGACCTCCGGCATCCTTCTCCCCATCTCCGTGATATCCAATTTGCCGGATTGAGCTTCGTCACCACCAAAAAGATCAAACGCTTGGTCCGGTTTCACCCCTCGACACGCCTGCAATATCAACCACTTGGGTTTGCCGGCCAGCAGCGGCGCCGACGGGTTGCTGAAGAGCGCGATCACCTCCTCTTCAGTTATCAGCTCCGAGTCCACGCCGCACAGTCCGGCTTCTTCGCCGTGTGTCATGATGGCCAGCACGGCACAGTCAGCCACACCGTGCTCCTCGCGTCGCACGAAAGCGGCGATGGCGGCGCGCATGTCGTCGCGGTCCAGATTTCGCTTCATCTCCACCTGGAAGGCGAGCTCAGTCAGCAGCCAGCCCAGCGCCCGCTCGTCCTCGTCGCCACCGATGCGATCCGGGTGCTCGAGCGGCTTCTGGAAGTGGACGTTGCTGATGATCAGCGCCAGACCGCGCGGCCGCGACATCATCCGATAGGCGTCGTCAGTGGAGCCCTGCAGACGCTCGGACGGCCGCATGTGCAGACGTCCATTTGCCGGCCGGCCGGCTCTGAGTCTGACGTCAACGGTCCGTGGTCCGGCGCTGACGCTGAAGTGACCGGTCGGTGGTTCGGCGCTGACTCTGACGTCACCGGTCGGCGGTCCGGCGCTGACGCTGACGTCACCGGTCGGTGGTTCGGCGCTGACTCTGACGTCACCGGTTGGTGGTCCGGCGCTGAAACTGACGTCACCGGTCGGTGGTCCGGCGCTGACGCTGACGTCACCGGCCGGCGGTCCGGCGCTGACGCTGACGTCATCGGTCGGTAGTCCGGCGCCGCCTGACGCGGAAGCTCTATCGTCAGCTGACGGTGACATCATGACTGTTCTGGACGCACTGAGGATTGTCCGCGAATTTAGATCTAGTTTGAACGTTACAAAGACTGACGGTACATTTATGTTGGCCCGCAATGTCCCGCAAATGGAGACGGGCAATCCAGTGCTGGCCGGCGAGGGCTCTCCGAAGGCTGCTGACGCAGGTGGTGGCCGTGCCGTTGTGCTGCTGTCCTGGTTGCCTGGCTCCATTCGCATTGCTGTACGACTGCTGCCTCCACCATCGCCACCGCCACCGCTACCGCCATCACCACCGCCACTGCCACCGCCACCGCCACCGCTATCGCCGCCGCCGCCACCATCTGCACTGCCACAACCACGTTTATTCATGGTGGGATATCTGGCCCTCCGTAACCAGAACTGAAGGTCCAGCTGTCCTTGACAAGAGCTACTAGCTCTCCACCAACTTGTAGGCTGCACTGATGCCTCGCTCTCTACGGAAGGCACTGCGATAGACAGGGTCGGCACACCGTCCACATCCGGGACCACAGTGAGTCACTACCTCTCTGATAAGATAAGCTCTCGTCGAGTGATTCTCCCATGGTGCTGGTACAGTTTTCGAAAGGTACGTGGCTGATAACTTCGTACAAATAATTATTTGGCGACATCGACCGAGGTCAGACAACTTGTCACAGCACACCTCATCCATCCATATGCCGGTACGAATGTCAGACAGGGTTATTTCCACTGCTTTGTCAGATTTACGCATCTTTCACCCACTTTCCTAACTTTCACGCTTGACTGCATCAATATATTACGAAATTATCAACCACATAACATATAAATAATTGTTATCAAAGCACACTCAGCCATCGCACGTCAGCAGGAGTGCTTGAATGCGCTATCCTGCTTTCAAAAATAAAGTAGATAAGGCCGGCGCTCCGCACAACTCCGACTGTAACGCGCTCCCTCTCGACTGATACACCCGTGGTGCTGGGCCAGTGTTATACCTCGCATACCAGGGGCGACGGTAACCCGCTTCCTCTCGACTGATACACCCTTGGTTCTGGGCCAGTATACCACACATCCGGGGCGACGGTAACCCGCTCCTCTCGACTGATACACCCGTGGTGCTGGGCCAGTGTTGTACCACACATACCCGGGGCGACGGTAACCCGCTCCCTCTCGACTGATACACCCGTGGTGCTGGGCCAGTATACCACACACATCCGGGGCGACGGTAACCCGCTCCCTCTCGACTGATACACCCGTGGTGCTGGGCCAGTGTTGTACCTCGCATACCCGGGGCGACGGTAACCCGCTCCCTCTCGACTGATACACCCGTGGTGCTGGGCCAGTGTTGTACCTCGCATACCCGGGGCGACGGTAACCAGCTCCCTCTCGACTGATACACCCGTGGTGCTGGGCCAGTGTTGTACCTCGCATACCCGGGGCGACGGTAACCCGCTCCCTCTCGACTGATACACCCGTGGTGCTGGGCCAGTGTTGTACCTCGCATACCCGGGGCGACGGTAACCAGCTCCCTCTCGACTGATACACCCGTGGTGCTGGGCCAGTGTTGTACCTCGCATACCCGGGGCGACGGTAACCCGCTCCCTCTCGACTGATACACCCGTGGTGCTGGGCCAGTGTTGTACCTCGCATACCCGGGGCGGCGGCAACCCGCTGGCTCTCGACTGATACACCCGTGGTGCTGGGCCAGTTTTTGATAGTCCGTGACTGATAACGCGATGCTGATATCCAACTGTCCCAGCATACCGTCAATCCACATGTCCGCACAGAGGAGCAGCCATGGAGAAGGAGGACCGGGCCCCCTAGCAACCAATGGGCTCGCTTCGCGCGCCAAATGCGGTGTTTGCTTCATGACATGTTTTAGTCGCCCCCCGCCCCCCCTTAAAAAATGTGGCTGCACCCACGTGTCAGTACAAATGTCAGACAGCGTTATTGTTCCTGAAGCAGTCAGTTGTCGCAGTCAGCACCACAAATACATATCATATTGTCATTCTTACGTAATGTCAATGCCAACTATGAGATTTTCAACCGGAGGCGTCGCCAGGGAATTATACCAGGGAGGATGTGGAGAAGCCGGAGTGGGAAGGCATATACGATGAATGATAAACGAGAAACATAGAAAGATGATGAACAAATATGTTCAATTGCGAAAATATCCTGGCTCCTGCACTTCGTGCGATTCATTAAAATCCTTTGCCGGAAATTATTCGCCTATCTCTTTGATCCGCTGGTGGCAAAATGTCTCCCTCGCCGCGCCAGGTACTGGATACCTCTGGTCACTGGGAAAATCCACCATATGGAAAGTATTCTGGCTTCGCGAATGTTTGTGATGCATTAATGCCGTTCGTCCTGGATTTACTCCAGCCTCTCAAGTTTCCAATGGTAGGGTATATGAACCGCTTTGACAAAACCGGTCAATTGTTGCCAGTTTTGTCCTTCCCAGATCCAACCCTGACATAATTAGGCCCAAAATAAGCACTTCCGTAGTTAAGTAGAGTTGTGTGAGTAGTTCATCTCCAGTTTATGGTTACCTAAATAGTAAAACATTGCACATATTCAGTTGCTTGTGCGGTTCTTAAGCTTTCGCAAAAGCCTGTCTGAGGTTCCCACCTATATTTGCTCCTCTTTACTCGTCAGGGGCATAGTTAAGCAATTCAAATGTTCATAGAAGTAGAGAAACAGCATTAGGAAACGTTACAGTATTTCACGCACTTATAGCAAAGGGTTAGAGAAAGGCAGGATAAAAGACACGGGATGGAGGCGGGGGGAGGGTGGAGTCAGTATCCACCGACAGGAATACGGTTAGGATACTGGATCTTGGGCGAATCAGACCAGGTATCAATACGGTTTTTAGATGCACATTGAAACACTTTTGATAAGCAAATAACACGTGGAAACAAGCCCACGTTATTAATAATATCACTTGTTGTTGGAGAATCATCCTACGTATGGTTACCACCAGATCACCTCGGGATATGTGTGGTTACCTTCAGATTCCTAGGGTTTGGTTACCACCAGATCACCTCGGGATATGTGTGGTCACCTTCAGATTCCTAGGGTACGGTTACCACCATATCACCTCGGGATATGTGTGGTCACCTTCAGATTCCTAGGGTATGGTTACCACCAGATCACCTCGAGATATGTGTGGTTACCTTCAGATTCCTATGGTATGGTTACCACCAGATCACCTCGGGACATGTGCTGTCACCTTCAGATTCCTAGGGTATGGTTACCACCAGATCACCTCGGGATATGTGTGGTTACCTTCAGATTCCTAGAGCATGCTTACCTACGATCTCACTTGACTATATTTTATATTTACGTTCTCTCGCATTATGTTCCCTCGCACCAAACACCGGGCACGCTAAATCTAAAAACTTTGAAAAGCAACTACACTGCATCAAAGCCACCATACTGCGTCGCTCAACGCTCACGGTCGAATGCCGTGAAAACAACTCATTGTAAATGACTGCTTGCTAATGACACAGGTTCGAGTGGATCGAGCGTGCTGCTTCGTGGCATTGGAATCAAGGAGTGAGTACCCGTCTGAAGGCTCTGGTGTCCACTCATCGTGGCAGATGTGACGTCACGCAAGCGACGAGTGAAAACGTGGCGCAAGATGGTGATATTTGCTAAGCAAGCACATGCTTTGCGGATGATTGTCACAAACAGTACGTAAATATCACAGGTTCCATGCGAAAATATACATCGAAATGCACGTAGTCTTACTGCCGTGACAAATTGTGTCAAAACTACACTTCATCGTATCTAGCTTCGGATTGGAAGGTAGTTTGCTCGCGTTCACCATAGCGCATTGCACCCTCATGACACTAACTTATTCGGAACATTCCGCACATTACCTACCGATATCTTCAACAAACAGATGTCCCTGATGTCGGCTCATATGCGCTCTGGTGTCGCATTTTGAACGCCGCAGCCAACAAGCGATCCGTTCGTTCTTCTTACCTTGATGAGGCCAACGACGAGGACGACGGTGGACATCACCCCCAGTGCCGAGAATAACGCCATGACAGCCAGCACACCTGTCGACACCCGCAGCCAAACCGTCGTCAAGCGCCTCAGTGCTGTCGGGCAGCCACGTTTGACTCAGTTCATGTTGACCCAGTTGATGCCGACTCAGGTCATGGACGGATCCAAAACATGGCTTGGGGGATTTAAAAATATACTTAGATTTCGACATGTTAGAGAGCATGCTCGGAGCTTAACCCTAAATCCATCGGGAAATGGTAAATATTTACGCACTGAAGTTTTTCAAGGATATCTCCCAAACTCTTCAAGGTATTTCGCGAAAACGTCGTTTGCCTTCTTACAATGGAATACGCATTTCTCGGAGACGAATATTTTGTTGTTGTTGTTGAATTGCCCATCAGCGAAGCGGCTAGGCGACTTGACCAGTGTCCTTGAGAATGCGAATTGATCGTATGGGGTCTGTCCAGAGAGATACCAAACAAATTACATGGGTCATACATTCATTCATAATGTGTGCCGACGTTTCTTCAGCCAGGCCGCAGTGTCGGCAGTCACTGGGGCCGTTTGATATCCTTGCCGTGTAAGACCGTAGATCGGGAGAGTGTCCAGTTCTGAGTCGGCAGAGGGAGACTCTTTCTTGGATAAGGACATGACTGACTTGTCTATTTCGGGAGGGGGTCGATTTAGAGTCTTTGATGTCGGTAGACTTCTAATTGCATTCGTGGCAATATTGTCCTGGATAATTATTCTGCCGGTCTTGTTTCGTTTGCCACATTTGGTGGTGGAAGTAATTTTGATAAATATGTTCTCGCGTATGTTTCTTCCATTTGGAGGAGACAGATCATGACACGTATGTCGTTCATGTCTATAACTGAATACAGCCTGGGCGCCAGTAATGTTTAAGTGGTCCTTTAAGCTGAAAGCTGAAAAGGAAGTGGCAATTCCACTTAGTATAATATTTTGTAGATCAGTTTCGCAAAATGAAATTCCAACAGATTGGAAAAGGGCAAATGTAGTTCCTATTTTCAAGAAAGGAGAAAGAGGGAAAGTTGAAAACCATCGGCCAGTAAGCCTCACATCCCTAGTCTGCAAGGTACTCGAATCAATTATCAAGGATAGAATAGTTAGTTTTCTGGAAGGGAACAGATTGATTCAAGATACTCAACATGGGTTTAGAAAAGGGCGATCGTGTCTCACAAATCTCTTGGACTTTTTGAATTTTGCTACAGAACAATTTTATCAGGGAAATCAGGTTGATGTAGCATATCTTGACTTTAGTAAAGCCTTTGACAAGGTACCCCATAAACGGTTAATGATGCAGCTTCAAGTCCATGGTATTGCAGGTAGCATCCTAAAATGCATAGAGTTGTGGCTTTCAGATAGACAGCAGAGAGTGATGCTAAATGGTACAAAGTCATCATGGCAAAATGTTCTAAGTGGAGTCCCCCAGGGGTCGGTACTGGGGCCACTATTGTTCATTATATATGTGAATAGCATTGAATGTGGCCTTAGCAGTAAGGTTTTGAAATTTGCTGATGATTTGAAGATCTTTAGGGCAATAACAGGGCACAATGAACAGGTTTTACTGCAGAAAGACTTAGACGAGCTAGTGAAGTGGTCTGAAAAATGGCAAATGAAGTTTAATTTTGATAAGTGCAAAGTCATGCATGTAGGTAGGCAGCATATGAAGGCTCCATACTTGATGGGTGGCCAAGTACTATATGTGATTCAGCAGGAGAAGGACTTAGGTGTTATTTTGAACACAAAATTGGGGGCATCAGAACAGACCAAAGAAGCCAGGAAGAAGGCACTAAGAATGCTTGGGGCAATACAGAGGAATGTGTCATACAAAAGTGAGGAGGTCATCAGGAAGCTTTACTGTGCATATGTCAGGCCACATTTGGAATACTGTGTACAAGCTTGGTCCCCTAGTTATGAGAAAGATTGTTGGCTTTTAGAGAGAGTACAAAAGAGGGCAACAAAAATGGTTAATGGTATAGGCAACCTGGCATATGAAGAAAGACTGAAGAAATTGAATATGTTTTTACTTAGATATAGAAGGCTGAGAGGAGATCTCATCGAGGTTTTTAAATTTGTTCATGGTCAGGAACAGGGATATCTCAGGGAAATGTTTGAATTTAACAGAAATGATGCAATTAGAGGTCATCAATTCAAAATTAAAGTTAATCACAGCAGGACAAGGTTAAGACAGTCTTTCTTCACCAACAGGGTAGTAGAACACTGGAACCAGCTGCCAGGAACCATTGTCAGTAGCAACACACTGACCATCTTTAAAAACGGCATAGACAATCATTATCAGACTAGGGGGATTGTTTTTCTGTATTCCAGGGAGGGTTGATCAACAGGGAGGTGTTGGGAGCTGGGAGGAGTTTGTAATTGTTGAGTGTGTTATGCAATAGCAAGTGAGTCTCTTATTAAGTCTAAACGCTTTATAACTTTATATAGGGTGTACCTAGCAGTGGATTCAGCACCTTCCTTCGGGATGTGATACTGATGAGATTGTCTATGGTAGCACAATGGGTATGATGGGAGGAGTTTGTAATTGTTCAGTGTATTATGCAATAGCAAGTGAGTCTCTTATTAAGTCTGAACGCTTTATGAATTTGTGTGGGATGTGCCTAGCAGTGGATTCGGCACCTTCCTTCGGGATGTGATGCTGATAAGATTGTCTATGGTGGCACGATGGGTATGATGGGAGGAGCTTGTGATTGTTGAGGGTGTTATGCGGTAGCAAGTGAGTGGTGCTAGATAGGCTGGGATATATAGCTTCCTAGGAACTTTGGATAAGGGATTGATTGAGGTGGGAGTATGTACATTTCTAGTACCTTTTCTAGATAGGCTTAACCCAGATGGGCCCCTGTGGCTCTTATTAAGCCTTAATACTTTATGACTTTATGACTTTATGACTTTAATGGGAGGAGCTTGGCTTCGTGATGCAAGTCTCCTCTGGCTCTCATTTTCACGCAGCCTGTGATGAGACCCATTCATTTGTTTTGGACTATGTGTAGTTTTTCGACGCTCGTGTCTGAAATTTGTGGGGTCCATGCAGTACATGCGTAGTTGATCATTGGGTGAAATAAATTTTTGTAGAAATGTGTAAGAGTTGCATTGTCTTTACCCAACTCTGTGCCTTACAGTCCTTTCATTATGTTGCATTATGTTACGGCTTTTTCTTGATGTTGTCGATGTGGGTATTTCATTTTAGAGAGGGGTCGATTATTAGACTACTAATTGTTGGATTTTGTCCACTTTTAGAGGGACATTGTTGATTTTAATGATCGGTTGATAGTTGTGTTGATGGGTGTCTGACTTCGTGACGGAGGCTGTTGACTTTGCTTCAGAGTTTTTAAGCGTTTGCTTTTGAACCAGGCTGCAAGTCTACTCACATCGCACTGCAATTTCCTAACTCCTCGGTTCAGTTTCTGGTCTTTGGCAATTACACATAAATTACTTGTAGATAATTTCCATTTGGGGTGGGAGCATCAGGCACGAAGAGATTGAACAGGGTTCGTGATGAGACCGCTCCCTGAGGTACTCCGTCTTTATAGCGTTTTATACCTGAGTATGTGTTCTCCAATCTTACTCTGCTTCTTCTATCAGAACTGAAACTACACAACCATTTAATGTCTGCTATTGGGAGGGAGGTCAAGTTAGAAATGTTCTCTTTGAGAAATCATGAGGGGACAGTGTCAAAAGCTTTCCTGACATCTATTTAAGCGACTAGCGTTCTGGCTGGGGGTCTGAATTCATTAAAGCCATTGATTGCGAAATTGACCATTTTGTTGAGATATGTTTGAGTTGAGTGTTTAGTGTGAAAGCCATGCTGATGAGATTTGAGGGGAGATGGGGTTGTAGTCGATCTAACATTAGTCTTTCTGGGATTTTTGAAGGACATGGAAGGAGTGTAATGGGGCGGTGTGACGTTGGGTCTTCGGGAGGTTTGTTTGCTTTGAGGAGTGGGATGATGGTACCGACTTTCCACATGCTAGGAATTGTGGCGGTGTTGTATGATCCGTTGAAAATATCAGTCAGTACCTATAGTGCTCTAGTGTCTGAAATGATAGTAGTCCATGCCGTCGCAGTCTGTGGCACTCTATGTGCCCGCATTTGAGATAGCATTGTTGACCAATTCAGGAGTGAATGGAGGGGCCATCCAGGGAGCTTTGGTTCTCTTTAATTTTCTTTTGATGACTCTGTCACTCTGTTCGGCTTTAACCTTGGGCACTGAGGCATAATAGGCTAACGAATATTTGGAGACAACAATATTTTGCCAGCAACGAATATTTTGTCGGGTGATCCGAGAGCACCGTACCAGATGAGGTGAAAATCAAGTCATCGGTTCGAAGAAAGTGTCGTCTAGGAGGCAATCTTGCAAGGGCGTGCAAATTTACACATCCGATTTTGAAGATAAGCCAATAGTGGTATATTTTCCTCTAGGCATATCATGACAACAAAAATGCACATCTTGTGTGAATGACCTCAGAATTGTTCACGAGATGAAGTCAGGGCAATCATTAACTCTATCTTCTCTGTTCCTAACATTAAGATAACCTATGTCAACAAAAATAACATAGATACTAGAACACAATATTATCTATGGGTGTATCAACCTTCACGTCGACGTCAGATCAGGTCACGGAGATATGACCAGGCATGCGTGCCGGTTGCCCTTCTCTGTACGGTCCGGATTGACGAAGTGGTGCATGAGAGCTCAGCGCATTTTTCAGACAAAAATTGCATTGTATGATATTCATAGATGATCTATCACATGACGTAATAAACTGAGCATTGTTGAGATACTTGTGGATACAATTGTGTTTGTTTTTTCGCTACATCTTCTAATGGCCACACGCTGTTATAGTGACGCACGATAAACGTTGGCAATGGAAGCCACCGTTATGCTGCTATATTGCACCCTTTCACAATGCTTCCTGAACCTCATACACTGCTATCGTTTGACCTAATTAGCCGCATCAGCCGAGCTCAGTTCGAGATGCACATCTCGACTCTGTATGCCGTGTGGCATCATTTGTCTTGGAAAATTGCAAAGCAGCTCGATGGTCCTGGCAGATTGCGGTGGGTACGCTATTTCTGCGGACATGTAACAACCAGCGAATTTGGATACAAAATCGAAACGTTGTCTTGATGACAGCAGCGGAGCAGCATCGGAAACTGTACCTATTCATTACACGGGCAGGCTATCTGTGGTGCATGCGGGCATTGCAGTAGCTCCGTCAGCAGTCGCCGTCTTGAGAACATCAGCAAAGCGTTGCGCGTAACTGGTGACATTGGCGACACAGGCACTCATCGGTGCCTGTCCATCTTGAATATACCAGCGTTCTGATCGGTGATGCAGCAACACATGGCGCCATTTGAAACGACGACATGGGAGTGCATGCTATCGATGAACATGCTGCTGTGTACTATGCCAGTCGTATGTCGCAAGGTTCAAAATCATAGGCATTGGACATTGGAAAGCACGCAGGAACAAGTATAGGCACATTAAATTTGAAAGAGCCCTGATGAGTCTATGACCATTTCAACTTGATATTAAGTCATTAACCTTTTGAAATCGCATCAGGTCGTCGATATTTGGTGCAATGCTTGATTCCATGCACGTACTTATTTCGAAAAATGACCTCACGGAATCGTGTGCATATTTGTTTATTCTAACTAGAACTCATCACAGAGTCCTGGCCATGCAAGGTCACCAACCCTTGCAGGCGTTGTGCAGCTTGTTACTTTCAAAAAGCCCGGGAGGGGCTTGATACGAGCCCCCTGAGCATTCCAAGCAGAGCAGAAAGTAGACCAGAGAAGCAAAACAACAACCAGCGTGCAGCTTGCTCTCGCGACTGACACCAAGCATGATTTTATGAATCCATTGACTAACCTCAAACATGAGCTTTAAAAATCACGCTCGGTCACAAGTGGAGACATTTTGCGCGGTGTTCACACGTTTCAATAAATTTACTTATCATACGTTCTAAATACTTCACAGTGTTTACTCTGATCCTGCCAGACTAATGACGTTTCGTGCGTAGTGCTGTGATCTATAGGGTATGTCACTTGAGTAATATGTCTGGCAAGCGATCAGGAATATGAGTAATATCAAATATGTCACTTGAGGTCAACGCCTTCATGCCGTCTTATAAGCTTTGTTCAAAATTCACGTTTTCCACTTTACTCGGCCGCTAGATTCGAATTTCAGACGCAAAATCAGACGCAGAATGGTTCCAAAGTCTAAAAAGTTATCTAAGGTTACCATAGGACAATGACCGTGAACGACCTTAACTCTTGGACAACCTCGGATAGCCCTTTGGGCAGAAATTTGAGTTCGGCAGTTACTTTTATACCTAAGTTATCTGAACAGTCGTTTGCTCGCATTTAAGATGCTAAAGATATATGTGGTCAGGGCTACTCTTACCAGGTCTGGGGGAGGTTATCAGAGGTTTCGATTGTGATGGATGGGATATCAACCCCTAGGGCATGTTTAGATTTATATACGCCTTCCTGGTGTTTCCACATATTTTTTGGGCGTGATATTGTGTTTCAGCTGAAAATATCCGATTTTCTCGACGTCGTTATTATTGACGTGATCTATGTAGTTAACCTCACGAGGTGAAGTTGGGTGCCATGAGATAAATCATGTCTCAAGCAAAGCACTGTTTTTGTTTTTGTTTGTTTCATGTATCTAGCTCAATTAGGGAAACGTCTTACCGAAGGGGCGGGGGGCAAAAGGGCAATTCCCACCTTGAGAGGTTGCGAGGCCCCCAATAATTGCGCATGGTCTCGGAAGAATTGCGCATGGTTTCGGAAGAATTGCGCATGGTTTCGGAAGAATTGCGCATGGTTTCGGAAAAATTGCGTCGGGCCCCTAACAATCACACCAGTGGCCCAAAAGTCTGCCTGGGGTACTGCAAATCATTTTGAAGCTCAAAAAGTGTCGTCTGGACCCCTGAAGATCACGCTGCGGGTGCCAATAGGACACGCCGTAGCTACTAAAGTCTCATCGAGACCCTAAAAAAAACGAAACCGGGGCACCGAAAAATCAATCCGGACCCGGAAGATAACTCTGGGTACCAAAACATCGCGCCAAAAGCCGCACCAAAACGCGTCCCCAAACATTCCGAGGCAACGAAACATCGAGCTAGGGATCCCAACAAATCACGCCGGGGTTCTGCAAATCGCATCGACACAAACAAAGTCGGGTTGGGGCCCCTGAAAACCATACCGCGAGCCTCAAAAGGTCGCGCCGGGCCCGCAAAATTCGTATCTGGCCCCAAAACCAAATTAAGCCGAGGCCCCGAAAAAATCAATCCCGACTTGGGAAATCACTCTGCGGCCCATAAATCGCGTGGAAGTCCCAAAACAGGTCGAGCCCCGAAATTAACGTGTTGGAGCCCGGAAGGAAATATCGCAAGGGGCCGGAAGAATCGTAGCGGGGCCCCAAAATTATCGCGCCGGGGACTCCAAATGTCCAACTCTTTCTCCCAAAATTACGCCCACACTCGGAAAATCGAACCGAGCTCCGAAGAATAGTTCGAAGAGGTCCCGAAAGAATACTCTCCAAAGGGAAGGGACGCCTTGTTTCTCTGCAGGGCGCCGACGACCGAAAAACTTGTTGAGCGGCCGCAGTGACGTACAGTAGGGAGCAAGGAAGGCAAATATACTCTCTGAGATTCGCGCCGCCCCCCCCCCCCAAACATCGCGCTGGGGTCCTACAATTAGTGTCGGAGTCTCCAGTGAATATAGCGGGGCCAAGAAAACTCGCACCGGAACCCGACAAAAATCGTGCCGGTGTCCAGCTCCGTACAACGGGCCGGAAGAGCTCGCGCCGGCGCAATAAAAATTGTGCCGTGGTCCCAAATATCGCGCTGGGGCCACACAATCTGTTCTCCCCTGACGCAAATCCTAAGTACGCTACTGATTAGGAGCGAAATCGCAAGGAGACTGCGGAGAGGAGGCAACCCTCGGTAGGAGAAGATATCGAAATGCTATCGTCAGGCGAGCGCTAAGTGTACGTAGGTTTTGCATCGGCTATTTAATTTTGTCGAATGAATCCATCTTGCCATCCTCTGTATCACATGAACACAAAAGCCACCTAAGCTCGCAGCCATCGTGTGTTGCAGTAAAGCCCGCACATTGTGCCATGCGGGACGTGTTTTCTCACCTTCTGGCACGTGCTGTTGGACGGGAACATCGGCGCCGGGCTCCTTCAAACCCATACTGCTGAGAAGCAGGGTCACCATGAAATAGATCTGTCGCAGGGACAGCAAATGATGGAGGTGAGATGACATCAGCCACCACTCACGTCAGTCCCTGCGCAACGTACGTCAGTCACTGCGCAACATGCGTCAGTCACTGCGCAACGTACGTCAGTCACTGCGCAACGTACGTCAGTCACTGCGCAACGTACGTCAGTCACTGCGCAACGTACGTCAGTCACTGCGCAACGTACGTCAGTCACTGCGCAAGGTACGTCAGTCCCTGCGCAACGTACGTCAGTCCTTGCGCAACGTACGTCAGTCCATGCGCAACGTACGTCAGTCCCTGCGCAACGTACGTCAGTCACTGCGCAACGTACGTCAGTCACTGCGCAACGTACGTCAGTCACTGCGCAACGTACGTCAGTCACTGCGCAACGTACGTCACTAACCTTGCAATGCACGTTTGTCACGGTACAATGTAGCTATCGCTCAGTCATGATGTTATATCAGATAAGGCTTTATTTATTTGAAATAAATTATTCAGGTTTCTTTCGAAGCATGTTGTTTCACGATGCATTCCGAATCAGCGTAGCTTACAATCCGAAAAAAACGTCAGGATCTCTTGGACATCACATTCAAACCATTGTATGTACACACGGTGTGTATACATTGTAGGTAACCATTGCATGTATACATAATAATACCGCTGATAAGTCGAATGCACAGCTTATATTTACTTTCCATTGCCTAGGTACTAACACAAGCTATATTCCCGGCTACGTGAAAAGGGAACAGAGTATGTGTTTATGAATTTGAATCTGACACCAGCCACCACCAGATATACATATTCAACATTACCGCGAGGCCATTGACCTTATGAAGGCACCCTGTGAAGAGAGTTCTCATCTACGTAGTGAAAGGACATACTCTTTTGAATTGCTAACACTGCATTATTACAATGGAATGTTACTCACCCACCACTACAATTCGGCATAGGCATTAGCTTGACCGCATATTTCATCAAATTTCAAGTCAAATTTCATTTCACTTGCATGTGAATTTCATTTGGTGTCGATGAATGATTTAAAGATGTTCCGTCTATATTGCGCCTTGTAGAATGGAAAGCTGCTGTTTGTGCATGACAAGGTTATCATGTGAGGTTTGTTATGGTATCACTATGTGTGGCAACATCAGTAAGACTGGATTACACATTCCCAGAGTTCACTGAAATTTAACACTACGCTTTTGACACTGCTTGAAAATAATCAACTGAAAAAAAAACATTTCCTGCTCCCTCCCCTCGTCTTTAGCAACACTCTAGCACAAAGACTCGCAGAGGGACTTCATGCAGCCTTTGGAGGATGTCCATGGCGCCTCGGAGGAGCATTACATGATCATCCACAGGTACCTTCATGGGGAACCCGGGAGTGACTCCACAAGCACCTCCGTGGGCCTCGGAGAAGAACACCATTGACCCTCCGGAGGACCTCCACGTGGCATCGGAAGAAACTTACTTATACCCTCCACAAGCACCTCCATGACACGATTCTGATTATTCGGCACAGAGAAAGCCAGTCTAGCAATGGCAACATTGCGGTTGCATTATGTACAAATAGCCAGCCATCAACCTACCGAAGAGTAAAAGGAGACGCAGAAGCTGCCATTTCGGACTGTCAGCAGTCGACAGCAGCATGTCTTCATGATCACCATTTTCAGGAACACCTGCGATAGGTAAGGCCTGCACTTATCTCATGATTGTACCTCTAGGTTCAGACATCAGTGCCGGATAATTCGGCGATATCAATTGAGCTGCCACCAGTTGATTGAAGCAATGTATGCATGGGCTTATGGACAAGCACGTACAAGCCGAGCAAAAGACAATTTTACCCTCTTCACTGACACCTTCATCAGCCCACGAATTGCAAGTCAGAAAGTGAACACCGAACGAAAACCGACTGTTGATTTCCCAGAGGAATTCGAGGTAGTTTATCATACCACAGACCGCATCGACTGTCTCGTTCTGTCACCGGCGCCACGTGTGTCAGATGTACGTGCCACGTCAGATGTACGTGTGCATCTGACCCCTGACCATCTGCGGCGCTGCCTGGCTACGTCGGGTGACGAGCTGCGCACTCGTTACCCGGCGTCCACTGCACTCAGGCGAACGCTGTTTGAACCTGCTCATGCAACGAACAACACATCTCCAGAGACCATCACATCTCGGAATGGGAAGCAATTATCTGAGGTGCTCCGAGGCACACAATTTGGCCGCATCTGCTTTTTAGTTACAATTAACGACTGCTAACATGAAACGAAAAATACTCAGAAATACGTCAGCGTTCGCACCGCCGGTGTGTCTGGATCAATTTCTGACCGACGGCTTCGAGCAAAGTTAGATCAATTGGCAATTTGAACTAATGCCAACAATACGAATATCAATGGGAATATACGCGCTTCACGTCAGCTTCAGTTGAACTAATTCTAATATGCCCACAGTATCGATCGATGGCGTAATGCTTGCGGATTAACCAGAGTACAAGCTTCTCGGTGTATTGATAAGTTAAAACCTGAAGTGAAGTACCCAATCAACGACACAATGGGACGAGCATCGTTCCACATGCTTATGCTTAAGCAGCTCAAGTGATCCAGTGCAATGCCCTCAGAACAGACTTGCTGCTGGTGCTTTGCATCGTTATCGTTGCTACTTGCTGCTATTCATCGTTATTGTTTATTAGGCCAGTTTTGGAGTATGCAATTTCCGTCTTCCAATTGAACTTCTCTTTATATTTATTCAATTGCACTGAGCACGTGCAGAAGCGCGACTGTCGCATGACCCTGGGACGGGTCTGCAGTGATTGCCACCAGCCGTTAAGCACGTGCAGAAGCGCGACTGTACACAGGCATTGCAGTAGCTGAGGGTTGGGGGACACGAAAGAAATTGAGGGGGACAAATCGCCACTTTTCATAAATTGGGGGACATGTCCCCTAGCCCCTCCCCCTCAGGGATCACACCCATACACACACATGCACACGTACATGTTAATGATAGAGTACTTGGTCCAGGTCTGACGTAGTGGAGCTGTAGCGTTGCGCTGTATTCTGCCACCCAGATACTATTCAAATTGCAGCTTAAAAGACGAAAACGGCAACACATACTGATGTCCAAACGCCTAGTGTTCCATGAACTCTAATGATACCGTTCCAAACATTTACCGAACAGCCGTGCCTTTATCTCCTCAACCCGCGACTGCCTGGGATGTGGCCAAATCCGCCCCACTCTCCGATCTCTGTCGATAGATGCCGAATGGTAGAGTTGATCATGCCCGCACTGGGTATATCTATCGGGTGATCACCTATCAGGTGATCAATTTGACACATTCCGATGGCAATCAATTGTTTGTGGTAGGCCAGGTCACGCAGATATGACGTCATTAGGAACCGTCTGCACGACTGTTTGCGCGTAGCTAGCCGCAACTTGATCTTTACCCAGCTGTTGCGCTTGTCTTGACATAATCGGGGGCGGTTTTGAGTCAAAACCGCCTGACCACATATCACAGGTGTTCCTGAAAATGGTGATCATGAAGACATGCTGCTGTAGACTGCTGACAGTCCGGAACGGCAGCTTCTGCGTCTCCTTCTACTCCTCGGTAGGTTGATGGCTGGCTATTTGTACATAATGCTGTAGGGAAATACCTCTAGGCCAGTGAAAAGTCCGTAGAACCAACGCGTCGCGAAAACCTCAGTCTCAAAGTTCAGCACCAAATTTGCTCTTTATTTCAGCAAGGCGAAACGGGCGTGATTACTCGAACAGCTCGTGCTTACGTACGGATGCAAGGGAACCGTATAGCCGAAAGTTTATAAGTACTGGCAGTTAATTTAGACGCAACTGCCAGCACCACAGACAAAAGTCTAGCGTTCGAGAGAACTCAATCTCCTCTCCTCTCTACCTCGATCCCCCAACTGACTGTCACTCTCGACTGTATATAATGGTCGGCTACCACCTGCTCCCGGTCTGGTGGCTCTGCCCACGACGATCGCATAGGTCCAGACGGGGGCCGTAAACTGGAATGTCGGCCTTATCTACTTCGGATACAGGGGCGCCGTTTGGTCAGCGGCCGTCGGCTCGGGTACCAGCATAACCCATAGCATAGATAAGCATTTCTTGCCTGCAGTTGACAGTGGCAATCCTAACCTATCTAGTCTGGATGCAGAGTCAGAGCTGTGCATCTCCGATCGCCAACATAATCCATAACATTGATGTCATCATTCGTCGCGTTCGTCGTCGGTGGCTCAGGTATCGGCCGCAAATCATAACATGCATTAAGACGCGTCCGGCCGGCCTTCAACAGTGGTGGCATGATTCACGCGACACGCGACGTAATATAACTGCGTATTCTAACGATGAGGGCCGAACGGTATCATTATATCTAATATTGTTACAATGCAACCGCAATGTTGCCATTGCTGGACTGGCTTTCTCTGTGCCGAATAATCAGAATCGTGTCATGGAGGTGCTTGTGGAGGGCATAAGTAAGTTTCTTCCGATGCCACGTGGAGGTCCTCCGGAGGGTCAATGGTGTCCTCCGAGGCCCACGGAGGTGCTTGTGGAGTCACTCTCGGGTTTCCCATGAAGGTACCTGTAGATGATCAAGTAAGGCTCCTCCGAGGCGCCATGGACATCCACCAAAGGCTGCATGAAGTCCCTCTGCGAGGCTTTGTGCTAAAGTGTTGCTACAGACGAGGGGCGGCAGCACGAAATGGTTTTTCAGTTGATTATTTTCAAGCAGTGTTAAAAGCGTAGTGCTAAGTTTCAGTAAACTATGGGAATGTGTAATCCAGTCTTACTGCTGTTGCCACACATGGTGGCAACAGACACACATGGTGACAAACACATGGTGGCAATACATAACAAACCTCACATGATAGCCTTCTCATGCACAAACAGCAGCTTTCCATTGTACAAGGTACAATATAGACGGAACATCTTTAAATCATTCATCGACACCGAACGAAATTCACATGCAGGTGAAATGAAATTTGACTTGAAATTTGATGACATATGCGATCAAGCTAATGCCTATGTCGAATTGTCGTGGAGGGTGTGTAACATTCCATTGTAATAGTGCAGTGTTAGCAATTCAAAAGAGTATGTCCTTTCACTACGTAGATGAGAACTCTCTTCACAGGGTGCCTTCATAAGGTCATTGGCCTTGCGGTAATGTTGAATATAAATCTGGTGGTGACTGGTATCAGATTCAAATTCATAAACACATACTCTGTTCCCTTTCACACAGCCGGGAATGTAGCTTGTGTAAGTAGCTAGGCAATGGAAAGTAAATATAAGCTGTGCATTCGACTTATCAGCGGAATCATTATGTATACATGCAATGGTTACCTACAATGTATACACACCGTGTGTACATACAATGGTTTGGAATGTGATGTCCAAGAGATCCTGACGATTTTTTTGTTCGGATTGTAAGCTACGCTGATTCGGAATGCATCGTGAAACAAAATGCTTCGAAAGAAACCTGAATAATTTATTTCAAATAAATAAAGCCTTATCTGATATAACATCATGACTGAGCGAGAGCTACATTGTACCGTGACAAACGTGCATTGCAAGGTGGCTGACGTACGTTGCGCAGTGACTGACGTATGTTACGCAGTTACTGACGTACGTTGCGCAGTAACTGACGTACGTTACGCAGTGACTGACGTACGTTGCGCAGTGACTGACGTACGTTGCGCAGTGACTGACGTACGTTGCACAGGGACTGACGTGAGTGGTGGTTGATGTCATCTCACTTCCATCATTTGGTGTCCCTGCGACAGATCTATTTCATGGTGACCCTGTTTCTCAGCAGTATGGGTTTGAAGGAGCCCGGCGCCGATGTTCCCGTCCAACAGCACGTGCCAGAAGGTGAGAAAACACGTCCCACAGGGCACAATGTGCGGGCCTTACTGCAACACACGATGGCTGCGAGCTTAGGTGGTTTTTGTGTCCATGTGATACAGAGGACGGCAAGATGGATTAAGTCGACAAAATTAAATAACCGATGCAAAACCTACGTACACTTAGCGCTCGCCTGGCGACAGCATTTCGGTATCCTCTCCTACCGAGGGTTGCCTCCTCTCCGCAGTCTCCTTGCGATTTCGCTCCTAATCAGTAGCGTACTTAGGATTTGCGTCAGGGGAGAACATATTTTGTGTCCCCAGCGCGATATTTGGGACCACGGCACAATTTTTGGAGCGCCGGCGCGAGCTCTTCCGGCCCGTTGTACGGAGCTGGACACCGGCACGATTTTTGTCGGGTTCCGGTGCGAGTTTTCTTGGCCCCGCTATATTCACTTGGAGACCCCGACATGAACTGTAGGACCCCAGCGCGATGTTTGGGGTGGGGGGGGGCGGCTCGAATCTCAGGGAATATATTTGGCTTCCTTGCCCCCTACTGTACGTCACTGCGGCCGCTCAACAAGTTTTTCGTTCGTCGGCGCCCTTCAGAGAAACAAGGCGTCCCTTCCCTTTGGAGAGTATTCTTTCGGGACCTCTTCGAACTATTCTTCGGAGCTCGGTTCGATTTTCCGAGATTGGGCGTAATTTTGGGAGACCGAGTTGGATATTTGGAGCCCCGGCGCGATAATTTTGGGGCCCCGCTACGATTCTTCCGGCCCCCTGCGATATTTCCTTCCGGGCTCCAACACGTAAATTTCGGGACTCGACGTGTCTTGGGACTTCCACGCGATTTATGGGCCGCAGAGTGACTTTCAAAGTCGGGATTGATTTTTCGGGGCCCTGGCTTAGTTTTGTTTTTGGGCCAGATGCGACTTTTGCGGGCCCGGCGCGACCTTTTGAGGCTCGCGGTATGGTTTTCAGGGGCCCCAACCCGACTGTGTTTTGTGTCAATGCGATTTGCAGAACCCGGCGCGATTTGTTGGGATCCCTAGCTCGATGTGTCGTTGCCTCGGCATGTTTGGGGGACGCGTTTTGGTGCGGCTTTTCGCGCGATGTTTTGGTTCCCAGAGTGATCTTCCGGGTCCGGATTGATTTTTCGGTGCCCCGGTTTCGTTTTTTAGGGTCTCGATGAGACTTTAGTAGCTACGGCGTGTCCTATTGGACCCGCAGCGTAATCTTCAGGGGTCCGGGCGACACTTTTTGAGCTTCAACTTGATTTGCAGTACCCCAGCCAGACTTTTGGGCCACTGGTGTGATTGTTAGGGGCCCGGCGCAATTTTTCCGAAACCATGCGCAATTCTTGGGGCCCTCGCAACCTCTCAAGGTGAGAATTGCTCTTTTGCCCACCCTCCCCCTTCGGTAAGACGTTTCCCTAATTGAGCTAGATACATGAAACAAACAAAAACAAAAACTGTGCTTTGCTTGAGACATGATTTATCTCATGGCACCCAACTTCACCTCGTGATGTTAACTAGATAGATCACGTCAATAATAACGACGTCGAGAAAATGGGATGTTTTCAGCTGAAGCACAATATCGCGCCCAAAAAAATCAGTGGAAACACCAGAAAGACGTATGTGAACATAAACATGCCGTAGAGGTTGATATCTCATCCATCACAATCGAAACCTCTGATAACCTTCCCCCAGATCTGGTAAGCGCAGCCCTGACCACATATATCTTAAGCATCTTAAATGCGAGCAAACGCCTGTTCAGATAACTTAGGTATAAAAGTAACTGCCGAACTCAAATTTCTGCTCAAAGGGCTATCCGAGGTCATCCAAGAGTTAGGGTCGTTCACGGTCATTGTCCTATGGTAACCTTAGATAACTTTTTCGACTTTGAAACTGTAATATACTCGGCGGCGGTCCGGTACCAACTGGTTTATTGAGCACTCGGGCCACGGGACAACGAATCAGTCGGCATGCCCCGCGGCGGCGGACCGCACGCAGAGGCGGCGTCAGGTACTGAGTGGTGTCACATCGAATGTGGGTCAACACACATCATCACACTTCCACCCCGAATACATACTTCAAAAGCAGAGAGAGCAAAACATACGAAAATTACTTATTTCGCCATGTGAGCAACTCCTAACGTCAAAGCTGCAAACAAAACACAAAAAACGTACTTTACACGTGCAGCATCACATTACGAATACATTAACCAATCGGGCTGCTTCAGCGTTTGTCTGACACGCAAATCATAAGTCCTTGGGGAACCCGGAGCACTGAGTTGTGCCTGAGTCCTCGGGGTACAAACTTCAACCGGCACAGTTGTTGTTGCCAACGCTACCGGCGGCACGAACGGTACAAACAACGGCACAGGAGTCACTGCCGACGGTAGTGGTGAGCTCTTCGCGCTACCAGAGGCGGTACACGTCGGCCGCGGTCTCACCTGATCCAGATGCCTCTGAATCACTGCCATCCTGCAGACGCACAGTTATTTTAAGTCCCGATTTGGCAGTCACGTGACCTGCCAACCAACGTCTCCCTTCCCCACCACGGATACGATCAACAGCTGACACATACACCGGCTGTGCCACCTCAACCGACCGGTCTTGGGTGCCCCTGTCACGTACACTTTTTTGTTTTTCCTGCTGGATTCTCACTTTTCTTTCCAAATCGGGTTTCACCACGTCGAGTGGGGTGCGCACGGGACGACCCAAAAACAACTCAGCTGGGGAGACACTGGTTGTGGAGTGAGGTGTAGCCCGGTAACGGAATAGGAACCGTGAAACCTTTGTCTGAGCACTGCCTGACGTTTGCTTCCGGTAAGACGATTTAAAAGTCTGAACACTTCGCTCACTCAATCCGTTGCTCTTGGGCGACAAGGGTGGGGAAGTCAAGTGGGTTATGCCATTCTTACGGCAAAAAGTCTGAAATTCACCTGACATGAAACACTGGGCACCATCAGATACCAAGAATGTTGGTACTCCCCATGATGCAAAGGACGCTCTCAGAAGCTCCATTGTCCCTAATGAAGTTGCTGTGCGAGAAGGATATATATCCATCCACTTCGAATGGGCATCCGTAATGACCAGAAACATCCACCCATCGATAGGCCCACAATAATCCACATGAACTCGCTGCCACGCTTTCGCAGGCCAGACCCAAGGGTGAATGGGCACTTCAGGTGCACTGGCTCTATGTTCCTGTGACACACCTCAGAGTTTCGTTACTTTCGAGATGTCGTCATCTAACTTTGGCCACCAAACATACATTCTAGCGAAAGATTTTGTGTGTGACTCCCCCACAGTGGCCATCATGTAGTAGCCTGATAATTTGCGGACGGCCCTGGGGCGGAATTACAACACGGGAGCCCCAAAGCAGACAGCCATCCTGTACACTCAGTTCAGATATCCGAGTTTTGTATGGAGCGAACTCGGGTCCCAACAAAACCGATGTCGGCCAACCCTCCCGGACATACTTAGTCACTTGCGACAACATCGGGTCTCCCGCAGTCCACAGGCTAATCTGATCAGCCGTTACAGGATTGAATCCAAGAACTCCATCAAGTGGATTGTCTCAGCAGGCGGAGGGGAGATGGCACAATCAACAGTGTGCCGCAGCGGAAGCCGGCTCAGAGCATCGCAATGTGCCTGCTTTGCAGCCGGCGCATACTCGAGCCTGTAATCATACGCGCTCAGCATGAGCGCCCAACGGACCACGCGCGGCGATGCCATCAGAGGTAGAGGCTTATTTTCACCAAGGAGGCCCAAAAGCGGCTTATGATCAATACGGATAGTGAAAGTTCGGCCAGCCAAATAATAATGGAAGTGTTTCACTCCAGTAAGGACCGCTAGACCCTCTCTGTCAGTCTGGGAGTATTGACGCTCCGTGTCATTCAGAGACCGAGAGTAATAAGCCACAGGCTGCTCCCCATGCTGGAATTGCTGGCTTAAGACACAACCTATTCCGACAGGACTCGCATCACATGCCAAGACTACAGGTCGATTCGGATCAAAATGCGCCAGAACAGGTGGGCTTTTCAGCAGGTGCTTCGCTTCGCAGAAAGCCTGATGCTCAGCCTGAGTCCATTTCCAGGCTTGTCCCCGTTTCAACAGGGTATACAGAGGTGCCAATCTTGTAGACAGCCCTGACAGAAACTTGGAGTAGAAGTTGATCAAGCCTAACCAACTCCTCAGCTCTGCCACGTTGGAGGGAGTGGGTGCGCCCACAATGGCCCCTACCTTCTCAACAGTCGTCTCTATCCCACTGCCGCTGACTTTATGACCCAAATAGGTCACACTCTCAACAGCAAATTTTCACTTCTGTTTGTTGACGCGCAAGCCCGCCCCCTTCAGCCTGCGCAACACTTCACGCAGAGCTTGCAGATGAGACTCTGCTGAGTCACCCGCAACAACGATATCATCTTGAAACACACACACACCCGGAATACCGGACAGGAGGGTATCCATTGTACGCTGGAAGAGACTCGGGGCAGAGGAATATCCGAAACTGAGCCGGGTGGGGCGAAGAACTATGTGTATTTACAGTCAAGTACTCTCGGGACCCATCCTCTACCACGAGTTGATTGTACGCAGACTTCAGGTCTATCTTTGAGAAAACCTTACTGCCCACCAACTTCGATGTCAATTCCTCGACACGGGGGAGCGGATACTGCTCAACAGGTGCAGCCTTGTTTACTGTGAGGCGATAGTCGCCACAGATCCGTACAGTTCTGTCTGCCCGGGGGACCACGACCAACGGCGCTGCCCACCTGGAGTGTGTGATAGGCTCCCAAAGACCCTCCTTAATCTGCTCATCCAACTGCGCGTCGACTTGTTCTCTATAAGCCAGGGGAACTTGCCGAGCCTTAAAGAATCTCGGCTGAACATCTGGATCCACTGAAATCCTAACCTGTTCTCCATTGTAACGGCCCAGGCCATCCTCAAACACTTCAGTAAACTCCCTTAGAGTTTCACTCAGGCCCCCCTTCCCCGACAAATGGCAGATCGAAGGCCAATCGAGTCAGTCGAGGTGAGACAGCCAGTTGCGACCAAACAGCATCGGCCCCTCCCCTTTAACAACAATCAACGGTAACTGACCACACTGATCCCCGTATTTCACTGCCACGACAATCTGGCCACACACGGGCAGAACCTCCCCACTATACGTTCTAAGCGTGGAGTCACAGGGTATTAGTTCAGGTGTATCAGGAGCCCACAGACGCAACAGCTCCTGCTCAGAACACACACTGACCGCAGCCCCAGTATCCACCTCCATACAGGCATCCCTACCATCCAGTGACACTTCAACCATAAGCGGTGGTTTACGTCCACCCCCAGAGAACTGCGAATGCGATCGAAACAAATCGTATGATTGTCGCTCACCGTCACAATGGCGATTCTCACTTGAAGTCAGCTCCATTGCACTGTTGTCCACCGTCTCCCCTGAAACGTGACAGATTTCCTGCGCCTGTACCGCCGCGCGACAAGCTCTCCTGATGTGCCCCTCTCCACCGCATCGGAAACAGCGGCACGCTTTAAAGGGGCACGCAGAAGGTGAGTGTCGGTGGCTGTGACACCGTGCGCACCGATCCAGAAACGCCGGCCCGCTGTGTCTCGGAGCCCTGTCTATTACGCCTCCCCTGCTCTGCCACGGCGCCCGCTGCTCCCCCACTCTGCCGACCCCAGGTCGCGGCTGAAAGGGCCGGGAACCTGAATCCACGCTCTGAATGACGTCACCACCAGTCGGCACGGCGATTGGTTCACAACCACTGAGCCGGCCGATGACGTCACACACGGCAGACTCCCCGCAAAGCCCCGCAGCGCTGGCAGCGGCAGATTCGTGGGCTTGGGCGATGGTGTTCGCTGACTTGAGAGTCAAGCCAGGCTCGCTGAGCAATCTGGTTTGCAGAGGCTGGTTCTGAATACCGCAGAAGAGGCGGTCACGAAGCATCTCTTCCAGAATAGACGGCTCGTAGTTGCAAGACATCGCCAACTTCCGCAACCGAGCCACGTATACTGGCAACTCGCCACGTTCACGGATGCACGAGTTGAAACGGAAGCGGGCAACTATCGATGAATCCGCCGGCTCGAAATGGTCGCAGAGCAGCTTAATCAAACCCTTGTACTACACTTCGTGTACTGACTTCGCGGCAATCAAATCTTCGACCAGGCTAAACGTGCTTGCACCCACAACGCTCAAAAAGATAGCGTGACGTTTCTCCACTTGATCATCATTGATACCATTCGCGACGAAAAACTGTTCGATGCGTCGGCAATGTATACCAAATCTCTCCACTGACACATCAAACTCCGGCGCTTTGCCAATAAACGCCATCACTCGTCTTCACCGTACACAAAGAAAACCGAAACTGACCCACCAAACCTCAGAGACCCGGTCAGTTCACTCACTGGTCGCCATGTAATATACTCGGCGGCGGTCCGGTACCAACTGGTTTATTGAGCACTCGGGCCACGGGACAACGAATCAGTCGGCATGCCCCGCGGCGGCGGACCGCGCGCAGAGGCGGCGTCAGGTACTGAGTGGTGTCACATTGAATGTGGGTCAACACACATCATCACATTCTGCGTCTGATTTTGCGTCTGAAATTCGAATCTACCGGCCAAGGAAAGTGGAAAACGTGAATTTTGAACAAAGCTTCTACGACGGGATGAAGGCGTTGGCCTCAAGTGGCATATTTGATATTACTCATATTTCTGATCGCTTGCCAGACTTATTACTCAAGTGACATACCCTATAGATCACAGCACTACGCACGACACGTCATTAGTCTGGCAGGATCAGAGTAAATACTGTGAAGTATTTCGAACTTATGATAAGTAAATTTATTGAAATGTGTAAACAGCGCGCAAAATGTCTCTACTTGTGACAGAGCGTGATTTTTAAAGCTCATGTTTGAGGTTAATCAATGTATTCATAAAATCATGCTTGGTGTCAGTCGCGAAAGCAAGCTGCACGCTGGTTGTTGTTTTGCTTGTCTGGTCTACTTTTTGCTCTGCTTGGAATGCTCAGGGGGCGCGTATCAAGCCCCTCCCGGGCTCTTTGAAAGTAGCAAGCTGCACAACGCCTGCAAGGGTTGGTGACCTTGCATGGCCAGGACTCTGTGATGAGTTCTAGTTAGAATAAACAAATATGCACACAATTCCGTGAGGTTATTTTTCAAAATAAGTATGATTATGATTATGAACTTAGCAACATACGACTGACATAGTACACAGGAGCAATATTCACCGATAGCATGTGGTTTCGCCTGATGTATGAAATGCCACTTGAATGCCATGGCATTGTGGTTTCACTTATGCCAAAGAAGTCGACCTTCACCATCCGACAATGCGTGATCAAGACAAGTGATGCCACACGGCATACAGAGGCGAGATGTGCATCTCGAACTGAGCTCGGCTGATGCGGCTAATTACGTCAAACGATAGCAGTGTATAAGGTTCAGCAAGCATTGTGAAAGGGTGCAATATAGCAGCATAACGGTGGCTTCCATTGCCAACGTTTTTTGTCACTACAACAGCGTGTGGCCATCAGAAGATGTAGCGCAAAAAAAAACAAAAGCAATTATATCCACAGGTATCTCAACAGTGCTCAGTTTATTACATCATGTGATAGATGATCTATGAATATCATGCAATGCAATTTTTGCCTGAAAAACGCGCTGAGCTCTCATGCACCACTTCGTCAATCCGGACCGTACAGAGAAGGGCAACGGTCACGCATGCCTGGTCATATCTCCGTGACCTGATCTGATGTCGACGTGAAGGTTGATACACCCATAGATAATATTGTGTTTTAGTATCTATGTTATTTTTAGTTGACATAGGTTATCTTAACACGCGCACTGGAGGTGGGGGGCGAAATCCGCCCACCCCTCCGGTTTTTCGCAAATAACTGCAGATTTTACCGGTCGATATACGCGATTTTCGGTGTACCTGCTTAGAAATGAACGGCACATCGTTTAAAGGAAGTAAAATGGAAATCGGCCGAAAATGTTTCAAGTTAGGGGCCGCTAAAGTAAAAAAAATGTTATAGCGCCAGACCACAACAATCGGCGCTGATGCGCTTCCAGTATACTGACAAAAGGGAAGTGTTCTAGGCAACACTAGCGACTTGTTTGATGCATATTGATATGCTGTATAGTTTCAAGGTCATGTTAGGTCACCAAGGTCAAGTCAGGTCCAGTTCATGACAGGTTAATGGAACCAAACTTGATCAACTGGAATGTTGCCATAAATGCACTACTGGTTGTCATTTGTACTGTTTCTCATTGCGTTTCCATACTTTATTCATGTACTTCACTCCCTTCTTCACGAAGCCGATTGCTCCGAGCTGACCGACGGAGCAGTCGGGCGGGCGGCCGGTTCCGGTAACTGGAACAGGTAACTGACCTGATAAAGTGGTGCTATATAGCTGACCTGAGGTCAAATGTTGGGTCTAGCATCTGCATTGCATCATTAGTAATGTCCAAAACATCATTGATGCCCATTTTGGAGCATTTAAACACAATCACAGCGATCCATAACGAAGACAATCCAAGCCACGCAAAACCGGAAAATTTTGCCAATCTGACCTCATATGACCTTTGAAGATATTGACCTAAGGTCACGAAAATTGCACACAATAGAGATCACTACCGTGTCCATCCACCCTGCGAATTTCGTTCCTCCAGCTTTACTATGAGCCGAGATCTTAGGGGGAGCGGAATCCGCCCCCCCCCCTCCAGTGCGCGTAATTATCAGAGGCCCTCCAGGGCGCGTGTTAATGTTAGGAACAGAGAAGATAGAGTTAATGATTGCCCTGACTTTATCTCGTGACCAATTCTGAGGTCATTCACACAAGATGTGCATTTTTGTTGTCATGATATGCCTAGAGGCAAATATACCACTGTTGGCTTATCTTCAAAGTCGGACATGTAAATTTGCAAGCCCCTGCAAGATTGCCTCCTAGACGACACTTTCTTCGAACCGATGACTTGACTTTCACCTCATCTGGTACGGTGCTTCCGGATCACCCAACAAAATATTCGTTGTTGACAAATTATTGTTGTCTCCAAATATTCGTTAGCCTATTATGCCTCAGTGCCCAAGGTTAAAACCGAACAGAGTGACAGAGTCATCAAAATAAAATTAAAGAGAACCAAAGCTCCCTGGATGGCCCCTCCATTCACTCCTGAATTGGTCAACAATGGTATCTCAAATGCAGGCACATCAAGTGCCACAGGCTGCGACCGCATAGCCTACTATCACTTCAGGTACCATGGCCCTAGAGCACTACAGGCACTCACTGATATTTCCGACAGATCATACAACACCGCCACAATTCCTAGCATGTGGAAAGTCGGTACCATCATCCCACTCCTCAAACCAAACAAACATCCCGAAGATCCAACGTCATACCGCCCATTTACACTCCTTCCACGTCCTTCAAATATCCTAGGAAGACTAATGTTAGATCGACTACAACCTCATCTCCCCCTCCAATGTCATCAGCATGGCTTTCGCCCTAAGCACTCAACTGAAACATATCTCAACAAATGTTCGATTTCGCAATCAATGGCATTAATGAACGCAGACCCACAGCTAGTACGCTAGTCACTTCTATAGATGTCAGTAAAGCTTTTGACACTTTCCCCTTATGGCTTCTAAAAGAGAACGTTTCCAACATGACCTCCCTCCCAATGGCAGACATTAAATGGTTATGTAGTTTCATTTCTGACAGAAGAAGCAGAGTAAGATTGGAGAACACATACTCAGGTCTAAAACGCTCCAAAGACGGAGTACCTCAGGGAGCGGTCTCATCACGAACCCTGTTCAATCTCTTCGTGGCTGATGCTTCCACCCCACACGGAAATTCTCTCCTCCTATCCTATGCAGACGATTTTTCCGTAATTGCCAAAGACCCGAAACTGAACCGAAGAGTTAAGAAATTGCAGTGCGATGTGAATATTGTAGGAAAGTCCTATATTGGCACGCGAAAGTCTAGCAACCTCGTCGTCTCGATAACCCCGGTCACGAAAGCACCAGTTCCTTTAGCTGCTTTGTATTGCCTGCAGCACTCGCACGATCACACGAGACAGACAGACGGAGTACAGAACTTTCTCCTCTGAAGGTAAGCCGTGATACTGCCTTTCCTATGAATTTAGAAGCCGAATTTAGTTGGGAAGCGCGCGCGTAGCAGCGGTCCACTCGCAGCGAGAATCCAAGCCCGACTGTCTGGCCGCAGCTGGGCGCTGGCCACGGCTGAATACCCCCGGTCGCTGATTGGTCGTTGAGCCAGAACCGCCCATTTACGTCACATCCATGATCTAGAAGCTTCGTCGGAAGTGGGCTTACATTTAGTGAAGGGTACTATGTGATATTTACGGTACACTCTTTACAGTTACAATTACGGTACAGTTTTACAATCGGAAGGCTTACGGGAGTATACCAATTACGGTTACGGGACAGCCAAACGTATAACCTTATGTGAACTGGGTTTGGTACCGGCTGCACAGTATTGAGGTCACATCTCTGACGCCCGGCGCCGGAGAGGGCGGGGAAGGTGCAAGGTCCCTTGAACGGCCCCGTTGGAGCGGTGGCTGCTTACGTCGGCATCAGACAGGCGAACGCCAGTCTAGGTGCCTGAGACTTGTCGCGCCAGGAACGAAGGGGGAAGGGGGCTGTATTTATGGTATCAAGACGCTCAAAAAACTAACTCTCTTACAATATACTTGCATCCTGGTTCAAAAGCAAACGTTAAAAAATATATGAAGCAAAGTCAGCAGTGTCCGTCATGACGTCAGACAGCCATCAACACAACTAACAACCGATCATCAAAATCAATAATGTCCCTCTAAAAGTGGAGAAAAATCCAAAAATATTGGTCTACCATTCGACCCCCTCTAAAATTAAATACCCACATCGACAACATCAAGAAAAAGCCGAAATATAATGCAGCATAATGATACCACTCTAAGGCACAGAGCTCGGTGACGACAATGAAACTCTGACACATTTCTACAAAACTTTCATTCGTCCAACGATCAACTACGCATGTACTTCATGGACCCCTCAAATTTCAGACACGAGCGTCGAAAAACTACCGATAGTCCCGACAAAAGTACCCTTTCTCGATGAATTTAGGGTTAAGCTCCGAGCATGCTCTCTAACATGTCGAAATCGAAGTATATTTTTGAAATCCCCAAGCCATGTTTTGGATCCGTCCATGACCTGAGTCGGCATCAACTGGGTCAACATGAACTGAGTCAAACGTGGCTGCCCGACAGCAATGAGGCGCTTGACGACGGTTTGGCTGCGGGTGTCGACAGGTGTGCTGGCTGTCATGGCGTTATTCTCGGCACTGGGGGTGATATCCACCGTCGTCCTCGTCGTTGGCCTCATCAAGGTAAGAAGAACTGATCGCTTGTGAGCTGCGGCGTTCAAAATGCGACACCAGAGCGCATACGAGCCGACGTCAAGGACGTGTGTTTGTTGAAGATATCGGTAGGTAATGTGCGGAATGTTCCGAATAAGTTAGCGTCATGAGGGTGCAATGCGCTATGGTGAACGCGAGCTCACATGGTGAACTACCTTCCAAACCGGAGCCAGATACGATGAAGTCTAGTTTTGACACAATTTGTCACGGCAGTAAGACTACGTGCATTTCGATGTATATTTTCGCATGGAACCTGTGATATTTACGTACTGTTTTTGACATTCATCGGCAAAGTATGTGCTTGCTTAGCAAATATCACCATCTTGTGTCACGTTTTCACTCGTCGCTTGCGTGACGTCACGTTCGCCAGGATGAGTGGACACCAGAGCCTTCAGACGGGTTCTCACTCAATATGCAACTGTGTCATTGGCAGGCAGTCATTTACAATGAGTTGTTTTCACGGCATTCGACCGTGAGCGTTGAGCGACGCAGTATGGGGGCTTTGATGCAGTGTAGTTGCTTTTCAAAATTTTTAGATTTAGCAACGTGTCCGGTGTTTGGTGCGAGGGAACTTAAATGCGAGGGAACGTAAATATAAAATATAGTCAAGTGAGATCGTGGGGAAGCATGCTCTAGGAATCTGAAGGTAACCACACACATCCCAGGGTGATCTGGTGGTAACCATACCCTAGGAATCTGAAGGTGACCACACACATCCCGAGGTGATCTGGTGGTAACTATATCCCTAGGAATCTGAAGGTAACCACACATATCCCGAGGTGATCTGGTGGTAACCATACCCTAGGAATCTGAAGGTAACCACACATATCCCGAGGTGATCTGGTGGTAACCATACCCTAGGAATCTGAAGGTAACCACACATATCCCGAGGTGATCTGGTGGTAACCATACCCTAGGAATCTGAAGGTGACCACACATATCCCGAGGTGATCTGGTGGTAACCATACCCAGGATGATTATCCAACAACAATTGATGTTATTAATGCCGTGGGCTTGTTTCCACATGTGATTTGCTTATGAAAAGTGTTTCAATGTGCATCTAAAAACCGTATTGATACCTGGTTTGACTCGCCCAAGATCCAGTATCCTAACCGTATTCCTGTCAGTGGATACTGACTCCCCCCCTGTGTGTGGTATACTGGCCCAGCACCACGGGTGTATCAGTCGAGAGGGATCGGGTTACCGTCGCCCCGGATGTGTGTGGTATACTGGCCCAGCACCACGGGTGTATCAGTCGAGAGGGAGCGGGTTACCGTCGCCCCTGGTATGCGAGGTACAACACTGGCCCAGCACCACGGGTGTATCAGTGGAGAGGGAGCGGGTTACCGTCGCCCCGGATGTATGTGGTATACTGGCCCAGCACCACGGGTGTATCAGTCGAGAGGGATCGGGTTACCGTCGGGGGTGTGTGTGGTATACTGGCCCAGCACCACGGGTGTATCAGTGGAGAGGGATCGGGTTACCGTCGCCCCGGATGTGTGTGGTATACTGGCCCAGCACCACGGGTGTATCAGTCGAGAGGGATCGGGTTACCGTCGCACCGGATGTGTGTGGTATACTGGCCCAGCACCACGGGTGTATCAGTCGAGAGGGATCGGGTTACCGTCGCCCCGGATGTGTGTGGTATACTGGCCCAGCACCACGGGTGTATCAGTCGAGAGGGAGCGGGTTACCGTCGCCCCTGGTATGCGAGGTACAACACTGGCCCAGCACCACGGGTGTATCAGTGGAGAGGGAGCGGGTTACCGTCGCCCCGGATGTATGTGGTATACTGGCCCAGCACCACGGGTGTATCAGTCGAGAGGGATCGGGTTACCGTCGGGGGTGTGTGTGGTATACTGGCCCAGCACCACGGGTGTATCAGTGGAGAGGGATCGGGTTACCGTCGCCCCGGATGTGTGTGGTATACTGGCCCAGCACCACGGGTGTATCAGTCGAGAGGGATCGGGTTACCGTCGCACCGGATGTGTGTGGTATACTGGCCCAGCACCACGGGTGTATCAGTGGAGAGGGATCGGGTTACCGTCGCCCCGGATGTGTGTGGTATACTGGCCCAGCACCACGGGTGTATCAGTCGAGAGGGAGCGGGTTACCGTCGCCCCGGGTATGCATGCGAGGTACAACACTGGCCCAGCACCACGGGTGTATCAGTGGAGAGGGATCGGGTTACCGTCGCCCCGGATGTGTGTGGTATACTGGCCCAGCACCACGGGTGTATCAGTGGAGAGGGAGCGGGTTACCGTCGCCCCGGATGTGTGTGGTATACTGGCCCAGCACCACGGGTGTATCAGTCGAGAGGGAGCGCGTTACCGTCGGAGGTGTGCGGACCGCCGGCCTTGTCTACTTTATTTTTGAAAGCAGGATAGCGCATTCAAGCACTCCTGCTGACGTGCGATGGCTGAGTGTGCTTTGATAACAATTATTTATATGTTATGTGGTTGATAATTTCGTAATATATTGATGCAGTCAAGCGTGAAAGTTAGGAAAGTGGGTGAAAGATGCATAAATCTGACAAAGCAGTGGAAATAACCCTGTCTGACATTCGTACCAGCATATGGATGGATGAGGTGTGCTGGGACGAGTTGTCTGACCTCGGTCGATGTCGGCAAATAATTATTTGTACGGAGTTATCAGCCACGTACCTTTCGAAAACTGTACCAGCACCACGGGAGAATCACTCGACGAGAGCTTATCTTATCAGAGAGGGAGCGACTCACTGTGGTCCCGGATGTGAGCTGTGTGCCGACCCTGTCTATCACAGTGCCTTACGTAGAGATGAGGCATCAGTGCAGCCTATAATTTGGTGGAGAGCTAGTAGTTCTTGTCAAGGACAGCTCGTCCTTCAGTTCTGGTTACGGAGGGCCAGATATCCCACCATGAATAAACGTGGTTGTGGCAGTGCAGTTGGTGGCGGCGGCGGCGATAGCGGTGGCGGTGCCGGTGGCAGTGGCGGTGGTGATGGCGGTAGCGGTGGCAGTGGCGGTGGTGATGGCAGCAGTCGTACAGCAATGCGAATGGAGCCAGGCAACCAGGACAGCAGCACAACGGCACGGCCACCACCTGCGTCAGCAGCCTTCGGAGAGCCCTCGCCGGCCAGCACTGGATTGCCCGTTTCCATTTGCGGGACATTGCGGGCCAACATAAATGTACCGCCAGTCTTTGGAACGTTCAAACCAGATCTAAATCCGCCGACAGTCATCAGTGCGGCCATCACAGCCAGGATGATGTCACCGTCAGCTGACGATAGAGTTTCCGCGTCGGGCGGCGCCGGACCACCGACCGGTGACGTCAGCGTCAGCGCCGGACCGCCGACCGGTGACGTCAGCGTCAGCGCCGGACCACCGACCGGTGACGTCAGCGTCAGCGCCGGACCGCCGACCGGTGACGTCAGCGTCAGCGCCGGACCACCGACCGGTGACGTCAGCTTCAGCGCCGGACCACCGACCGGTGACGTCAGCTTCAGCGCCGGACCACCGACCGGTGACGTCAGCGTCAGCGCCGGACCGCCGACCGGTGACGTCAGCGTCAGCGCCGGACCACCGACCGGTGACGTCAGCTTCAGCGCCGGACCACCGACCGGTGACGTCAGAGTCAGCGCCGAACCACCGACCGGTGACGTCAGCGTCAGCGCCGAACCACCGACCGGTGACGTCAGAGTCAGCACCGGACCACCGACCGGTGACGTCAGTGTCAGCACCGGACCACCGACCGGTGACGTCAGCGTCAGCGTCGGACCACCGACCGGTGACGTCACAGTCAGTGCCGGCCGGCCGGCAGATGGACGTCTGCACGTGCGGCCGTCCGAGCGTCTGCATGGCTCCACTGACTACGCCTACCGGATGATGTCGCGGCCGCGCGGTCTGGCGCTGATCATCAGCAACGTCCACTTCCAGAATCCGCTCGTGCACCCGGATCGTATCGGTGGCGACAAGGACGAGCGGGCGCTGGGCGGGCTGCTGACTGAGATCGCCTTCCAGGTGGAGACGAGGCAAAATCTCGACCGCGACGGCATGCGCGCCGCCATCGCCGCTTTCGTGCGACGCCAGGAGCACGATGTGGCTGACTGTGCCGTGCTGGCCATCATGACACACGGCGAAGAAGCCGGACTGTGCGGCGTGGACTCGGAGCTGATAACTGAAGAGGAGGTGATCGCGCTCTTCAGCAACCCGTCGGCGCCGCTGCTGGCCGACAAACCCAAGTGGTTGATATTGCAGGCGTGTCGAGGGCTGAAACTGAACCGAGCGTTCGATCTTTCTGGTGGTCACAAACTTCAATCCGCCCCATTGCATATCACGGGGATGGGGAGGAGGATGCAGGAGGTCAGCGATATCTTCCTCACCTATTCCACCATTCCCGGCTACGTGTCCCGGCGGGACGTGGACAGAGGCTCTTGGCTGGTGCAGGCGCTCTGCGAGGTGTTTACCGAATGGGCCCATTGTCAGCACCTCAGCGATTTGCACTTTCTGGTGCAGCGCCACATAAACACGATGCCAGCTGATGACGACCTGATACAGACCGTGGAGTTCTCGATCCGTGGCTGCACCAAAAGGCTCTATTTCAACCCGGGCCTGTAGAAGCGTTGTACGTATATTTATCTTGGATTCGAGTCGGCGCACTTGCCCTGAATGTGTTTCGAGTCAATATCTAAATAATAGCATAAGCGGACTACTTAACCTTCGGCCTCGTATTAATTTGTGCTTCTGTGTAATTTCAAATATTTTGAACCCTTCAACGAGCACCCTACTTATTAGGTACATGTCGATTACGTTTAAATAATTGTGAGGGAAAGAAAAACAATCATTGAGGGATCCAAGAACGATGGATCCAAGAATGATGGGGGAGTCAATGCTGAAGGATATGTTGTAGTCCTCGATTTGAATAGCCATGTGTGCAATGCTCACTTCAAATGTTTTTTCTTCTCGGATATATGCCTGGATTTTGACAAACCTAATTATTGATGCTGCTTTGATTCAGCATCGGCCAATTCGGAGAGCAGAGCTGATACACGATTCGGTCCTCCGTCACCCCTGGATCCATCAGTACAAGCAGTCACTGTTCATGTGCATACATCTCCTTAGTCAATTTGGATGTCTTTGAAGAGCAGCCTATGTGCTTGTTACATTAATATATTACAAAATCCGCCACTCGGCTTGGCCGTGAGATAGCTTTAGTTGCATCGATATTGTAGAGCAAGGGCTCAAAATGCGGTGCGTCAAATATCTCTATGTGGACAGATCCTGTAGAATACATGACAACCCGAAACCAATTACTCGCTGTGGTGAGGATTTCATCCACTCTGTGTGGCTTTACAAACAGTTGTGGTTCGCAAATGCAGAGGTCGTAAATCCTGGTAGCCTAGCTACGACGTTGATGACAGAAGTTGCTCTTCAGGAAGATCGCTTGGAGACAAAATGAGCAAACCCTCTCATCATATTATCGCAACAGCATGACTGGAATCATTCTAGCATGGCTTTTATGCAGAAAGCAGCAATTGTTGGTATGCCGCTATTTTCAGATTCTTATTTGCCTAAGCTATGCTTCAATATGCTAAGTAACTTCCCTTATGATGAGCCTCAACAACTGGTGGTGTTCGTCTAAGCCCACGGGTGTCTCCCGCCACGTTCATATCTTGGCGGTTACCGCCAGTTTGAGACATCCCCGGCAAGGGTGTCGATTTTTGAAAAACATTGGGGGGGGCGAAGTGTCAGCGTACTTAACCCCCCCCCCCCCTTCCCCCGCCAATCAAAAACTCATTGGATTTTGCCCACTATATCCTCAGACCTCAATACTTCGGATTTTTTTTATTTGACGATGTGTATGCTTATGTTTATTCAGCATCCTCGCCAACGAGCAAAATCGCCCAGTACTAGGTGAAGTGACATAAGCAAAAGAGCAGTATACAGCACATGTCGACATAAAAACTTAGCATAGCAGTCATAGCATGCGACTACCGTGTCATACAGTGTACTCGCCCGTACCATATGGCGCAGCCAAGAGCAAGAGTAGGACACACTGGGTAAATGCCTTTCCGGTCACGGCCAAGGAGTCCGAAGATGTCAGCCAAGGAGATTCCCAGAAGTGCCATCCGACGGTTTTGAAATGAATGTGTCGGCTCGAATCGTTTCTTTGCTAGAATCGGAAGTAAAAAGTACAAAACTTCGGAAAGTAGGAATAATGTCAAAATTCAACACAGTTTTCAAATCGGTGGAATTGGAATGGGCCCCGCACCAGGTGTGTCGCAACAGGAGCATTTTCACTGCAACCCTGTTAGTACTTGTAATCCTTTCCTTCTAAAGGGTAGTGCGGATTTTTATATACCTTTGGTGGCGCTTGGACCCCACGATATTTGCCTTCTTGATCTCATTCACCAATTTGATTTCTAATTCCCCTTCAAATTGACTTGGGATGAACCAAGGAGGATAATATTCCAAAATCTCCAAAATGCCACCATTCGCAGTAATTGCAGCATAGTAGCACCAAATCCAGATCATACTGTTCCTTCATCAAATCAAATAACTCTGCTTTCCCAAAATTTCAATCAAGGTCAAGGTTACTAAACGGAGGTCAGGTCAAAATATCTCTTCTTATCGCAGTAAGGTGAAAACTTTTCGTGCAAAACATGATATAAGATTGATATAGACATTCTGCTTACAAATATGTGACAAGGTCAATGGTGTTAGGTCAGGTCAAGTATTATGGATATTCTACACTGCCGTCTTGTGTGTGGAGTTAGGATTTTTGTGCGCGTCCGCTGCCTTGGCGACATTGCGGCCGCAATGTCGTCTTATGTCGAATGCTACTGTTCCTTGTGAATTGAAATTTTAATTCGGTTTTAGAGCCACCGAAGTAGTACACCATGACATTGTGTGAACAAACAATTATCTGAGATGACCCGACTTCGTGTTTCGGGACCTTATTATATAAAGCAAATATAAAGCATATAAAGCTAAAGAGCAAATATAAAGAGGTGCAAAATGTCTGACACTGGAAACACATGGCAGACGTAAGGAGTCTTCATATAGGTGCGAGGGACACGAATAAGGCCAGAAGGGTGCCGCACCCAAAAGCATTTCTGGCCGCGCTGCTGTCAGTACCTGTAATCAATACCCTAGTGAAAGTAAGTCAGTCTCGCTGCTGACAAAATTTGCTTTTCTGATGGCATCAATATCCATCGATCGAAATGCACAACAAGAGCAGCCATGTCTCAATCAGATTCAATGTCTGTGACGAATGTGAAATATTCATGCATGGGTGACATTGGTACCTATTAATGGTAAGGTGAACGGTAGAATGCGGAGAAAGTGACAACTAGTGCACACAAAGCTGCTCGGAAAGATGATGCAAAGCCGTGACTAATCCCACACCGTTCACTGTGACTGACCAGCGCCGTGGAGGACGCACCGTCTACCAGGGTTGGATTTGTACTTTGCAATCCTGGACGAGGAGAGGACAATTTCTGAGTGATGGAATACGGAGAGGATATTTTCCCTCAAACCTTGGCATCAGAATCTCACTTTGAAGCTTCAGGTGAATCTTGAGCACTTTACCACGGGGCAATTAATTGTCGAACAACACCATCAGACGTCCAAATTGAAAACACATGGAGGAAACAACATGGAGGATAATTTTGTGAAGAGGATAATGCTGTGGATGGAAAAATCCAGGAAAAACCAGTTATTTTTCGACCCTGACGTCCACTGTGGCGGGCCAGGGTCGCAGAGCACACCGTCCACTGTGGCGGACCCGGGCTGTGCCGAGCACACCTTCTACTATGGCGGACCAGAGCCGCGAAGCACACCATCCACTCTGGGGGACCGGTGCCACGGAGCACATGGTTCACCATAACGGACCGGAGCCGCGGAGCACACCGTCCACTGTGGCGGACCAGGGCCGCGGAGTATATCATCAACTCTGGAAAACCAGGATCGCGAAGTACACCGTGCACTGTGGTGGACCGGGGCCGTGGGGCACACCTACTATGACGGACTAGGGCCGCGAAGCATAGCATCCACTGTGGCGGATCAGGACCGCGGAGTACATCATCTACTGTGGTGGATCAGGGTCGCCGAGCAAGCCGACCACTGTGGCGGATCAGGGCCGTGGAGTACACCGTCCATTGTAACGGACCGGGGCCGCGGAGCACACTGTCCACTGTGGCGGATCAGAGCCGTGAAGTACACCGTCCATTGTAACGGACCGAGGCTGCGGAGCACACCGTCCACTGTGGCGGACCGGGGCCGCGGAGTACACCGTCCATTGCGGCGGATTATAGCTATCAACAGGTCAAATTATGTCATGCCATGGCAGTGGCATACCTAGGATTTGCGAGAGGGGGCAAACTTATTTGGAAGGTGACCTGACCTACTCCCGTTAAAAAGTCTCCGGATTTCCACCACAAAAAATGGAAAATTGGTTCTTTATATTTTTGTTATATAATAATTAGTGACCAAATTAACTGTCCTGTGGAGGGGGCCAAATCTACCATCATTATTTCTGAATCACCGGATTTCAACCCTAACTCCTCCCCATCCCGTTTGAAGATTTTTATTTTGGTATCCCTTGAAAAGTCACCTCACACTGCTAAAATTACACCTGAACAAATTACTCAAAAATATAAAATGTGCCAATATCAGGCATTCCAATTAATAACGCCCGTTCGCCAAAACGCCAACGTTCGTGCACGTGTACACCCGCCTTGCGCAGTCGACGCATTCGCCACTCTACGTGCGCTTCTCCGGTTTCTGCTAGGTCTCCCCACGTTTTGCTAATTACTGTCACGTGATAGTCTTGTGCCACATTTTACATGTGGAATGCTTGATAATGCGGCTCACTGGACGAAAAAAGTCGATCAATTCAATTCGATGTATTAGTTCTCTTCTTCCCACATTTTCTCGTGATTAAGAAATCCGGAGACACACTGACCTTTGATGCACCTCATCTCTTTGGTTAAATAAGCTCCCATATTGGCTACCGAGCCGTGACCCTAGCTAGGTGTTCTTTTTTTACCCGTTGCATTTTCTTCTTCTATGGATGTGTTTTAGGGCTCCAGCCAATTTGTGTTAGGGGCTCGGCACATGCTTGAGACCGGGCTCTTTTTTACAGCTTTGTTGCTGTTTTATACACCGATGATGTTTTAGAGGTATCGGCGCGCTTTCGAAGACGCCGATGTGTTTAATTAGTGCCCGGTCTGTTTGTTCCTTGTTTATGATCAATTCCTTTTTTGAGGGCCCAGCCTGTTCTTGAGGCCCCGTGTGGTCTAATGACCCTGGTGTGCCTTGAGGGCCTCCGTTATGTTTTTATTTAGCGCTCTCCGTGTGTTTATTTAGAGCTGCAGCGCATATTTGAATGCCCTGTCGCTTTTTGCGAAACTCGGTACGCGTTGGATTACCAACATTACATTTTGGGACTACCGACGGAATTTTGGGTCCCGAACGCGATATTTGGGGGCCCCGTGGTCACTTGTTCGGATCTCAAGCGCGAGCTTTAGTGGCTAGGACACGCTTTTGTGGGCCCAACACGTTTTGTGGGCTTTCGGAGCGGTTATTTGGACCCAGTGATTTTCCTTGTCGGGACTGTTTTTCGTTTCCCCGGCTTCATTTGCTGGGTGATCACAATGAGACCTTTGGAGCCCCGGTGCCCCCGGTGACATGTCATGACTCTGGCGTGATTGTCAGGGACCCGAACGAGAATTCTTGGTATCCCTAGGTTCAGCGTGACTTTCCGGGGCCCCGGGCCCGTCAGTTTGTGGCATCCGTCGTGATTTTCTTGAACCCCAGCACGACTCTTTTGAGCCCCCAGCGTGATTTTCAGGGGCCCAGGCGGGAACTTTTGAGGCCCCAGCTTCATTTTCAGAATTCCCTGCGCGACTTTTTAGCCCACAATGTGATTTTTCGGGGCTCCGGTACGATTATTTGGCATAACATAGCAACATAACATAACATAAACATAAATGTTTTTTTTTAATGCAACAAAACCTAACCTAACCTAGCCTAACCTATCTTTTGAGAACAAAAAAATTAAAAAATACAAATGTCAATTTATTTATTTTCTCAAAATTCTCAACCTTAAAAAAGAAACCTAACCCAGCCTAAACTAACCAAAGCTGCTTTTGAAGAAAAATAATATTTTTTATGAACATGTTTGCCAATTTTGGGGGGAAACTTTTGGGTATTATTGTGCTTTAAGGTGGGAACAAGAAAAGTTGTATGGGCGCTGTATGACCAACGTAGTCAATGCGGCCGAAAGCCCAAATAACCAACCAACCAACCAATAAAAGTTTTTACACACCTTTGTCACCATAAAGCAAACAAATTGGTTAGGTTTGGTTAGGGTAGGTTAGTTTAGGTTTTTTAAGTTGGAAAATTTTTCTATTTTTTTTCCTCAAATTAAAATAAAATGAATTTAATTTGCACCGAAAATAAGTGGTCCCATCATCTTAGTAACCGTAATGAACATGGTATTCTGAAGAAAAATTTTGCAAAAAATCACCTTAAATTACAAATTTACCAATCATTTTTTATTCAACAGCCACTTATGATAGGTTAGGTTTGGCTGGGTTAGGTTCTTTAAACTTCGAAAATGGAAAATTTAAAAATGCTTTTACTGTCTCATGCGCATTGAAATTGAAACACGCCTGATGCTACCAATTTCTGCAATATAAGAGGAAAAAAACTATGACATCACCAAAGCTTGATGGCGAACTTTGGTGTACCTTCTAAGGTAATAGTTAATAGTATCGTGGGAGGCGTAATGCGCGCTACCAGACACTGGTCTTGTATGACTCTATAAAGTTTGTTTCGGAAGTCATGTGTGGCCACAGCTTAATACCCATTGCTTTGTTCAGGAATATCAATTATAATGAGGTGTCTATACGGCTTCTTGCTGACTTTTCTCTCATGTTTTCATAGGCTGGCAGATTGGCTCACACGTGGCTTTTGTTGGTTCAGTTTGAGATTTGGTTGCCCCATATCAATATTGAATGCATGCAAATTGTCATTGGGCATGTAGGTAGGTACCTTGGTAAATATCAAGCTGATGGTGTGATGGGTAGGTTGCTGAAGATAATTCCAGTTTGTATATCCATAATCTCAATGATAACCATGATTTTCATGCAAGTTTGACAATGACTGGAAATTGAGAATGGAATTAATCATGTTCAAGCTCCATATGCATGTGGTTTTGCCATTGGTGGTGTATACAAGCATCAGTATGACCATGTAATTGTTGTTTAGTTGCTTAGCAGATTTTTTCTCAGATAATGTGGTTTAAAATGCATCAGCATCGCTAATGTCAACATTTTATGATGTAAGCTGTACTTCCACGGTGGAGGGAAATCCAGCTATTTTATTTGTTTTTCGCACTCAATTTTACATTTTTCAGCAAAAGGTGGAGGGTCAGTCCACTATCTAATCCAAATCTGTTTTTTCAGTACAAAATGTGCTGGTTAACATTAATGTTTCTACTTAGCATGGTGTTTTTCATTTTTTCCCTTTAGCTTTCTTATCAGCATAAAATAGCATAGGTTATTGGGGGGGGCAAATCAACATTGGGGTCCAAGATCAAACGGAAAATACAAATGGAATGGCCTGCGATGTTACCTTACATTGGAATAGATCCAAGTTCCAATTTCGTATCCTCTGTTCATTAGGATTTGGAAGTTATATCAATTTGAAATCTAATTTACATGCTTTCCGTAATGCCTAAAATAAAGTTAGACACTGCATTGACAGAGACTGCCGGTGCAAAAGTATGCAATAAGGCAGGATGAGAAGCATTAAATCATACCTAGTTCATCGCGTAGTGTTTGAGAAGCCCATGCATATAGAGACACACACACACACACACACATATATATATATATATATATATATATATATATATATATATATATATATGTATATATATATATATATATTTATATATTACTCTTATATCTCTATCTGTCACCTTCTTATAAGGTCGCACTCTTCACGCGGGACCAAATGCAACCTTTTTGGAGCCAGAGCTAGGAGTTCCACAATTATCAATGTACCCATCCATGAGCCTCGAGTTGCATTACCATAGCAGTACCCGTACCCCACCCAGCCAGGAGTTCCAACATCTTCACAGTACACATCCATAAGTCCCGAGCTGCATAAGCACGGCAGTACCTGTACACGTACACGGGTTTTAGTTCCATAATTAAGATGGGATCAGCATAGGAAACCTGTTCGTGTGTTTGTAGGATCGAACAGCAGGAATTAGCTCAGCTACCGTGTGATGCGAAACATCTTCATGCGCCTCTCACCACGTGATGCGACGCTCGATGAGACTGCACCAATGACGCACTGCTTAAATGGACAAGCAATTGTGGCTTGTTGCCAGATGCGTTGCCAAGGGGGAAGGTGTTGGCCTGGATCCCTGAACAGTTACACCAGATCGAACAATAAAGTTTTGGATCTGTGTCACGAATGAACAGAAATTTTCGGCGCGCCGAAAGCAATCTTGGTTCCGTGTGATTTGTGTGAGCCTGGCACTCTCTTAAGAAAATCCTTTCTGCGCCCCCGCTTTGTGCGTACAAATATGATTTACAAAAGATACGCTGATGGAGTGTGCATTGAGACCAGGATATTGAGACAGGACAAGGCGATAGGGCGAGTGAGTTCATCTAGGGCAGTCGGAGTCGACCGAGTCCCTCTTCAAGCCATCAAAAAATGCTTCGCTGCAATCGGCCCATATCTGCTTCATCTCATCAACTGTTCTATTGTCACACAGAACATGCCCACTGCATGGAAAGTCGCCCGTATGACGACCATTTTTTAAAGTTAGACGATCGTTCTGATCTTTGCAATTTTAGGCCAATCTCAATTCTGTCTGCACTCTCCAAAATCGCGAAAAATATCTCCATGCAATTGGTGTCATACTTGCTTGACAATCCTTAGGCGTCAGACGCAATGCTAATGCGGACATCATGGGGATCTCCAGTGAAGAAAGAAAACAGGTAGGTTCCTTATGCCATTCAAGAACTCTGAAATATGCGCCCGCGACAAGCGCGCCCGGATGCTCACTAGTGTGTGCGCGAAGAATGTAGTTACAATTCATGAGACTCCGTCTCCATAAGATATGATGCGAAGTGCAGTTAGGAAAGTTAACTTGCCGTCAGACTTCAATTTCATTTCCGCTTACAATGATATATTGCGTATATTGTTACTTTGCGTATTGTCTTCTGGAGCTATAGTCCACCATAGACGGCGGGCCGCCGGCGGCGACGCCTGCTGCTTGCGGCCCGACCCCACCGCCCGCCATTCATAATATAGCGGGGCGCGGAACCATTCCCTGAATGTTAATGGGCCCAAACGCCAAAGTTACAGGAAGATTTTCATATTTAAAACGATGGGTCATGTGCCTGGCATGTGTTCCGCCACCATTGGAGTTGAGGCCGACAGGTTTTCTCGATTTTGTTGAAGAACATTACGCGCTTATGGGCGTTGAATGGAAAGAATGCATCTACAACCGTGAGTTTCTCCTACATCATTTTGGCGTGGCAGAGCCGATGTTGCTTAGTATTGTTGAAGGGTGGAACTTTACTTTTTGTCGTTCCACCGCTCGGCGGCCCTACGGATCCTCTGGGTCGCAACCGTCGGCGCTTGACGTGCATCGAGCCATGCCAGAATCTCAATAATGCCGGAAAGCTTCATGCCAAAAAGTAAACAATGACGGGGTTAGGTATCCATAAAAGTAATCAAGTATAGCATCAGAAGGCAGGTGATTTTATGCCGGTTTATTTAAGACCATTGTAAATTTATTCGCTAATGTAAAACATCTGATATACAATTAAACGGAATACAATGTGATGATTCGAGACAGAAATCCTGAAATTCAGTCCAAAAATGACCGGGTTGGATATCTATCAAAGTAGTCGAGCATGGCATCAGAAAGCAGCTAATTATATGTCGGTTTATTTGAAACCATGGGAAATGAATTCGCTAATGTAGAACATTTTATGTACAATTTAGAGTAATACAATGTGGTAATTCGAGACACAAATCCTGGAATTGAGTGCAATAATGACAGGGTTAGACATTTACAAAAGTAGAGGAGTATGGCATCAGAAGGCAGCTGACTTATGCTGGTTTATTTGATACCATTGGAAATTAATTCGGTAATGCAGAACATCTCATATACAAATTAAAGGAATACAGTGTGATATTTTGGGACAAAAATTATGGAGTTAAGTGCAAAAGTGACAGGGTTAGGCCGTCATGAAAGTTATTCAAGATGATATAAAAATGTAGCACGATCGATTTTCGTTTAGTTAAGAGCATAGCAAATTGTCAGCACATCACACCGAAGATGCATGACGCGTTTTTATTACAAGATGTTCAGTGGCCAATTGCTCCCATTTAACTGTAAGGGCAAAGTGACAGGGGGTAATTAATGATTTGATTTGATAATAAAACGAACTACACATCATTAGAGAGCTTGTTTCAATGTTGTTGAAATTCGACCATTGGAGATTACTTGTACCTCCTCTAGAAATTAGAATATGGCATTCATCATAGCAAGCCCACTCTGGTGGTGTTCACACCACCAGAGGTGTACACAAGATAACCATGAAGTGAACTTCCTTTATACGATTCTAGGACAAATATACGTAGTGGCAAATGTACGCATGGCAAATGTACGTAAGCAAATGTACGTAAGCAAATACTTATGGCAGATGTACGTAAGCGCAGATGTACGAAAGAGCAAAAGTACGTATGGCAATTGTACGTAAGAGCAAATGTACATTTGGCAAAAGTACGTAAGCAAATGTACGCAAGCGCAAACGTGCATAAGCGCAAAAGTACGTAAGCGCAAATATACGTATGCGCAAATGTACGTATGTGCAAATGTACGCATGTGGAAATGTACGTATGGCAGATGTACGTACGCAAATGTACGTAAGCAAATGTACTAAGCGCAAATGTACGTTAGCGAAGAAGTGCGTATGCACAAATGTACGTAAGCGCAAATGTACGCATGCACAAAAGTCTGCAAGCGCAAATGTACGTAAGTGCAAATGTACGTAAGCGCAAAAGTACGTAAGTGCAAATGTATGTATGCGCAAGTGTACGTAAGCGCAAATGTATGTAAACGTAAAAGAATGTAAGAGCAATTGTACGTAAACGTAAAAGTATGTAAGAGCAAATGTACGTATGAGGAAATGTATGTACATTTACGTATACGTACCTTTACACCTACGCACTTTTGCGCATACGTACATTTGCGCTTACGTACATTTTTGCTTACGTACCTTTTCGCTGATGTACTTTTGCGCTTACATACTTTTGCGCTTACCTACATTTGCGCATACGTACATTTCTCATACGTATATTTGCGCTTAAGTACATTTGAAATAGGCGTACATCTGCACTTACGTACAATTGCCATCAGTACATCTTCGCTTGCGCACATTTGCTTACGTACATTTGCGTACGTACATCTGTCATGCGTACATTTGCTTTACGTACATTTGTCCGGTTCCGCTTACTTACATTTTTGCTTTTGCTTTTGCTTTTGCGTTTGCTTACTTACATTTGCGCTTACATACTTTTGCGCATACGTACTTTTGCGCATACGTACATTTGGGCATACGTACATTTGCGCTTACGTACATTTGCGCTTACGTACTTTTGCTCTTACGTACTTTTGCGGTTACGTACATTTGCGTATACGTATATTTGCGCTTACGTAAATTTGCGCATACGTACATTTGCGCTTACGTACTTTTACGCCTACGTACATTTGTCCTTACGTACATTTATCCTTATGTGCATTTGTCCTAGAATCCATCGAGCCACATCTCTGGCGACAGCCGGTACTTACCCTTGGTGATGGTGGTGGTAGTGGTGAACACTCGGGCGGCACGCGGTGCTCCAGCGACGGTGGTGCCTTTCAGGTTGTCACCGTTCCCGCTGCCGGTGGCGGACAGGAGACGGCTGCTGTGTCGAGAGGGCCCGCCGGTCGTCTGGTGTGCAGCGGCAACATCCTCTGCGTTGTCACTGCAGCCGTTGTGGGCGGCGCCCGGACTGGCGCAGAGCGTCGGCGCGCCGCCGAGCTCCAAGCACCGACCCCCCCTCCCCCAGTATGGCACAGAGAGCGAAGTATGGCTCCCGTGGCGATGATTGTCTCTGTCGGTTTTATATGGCTTTCGTGGTGGTGATTACCACGGTCTGTTTTATATGGCTCTCGGGGTGGTGCTTGTCACTGTCCCTTTCATGTGTCTCGTGGTGGTGGTTGTCACTGTCCGTTTTATATGGCTCTCGTGGTGGTGATTCAATCAATGTCCATTTTCCATGACTCTCGTGGTGGTGATTGTCACTGTCCACTCTGTATGAAAACTGCGGGTGTTTTGCACAGAAGACAAACTAGCACAGCGGGAAATAATGAGAATTTCGTCTCAACTCGTAACTAGCAAGTTGCTCAGCGGAATCTCCACTTCCAGGCTGGACATTTTTAGAAGATTACGCTCCTGGCATTCTGTTATATTCCTTTTCATCATCATATCAATAAGAAGCAATATTAAAACGGCCATTTAGTTAGTTTGCGCCTGAAGTAATCCCATTATCTACAGTGGTGATTACACCTTTATATATTATACAGCACCTGTTGATCAGAAAAAGAGGCCATCCCGTGCAAAGCAGCTTTACTTTGTTATTTGTACGTAGCTCCCTGGGATGTGCTTCTGACCAATGACGCCGACATTGGCTGTATTCAGGGTGATGCGGTGGTCCTCACCTGGGACTGATCCTCCATTTTCGAAGTTATACGGAATGAGATGAGGGAAAGAAAACTGCTAGAAAGCCACTGAGAGAAGTTGCATGTCAGTGGCGTGATCACCATCGATGACTACTGTGGCTGGAGCTCGCCGGTGATTATGGTACCAGACGGAAAATCGCCAGAACTCTTCATCGTACAGGACATGATAAAAATTCTGATCAGCGTCCTTTCAGTGCCGCATTACCGGCGAGTTCCAGTCGCAAAGTTCACCAGTGGCGTAGACGGCACTGTCTTGCAATTCCTGTAGCTGCTCTGACGACGTTTTTCGTGCATGATAGTATGCATGGCTTGGAGCACTTTAAAGCTCGATAGGTTCGGTTTTTCTAACTCTCCGAAGCTCAAAAAAGTGGGATGCGCAGTTTAAATTGCGAAAGCGTGCGCAAACTTTGCCCAGATCGTTGCCCAGTCAGCACTTAATGATACTTCAGTCTTTCCTACATGGCGCGAAAACGACCTTGAAGAGAAAGTTGTCAACTCAACTTCAACTGTCTGGCCCAGCTGCGGCCGCGAGAGGGTCCAGTCGCTCATCGGGAGGGGGCTGGCCCGGCCAACGCCCCTGGCCTGTCACTGGCCGGCATCACACCATATTACACCACACCGCGAAGGGAGGGGTCTGGTCGTCGCAATCCAGACACGCCCCACATGTGGCTTGGTTACATGGTACATGGGTGTCACAATCCCATGACGTCACAGCGTCCGCCGACCGGCCGTCGCCGCCTGTGAGAACGGGAACTGACTTGGCACAACACCCCCGGCCATAGCCGAGAATCGAGGCATCAAATGCTGACGTCAGCGCCGGCCGATGGGTGAAGGTTTTTGCTCGGAGCGCTCATGGCAGGACTCGACGAGTCTGAACACAGGGGAGCCCAATGCATTTCGAAAGAGCGGGTCCGAAGTTGACCTCATTAAAGTACGCTAGGCTGATATGGCAAAGGCAATCTCAAGTACGTATCGTGTTCAGTCCTCTTTGTTCCCAGAAATTTGTGAAAATTCTGGTATATTTGTTTCTTTATAAGCATGTATTTACAATGTCAAACACAGCTTTGCCTTTGCCAATCCCGTGCGTAAGCTGTAAATCAGGGTTTCCCAAACTTTTTCGGCCGCGACCCTAAATAAATCTTAACCCTACTCGGCGACCCTAAATGAGTGCACGCACATGCAATGGCAGTGCAATGCAATGGCTGAGGGTCGTCCGCGACCCTCAGAAAAGTCTTCGCGACCCTTAAAAGGGTCGCGACCATGGGTTTGGGAAACCCTGCTGTAAATGTAGGGAGTATTGTTCTGTACAGCGGAGTATTGTCCGGACATATACGTCCCCCCTGTCCCTCCCCCCTGAATTTACCTCCTTTGCTTTTACCTGAAACTGAAAACATAGCCAGCTACAAACAACCGGGGAAAATATACGTGTTTCAACCTATCTATTCCAGGCAAATGCGTCCCCTCGCCTTGTCGCAGTCAGGCCAGGCAGGCACGGACTGGGGAAACAAAATGTTACCGTAAATCATAACACTTGTGGAAAGTTTTTCTGGAACAAAAATCAGGAATTATGGTGATTCCCATTTGACAAGGCACCCATTTGCACACGTTTTAACACCGAGGCTTCCTCCCATTTTGGGACGTCTGGATGCGTTCATGGTTTCGAAATGTACATTGTTCCATGCTAAACAGAACGCTCGATTCATTAGCTGTACGCAGATATCAAATATCATCACATCAGGTAAAAACGATCATCTGGTAACACGAGCATAAGAGCGATAATAACGTGCGATGGGTCCGATTTTAAAGGGAGCCTAATTTCCTCTGAGAAGCGCCAGTGATGGATACAATTTAAGAGATGGAGTGATGCACTTGAGTACCCATGAGGGGAGGCGCCATTTGTATTCAGAGAAGCGACTTTATCCTGGAGGGGTGCCTTTTTCAGTTAGAGGGTGCGTCTCTCCCGAGTTAGATGAAATACTGCCGAAAATGATGATGAATAGCTCACCTCTCCCACACTAACTACGCCCATGACTGGTGGCAATCCCTAGGCAGTCCGGAGGTTCATTCGCGCTAATTGAGAATTTGCCACAGTGCATGTATTTGAGCACAGAGGCATGCTCAAGCCTATGATACGCCTATATATGCATGCATCGATTCCCTGATTTCCATATCCGACCGAATCCTCTCCTTCAACAACCGAGGTGAGATGTCCCTTCTTTGTCTGCTGGATTTGAACAAATGTTTTGATGTGATAGACCACTCGAGGTTCCTCTAAAATTTAGCCTCTGCGGTATCGACTATTCCTGATATTCAGCTTACCTTCATAATCACACTCAGAGCGTCAGCTTCACCGAGTGTTGGAATGAATAAAAAGTTACCATCACTGTCCAACATCATCGGCGTTTTCCAAGCATCAGTTCTCAGTTCCGTGCTCTACCGCATCTTCTCAAACGACACGTCTGCAGAAGGCGCAATGGTAGTGTAATACGCAAACGACGCTCAAATTTTGGTCAGTGGTAAACAATCTGAAGTCCCAAAGGTTGTCACTCGGATGGAACAAGTTCTGGCCTCTCTCGACATTTGGATTCGTGTGAACGGACTCAAGGAAAATGCAGGAAAGATTCGACCGATGTCGCTGTGCAGTCCACAAACTCTTAGTCACGCCCCACTTTTCGATAACATTTTGCGATCATGATCTCCTCCCTGTCTCGGAAGCAAAAATATCCTTCTTACCTTCGATAGCTCCTTCAGCTGAAACTCTCACGTCTCAATCATCACTAGGCGCCGTGTCGGGACTTCCGGTGGTCTGTAGCATCCGAGGAGGTGCCCGCCGCACGATACCATCTCCGTCCTGGTGAACGGCCTGGTTCTTTCGCAGATCCGGTGCTACATTTCGGTGTTCAGAGATGGAAATAGTGAACATATATCTGGACTGAAAAAAGTTATCCACTACGCACTTGAATTATTTTCGTCCACAGAAAAAATGCATATGTGTCGGACATGCGAGAGAGGCTGAAGTCGCATGGTGTTGGGGCTTCTATTGCCGTACCACATGCCTTGCCTGGTGCACAAGGTGCGGTGACACAGTGAGCCTGCAGCCCCACGGATAATGGAGGCGAGATGCTTTTATCTGACCGAATTGCTTCATGTAAGGATCACAATCCATTTCAAGACATCTCCCCCCTCCCTTCGTCCGTCTGTCCTCGCCATGTCCCTCTCCTCGTCCCCATCCCATCTCCCTCTTCCGCCGCCCCCCCCACCCTTCAGTCACCACTCCTGACGGCTGCAGTGGTGTATAGATACGCTGATAATGCCCTACCCTTTAGCACTGTTGGACAGCACCCAAGTCGGTCACCGCGCACTGGGCTAAGTGACATACCTCTGTGTCACATCACACATCACATCGTATCACATTTTATCGCGTCGCATTCCAGGTGGTGTTCTATCTGTGTGGACGAGCTCAAGCCCTTCCAATACCACTTCAATTCAGTCCAGCTACCTCAATACGTGCAGATTGTAACAGGGGACACAATTGGTCATCCTGTCTGATGCTTTTTTGCTCACCACTTTTAGCATTGCAGGTCCATCCTGGAAAACCATGAACAGCGCCGTCCCTGCAGTAATGCTAAAACAGCACTAACTAAAGCTGTATTTTTCATAATTGAGATGCATGATGCAGCGTCGATTTCCGTCATGTTTATTGCACGGCACACAATACTTCATGCACCCAAGACAAGTGGAACAAGGAACATCCCTGTGCGGTCGGGAACCGCCGTCACGCAGCTGTCACGGTAATGGAATGCACTGTGAAAATCACAACAACTCGGCATCCTACAATGCTAAAAAATCGCACCAATCCCCAAGGATCTAAGACCACTTACGGCGCTGCACTTCGCAGTTTCTGCTCACATTTGCATCTCAATATTTAAATGGCAATCCTGAGATGCTAAGGCGGCTAACAGTGGGAAATTGTCGAATGGTGGGAGCACATCTGTAGGGTTGTGTGCGAGGCATGTGCGACGTTCACGTTCTCTTACGTTCCAGACAATGCAAATTTGCTATCTAGTGCAGGCTAATGGAGGTGAGGGATCAACTCAAACAGTGTATAACGCTAGGCGTGCTTATACTCCAAACACGACGACGCCATGTGACAAAGAGCGCGTTACAAACAACTTAACAGCGCAGCATTAGACCAGGAAGCGCACTTGGAAAATCCCAGCCATTCGAGCCAATTTAGGAACATCGCTTTCAAAACCATAATGGTGCCATTAGTTAGTTGCATGAAATGCGCTACAGGAATGTCGTCATCTGTGGCAACTATGTCTAGTATCACAACCACTTTGGCACTTTTGGTGCTTAGTCATATTCGTGCCTATATTTGAGGGTGCACTCTTATATATTTATATTTAACAATGTAAGTGAACTGGAACATCACAACAGCTTCTTACTATGAGCTACCTGGAAATAAATAAATCACGTGTTGTGGTACATCACCTTAACTGAACGGCAAAATATTTCGCTTTTTAAGCATAATTAGCTTATCGACGTCAGTAACGGATATCGAACATTGAAATAATATTGAAATGATGAAATATGTGCCATAGCTATGATATTCAGTGTCTCAAGGTGGGGCCACAGCTCGGTCTCACTTGTTCGCATTCTTAATTATTAGCCCACGGGTGGGAGGGGCCGATACCGTGGTCTTCGCTGTATGGCTGGTGGGCTTCTGTGGGCCCTACACCGATGTATTGCATTCTCCCTGGGGGTATGTAAGGTCGTACTAACTGGAACTCTCAGAGCACAACACAGCAGATCGTACCAACTGGAACCCGCGGATCACGCCACAGCAGGCAGTATCAATTGGAACTCTCATGATATACCACAACAGGTCATACCAACTGGACCGATCGCAGCGCGTCTCCATTTTAACCGACAGCAGCGTATGTCAGCCGGAATCATTAGGGATGTCGAGGCGTTTGCAGACTGCAGTTATGCTAGCACCACCACCGCGGGTTGATATATGTTGCAGTTTTTCTAGCACTACCACAGCGGGCTGATATATGCTGCAGTTTCGCTAGCATCACCACAGCGGGTTGATAGGTGCTGCAGTTTTGCTAGCACCACAACAGCGGGATGACATATGCTGCAGTTTTGCTAGCACCACCACAGCGGGTTGATACATGCTGCAGTTTTGCTAGCACCACCACAGCGGGTTGATATATGCTGCAGTTTTGCTAGTACCACAACAGCGGGATGACATATGCTGCAGTTTCGCTAGCACCACCACAGCGGGTTGATATATGCTGCAGTTTTGCTAGCACCATAACAGCGGGATGACATAAGCTGCAGTTTTGCTTGCACCACCACAGCGAGACGATATATGCTGCAGTTTTGCTAGTATCGCCACAGCGGGTTGGTATATGCTGCAGTTTGGCTAGCACCACCACAGCGGGTCGATATATACTGCCACCGTGCAAACTAACATGAGTGTGTGTTGGGTATCTGAAACACCTGCATGCAATGTGTCTGTACAATGAAGGGGTTCACGCGCGTGCATTGTGCTTGTATGTTTGCGGTGAGTGTGTACAGTATCCTGGCCACACAACCTGACTGTACTGCTACAGTTAAACAACAGGATTTCGATCAAGTTTTTCAGATGCATGACGTGCCTCAGCATTACCGACACTTCTAATGATAATAAATGATACAAAACAAATTCATTTACAATAAATATGGTTACATGCGAGCAATAGTGGTGCCTTGTTTCGTCAAGTTGTCAACACGGAATGAGCGAAACGCGTCTGTCTGACATACCAATCTGTGCGCCGACGCTATGAAACTGGCTCGTCACAAGTGATCAGGTTCACCTCGCAGACATCATTTACCTAGCGGCGCCCGTACCGCAACTGTTTGTACTGAAGCAGCCGCTTCGGAAATTCGGATGTGTCACGTCACGTGACGTCGCAACGAGATTCGGAATGCTTCCACTCATCGAGCTCTATATACACGGCACCGCTGTCGATCGTCACGGCCTGTGGTGGTGCAGGACGGATGTCCACGGCCTGTGGTGATGCAGGACGGATGGCATCGGTCTGTGGTGATGAAGAACGGGTGTCCGCAGCTGGTGATGATGTAGTACGGAGGTCCACGGCCTGTGGTGATGCAGGACGGATGTCCACAGCCTGTGGTGATGCAGGACGGATGGCATCGGTCTGTGGTGATGAAGAACGGGTGTCCGCAGCTGGTGATGATGTAGTACGGAGGTCCACGGCCTGTGGTGATGCAGGACGGATGGCCTCGGTCTGTGGTGATGAAGAACGGGTGTCCGCAGCTGGTGATGATGTAGTACGGAGGTCCGCGGCCTGTGGTGATGCAGGACGGATGTCCACAGCCTGTGGTGATGCAGGACGGATGGCATCGGTCTGTGGTGATGAAGAACGGGTGTCCGCAGCTGGTGATGATGTAGTACGGAGGTCCACGGCCTGGGTGGTGCAGAATGGCCTGTGGTGATGCAGGACGGTATCCATGGCCTTTGGGTGATGCAGCATGGATGTCCACGGCCGGGGGTGGTGATGCAGCATGGATGTCCACGGCCGGGGGTGGTGATGCAGGACAGATGTCAACGGCCGGGGGTGGTGATGCAGGACGGATGTCAACGGCCTACGAGAATGCAGGACAGATGCATAGGCAATGAGGATGGAAGACTAGATGGTCGCTGAACAGACCATGCTCCATGTGACCTGCAGACAAATAAGTTCGTCAGGGTATGCATCACAGCACGGCGACAGCGACCTTGCCGGATACAGAGGGAGTGTGTAAAGTGTCATGTCCCTCATCTCCAAAAAAAGATGTTCGAAAAATGGGTTGAATACGGGAAGAGACGCTAACTTTCACGCCTGCAAATAGTTGTAAGCACCCCTTTCCGTACCATGATTGAAAATCCCGGATGGGTCGGGGGTGGGGAGTCCGGATCCCAGCTTGTTTAGTGCCCTGTTAATGTTATGTTGTCATTTTCATATTCAATCTGAATATGTTCGGACCCGGACCCGGGGCCCTCCTCCCCCCCCCCCCCCGGATTTAGTGAGAAACATCCAGCCTTGTCCCAAGCACGCAACCTTACTTCTGTGAGGTGGGGATGGGCGGGGCAGATTCAGTCCCTTGAGGATTTTTTTCGCGACCTATTCTGATCAGTTTGTGCTAAAGCTTTCTGAAACTTGGTGACTTCCTAACCATCTTTCTTTATGTGTCCTGCCAAAGGCAACGTGCCCTAGTTTTACCACGGGCAGCTCATCAGGGGCTTCATGGAGGAATTTTATGTATATAGGCATTATATTTGATGCATTCTATGGAAGCGAGGCCGAACGAAGTTCCATTCATATATAGCAGGGGCAAGCATATAATATGAGCAACCCGACCAGGACCCGACCCGACCCGACCCGACCCGACCCGACCCGACCCGATCCGATCCGATCCGATCCGATCCGATCCGATCCGATCCGATCCGATCCGATCTGATCCGATCCGATCCGATCCGATCCGACCCGATCCGACCCGACCCGACCCGACCCGACCCGACCCGACCCGACCCGACCCGACCCGACCCGACCCGACCCGACTCGATCCGATCAGATCCGATCCGCCACGACCCGACACGACTGTCACGCTTTCGTTATTTAATAACTTTCACTTGGGACGAACAATTTGACTCCTGCACCATGGTAATTTTCCATCGTTAAAAAGTTGTTCTGTATTGTCAGACGATCTTCAGTTCAATCAGCCAATTAGTGTTATTAGGTTTTCCTGGCATCATGCTACCGAGCGTTCAGTGTGTGTGGAAGAAATGCAAGCTTTGCGCGTGGTATTTTACTGTCAGTTCCTCTTGATAAGACGAAGTGGAATAAACTCATAGTTAGATTTACGGGTGGGTTGTTGTCCGTGGTGAACGGACATCAACGAAGGAACAAGGTTTTGTCGGGTTAACGCAGCAACAATGCTGGGCAAGGTTTGGTCGGGTTAACGCATTAACAACACAGGAAAAAAACTTTTTTTGTCGGGTTAACGCAGCAACAAATCAGTCACAAGGTTTGGTCGGGCTAGCGCAGTAACAATACAGTAACAAGGTTTGGTCGGGTTAGGTTTCTTATGTTTCCTGTGAGTCTTTCAATCTTTCGTCTGAGCCTCATTTGTCATCGCAACAGCGTACTGTACTGGGACGCCCTACTGGCTTTTACCGTTTATCTGGAGGGCACATTATGAATTAACCCTCGCCAGGTCGGGGGGGGGGCTCTCGAGAGTCTCCGGCCCCCTCAGGTTTTCTACAATGGCGGCCGAATGAATAGACGCAGACACCACATTTTGAGTACCTTATTATACATCTTCTATGCACATTTTTCAAAATTTCAGGTTCAGGTCATCAAAGGTCATTGACCTGGGACGGTTCAAATAATTATGTCGAAAATATTCTCAAAGTGCTGCCGATCAGAGTAGTTGCAACATATAAGCAACATACTCAGAGCATGCCGCCCTTTCATCAAGACGAACAAAACCCTACCTGGAGATGTCCATTAAGATCAGGGTTACTGATCATTTCAATTTCCGCATATCCTATACCTTATTCAGTACGGAAAATTCGATTTGGTGGCAAATTATCACGCCAAGTATGACACCGAGCATGAGTGAAGTCTTCTGGGTTACTTTATGCATAAAAAAATCCATGACATAAGGTCAGATCACCTATTGTGTATATTTTCCACCATGTCATCTTATGCACAATGTTGCTACTCCTCGCCAGGTTACACCCGAAGTCGGTTTTAGCGCTGCCTGAGTCGTGCGACATGAGGTTTGGTGACAAGCGAATGACCTGAGATGACCTGACCTCGTGCAGGGTGACCTGGTTTAAACCGATTTTACTTTTATTTTGAATTACTTCCCAAGCAGTGCACAGGAGAAAGCTGAAGAGATCTGTTTATCAATTTGTACATTGTCCCAACGTGACCTGGGGTCAGGTAACGAGGTCAGAAGCTGGACAGTCTACAAAGATGTTTCGGTATCATATCAGTTCTTATTGGAACATAATTGTATACTTCAAAAATGATGTTCCGGAGATATGCAAGCATGAAGTTACTTCACCTGACCATCCGGCATGACCTGACCTGACATTATCATCATCGGATGTAATCAGATACAAATATTTCGATTGAATGGTTCTTTTGGAAGGACCCGCTATATATACATATATATATATAATCTCCAAGGTAAAGGTCATGTCACTGGGTTTACATATTATGACCTTTAGCACCTTAGCATAACAGAAAATGGAGAAATAATATGCGATATGAACCACAGGCCACCTTGACTTGCCAATGACATTTTCCCGCGTCTCTAACATGCATAGTTTGGAAGTTGGTTTTCCAGCCTGATACTGACCTGATCCGACTTATCCTGTCTTGCCCCTTTTTCACTATGATCGATATAAATGCATATGTTTGTGTTAATTCCTGGAAAACAATGTCAAAAGAACACATGTTCAGTCTTCTTTTTAAATTATTTCCAGGACTTAAGATATATTAACCTAATACGACCTCTGATGTTGTACGACCTCAGCATAAGTAAAATCCAAGTCTAAGGTGTGTTTTGGCCTCTCCGTTTTCCGAGCTTTCAACGGTATTCTGTATTTCATGTTAGCATGCGTAGATCAGAAGTTAGAGGGGGCTTTCGAGAGCCTTCGAGAGCCCCTCCTCTCCGCTCCGGTGAAGGCGGCTCTGCCAGCCGGCCCGGCGAGGGTGAAAATAACGGCCATTACGGTGTACCGTAGAGGGGGCTTTCGAGAGCCCCTCCTCTCCGCTCCGGTGAAGGCGGCTCTGCCAGCCGGCCCGGCGACGGTGAAAATAACGGCCATTACGGTGTACCGTAAGATGAAATACGATAGGTTTAGTTGGGTTACTATTGTTGTGCGGAAAGGTGACTGTTAGTTTGGTTTAAAAAACACCTTATACTTCATCATGAAATGCTTCAGAAAATCAGCAGCATGGCCAGGGAATAAAGAGTGTGAGGAGTTCATGAAGTTGCATACATAAAAATAAGGTATGTATAGTACCCAGGGAATACCCAATGCCAGTGAACACACCATGTGAAATGTGCAACCAATACGTATGATCGGTTTTAGGGAGGCAAAGCTGGGGAATGGGACAAGCGTGGCACCGGAATGTTCGCAAATGCAGTGAACCATAAGACACATCGACACACTTTCACCTGTTGCAAATAGACCTCTCCCTGCTTGACCACGCTACCGAGGAACACATATATTTCTAATTTACAGACAAGTTTGCCAGAAGCAGGCATTCTGTCAATGTTTGTTCTTCGAACATTTTGGCGGGTGACAATATGCACAGCATATGTTCGCCAACTATCTTGCTCCTATACCAGTATGTTCATTTCCAGGCTTTCATAAGGGGTAAATTAAACCTCAAATTCAATTTGCGTGGTTTAGATGCGATATTGAGATACTACTCTAATGAAAAACTTCGCGAAACTGTCACATCTTGTGTGCTTCAATCTATCCTAGCTGCCTTAAATACAATTATAAGTCCAAACCGACAGCCAAGACTTTAGAGGGCCACTTGACATTTCGGAAGAGACCATTCTACGACTAGTTTTCTAAATATCAGCGATTGGTGTGTTGCACAAACCATCCTCTCTTATGTCGTTCCTATCTATGCCTTTGCACTGAAGCATACATATTGTATGTGCAGGAACTGGTCTTTAGGAGCAACTTAAACATTCATATTTGGGCTTTAGGGCGCGTCGACCATGGTGATCATATAGCTTAAACATTTATACATCCATTTGCTTACACAATCGTGCGAGAAACTTGGACAATGAAACTCCGGGAACTCGGGGAGGGAACTCCGGGAACTCGGGGAGGGAACTCCGGGAACTCGGGGAGGGGAGTGGGCAAGGAATCACCTCCCACGAACATAAATCCAGATAAAATCACCGCAGCAGGGTAAGGTGCAGGCACCTAACTTTGTCTACCACATGCTACCACAGTAATGGTAGTACAGTCGCAGAGCATCGCACGTGGTAATTATGCTCCGCAAATCGTCACTAGCATTGAATCACGATAATTCGTAGTATCTATCGTTAGTTAGTTATTTGGGTTTAAAGGGCGCATCGACTGCAATGGTCATATAGCGCCCATCGTAGTATCTATCAATCCACCCATGTCACATGGATATCGTAAAATACACCAACACCAATAATCAGTGCTTACCGTACACATTCATAAAGCATTGATGAGACTGATTAAGTCGGTTCGGACCTTATTCTGTGTCAAGGTGCCCCTGTGTCAGTCTTACCTGGTGGTGCGCTGAGGCGACTGCAACTATTCCGGCGCATTGTCCACGACTGGTTCTTCTTTTAGCTGAAAAGTGGGGTAGATGCATTGCATTATGTGGTGCCACCACATTTACTGAGATTCTTAGAAATTTCTGTGTAAACAGGCTGCGTGACAGAATATGTTTTATATTTAAATCGTGGACAACCGGTAACTTGGTGATTTTGAACCGCTTTTGCTTTTCATGCATAAGACAGAGATATACTGATGGGCAAAGAAAGATCTACTATTTGACAGAAATTCCCTCATTGATAGAGATTCTCTGCTGGAAAACAACAATAACAACAACAGCCATTTCAATACTACCCCTAAGAATAATTAAAATGCACAATGTTAATGTTAGCGATAGATGCATAAGTAGAAATACTTGGAACCAGGCATCTTTTGCGACAACAGTTGAGATGTTACGGCGTGGAGAATCCACCGCCAGGAACGTTTCCTCGGTTGGGATATACAATTGAGGAAGCTCAACAGTTAGCCGCCGGTTCTGTCAGCCATATTAATTATGCAATAAATATTTTAGTTTAATAAGGAACTTTTTGCAACGTAGACTCCACCTCGACAACACCAAGACCATGACGGTGCATAACATATCGAATTGTTTGTTGATTAATAGCACTGAAAAGCCATGCAAAACCGAAGATACAACCGAACCGAAGACGGGCCATGCAAAACCGAAGAATGCTGGAGCATTCTGTTCTGGATGGGTAGTAATTTTGACAATTCATGATAAAGTGTTTTGTATTTCCACAGAAATGGCCGTATGGACAAAATGGTGGGTCGGTTTAAGAAAGAGGTATAGATAAGCGTTTAGTAGTGATAAAACTCTACTGTCGGACAGTCATTTGTAGGTCCAGCAATGGCCACTCAATTGTTTTTGAATGCATGCCTATCACCCATGCCACGATCAATTCCCGTCTAAAATCCATTCCACGCCGTCTCTTGCCTACCGGCCACTTCACATGGTCTCCTACCTATAGGCCACTTCACATCTCCTGCTTACCGGCCACTCCGCACCGTCTCCCGCCTACTGGCCACATCACATGGTCTCCTACCTATAGGCCACTTCACATCTCCTGCTTACCGGCCACTCCGCACCGTCCCCCGCCTACTGGCCACTTCACGTAATCTCCCGCCTACGGGCTACTTCACATCATATCCTGCCTACCGGCAACTTTGCACCGTCTCCTGCCTACTGGCCACTTCACATAGTCTCCTATATACACGGCACTTCACATCATCTCCTACCTACCGGCCACTCCGCACCGTCTCATGCCTACTGGCCACTTCACATAGTCTCCTACCTACAGGCCACTTCACATCATCCGCCTACCGGCCGCTCCGCACCGTCTCCCGCCTACTGGCCACTTCACAGTCTCCTACATACACGACACTTCACATCATCTCCTACCTACCGGCCACTCCGCACCGTCTCATGCCTACTGGCCACTTCACATAGTCTCCTACCTACAGGCCACTTCACATCATCCGCCTACCGGCCGCTCCGCACCGTCTCCTGCCTACCAGCCGACCTGGGACTACGTCCTTGCCTACCGACCAGCGGCCGGCCGACGTCCTGCCTACCTGAGGGCCGGTGTCGCCGAGCACCAGCCTGAACTGAGCCAGCTGGCGGGCCAGCTCCGTGTTCTGGGCGTCCAGTCGGATGTTCTGCGTGCTCAGCTGGTGGTTCTGCTGCTGCAGCTCCTCGCACCGCTGTCGGTACTCCTCGTTGTCGGCGGCCATCTGGTCCATGCGCCGCTCCAGCTGGTCCATGTACTCCTTCTTCTTTCGGCGACTCTCCTGCGCAGAGATCTGGCGACCAAGAAGCGACTGGTGTAAAATATACCACCTCTGTAGGTGCTTGGCCTACTTCGGGGGCATGCAATGAAGCCAGTTTGTTCGGACCGATGATGCTGATGTGCTCATCTTCGGCGAAGCCGCCTATCTCACACACAATCATAATCCTATGCCGAGAAGTAAAACTGAAGCGAAATTTAAGTGACGTTCATGTTCTCCACTGAGCGCAAAGGTTTTTTTTGCATGCCTGATGGGTATCATCGATCTCTGATACTGACGTCAGCGGATCCGAACGACTGTTTTATGATAACTTTAATGGATCCACATGACTGTTTCACGATAACCTTAGTGCATCCACATAGCTGTTTCATAATGACTTTAGTGGATCCACACGACTGTTTCATATTGATCCTAATATACAAATACAGCTTTTCATCTTGGCATCAACGGATCCATATCACTTCTTCGTGCTGATGTTAGTGGTTAACACAACAGTTCACTGGCTTATCTTAAAGATATCAGGAACACCATCGTATCTGGGGACACTTCAATACATGCTTTAGGAAAATCACGCAAACCGATTGTAATTATTGGAACAGCAACATGTTAATGTGGGCAATCCGGAAGATATTCCATGACTTACCTTGTTCTTTATTTTTCTTCGAATTTTCTTCAGTGATCTTTCTTCGGTCTTCGAGAGCGGAAGGTGATTGGGAATGGTGTAGCCCTCTGACGTCAGGGTGCGCTTCTCTTCCTCGGTAAGGTATAGCGTCCCGTGGGCTCCACGCTGCAAGCAGTCACGCACGTGAGGCCCACCGACTGCCGTCTGAGTAGCGGGCCAGTCAACCGAGACTGCAGCACGGACAGGCGCGCGTAGCAGTCACGCACGTGAGGCCCACCGACTGCCGTCTGAGTAGCGGGCCAGTCAACCGAGACTGCAGCACGGACAGGCGCGCGTAGCGAGACCACCTCAGCAGCTGCACGTTTTGCGGAGCCACTTCGTCCCTGCATATTTGCCAGCGCTGTGCGCCTCATGAGCACCAGTGGTGATTGTCTTATGTCCCATCAGAGCTGCGATGACAACCAGTCGGAACGGAGTGCCTTGCGTGATTCGCCGGCATAGGACTCCTATGACAGGAGTGTCTTGCGTGGCTCATCTGAGTAGGAGTGTCTCACATGATTATCACAGTGGGGCCGAGTCTCTCTCTCTCTCTCTCTCTCTCTCTCTCCGGGAACCACCGGAACATCAAGACTGCCTTTTGCACTTTTGGAGGTGATGTCTTCTGTGATTTACAACAGTAGTGCGAAATGTCTTATGTGACTTACCACAGTAGAATAGGGTGACTTTTGTGACTTGCCACATGAGACTGTAGTGTCATGCGTGACTCACCGGAGTAAGTGTCTTGCGTGTAGGAGTGTAGTGTCCTGCGTGACTCGTCTGAGTAAGAGTGTCCTGTGTAACTACCACATAATGTCGTAGTGTCTTTTGTGACTTACCACAGTAGAGTGTAGTGTCCTGCGTGACTCGTCTGAGTAAGAGTGTCTTGTGTAATTACCACATAATGTCGTAGTGTCTTTTGTGGCTTACCACAGTAGAGTGTAGTGTCCTGCGTGACTCGCCTTAGTAAGAGTGTCTTGTATAATTACCACATAATGTCGTAGTGTCTTTTGTGACTTACCACAGTAGAGTGTGGTGTCCTGCGTGACTCGCCTGAGTAAGAGTGTCTTGTGTAATTACCACATAATGTCGTAGTGTCTTTTGTGACTTACCACAGTAGAGTGCAGAGTCCTGCGTGACTCGCCTGAGTAAGAGTGTCTTGTATAATTACCACATAATGTCGTAGGGTCTTTTGTGACTTACCACAGTAGAGTGTAGTGTCCTGCGTGACTCGCCTGAGTAAGAGTGTCTTGTGTAATTACCACATAATGTCGTAGTGTATTTTGTGACTTACCACAGTAGAGTGTAGTGTCCTGCGTGACTCGCCTGAGTAAGTGTCTTGTGTAATTACCACATAATGTCGTAGTGTCTTTTGTGACTTACCACAGTAGAGTGTGGTGTCCTGCGTGACTCGCCTGAGTAAGAGTGTCTTGTGTAATTACCACAAAATGTCGTAGTGTCTTTTGTGACTTACCACAGTAGAGTGTAGTGTCCTGCGTAACTCGCCTGAGTAGAAGTGCCTTGCGTGATCACCACAGTAGGACGGCGAGCGTCGCGTGACCGCCTGGAGCGGGCCGCAGCCTCGTGTGCGACTCACCGGGGTGGTGGAGATGAGTGTCGAGTTGATGGAGCGCACGAACGGTCTGGCGGCCGTGACGAGCACCCGGGGCGGCCGGTGCACGGTCAGGCGCGCCGGGAGCCGCCGCGCGTCCGAGTCGGTGGGAGACGCGCCGCCGTCCGAGTCCACCGAGGACGGCGGCGTCGGAGGGAGCAGTACCGCTGTGGAGCAGCGGCCGCCGCTCAGAGCGAGTTGGCCGCGCCACGCCTGGACCTCAGACGTGTCGGCCGCCGTCTGGGTGCAGTGTGTCAACGGCTGCATAGAGGTTGCGAGGGTATCGGTGGTTCAGCTAGGGCTTAGCCGTGTGCGAAGCCCTACTGCAATATCAGAGCGAATTCTATGCATGGAGGGATTTCCATTCTTACTGGTAATAGTAGGAGATAGGAATTCCAACTATGGTGTCTCTAAGAACCCAGTGATCTTTCCTTTCACCGCACATCTCCTATCAACCATAGGTAGTGGTGACGGATTCTAAGTTGACTTCGAATGAGGTGGCAACACGCATTGGAATGTTTTTCCACATGAAATTCTAGATATTTGTTTTTGATTTCCAGGGCTTTTACTGTTCTTATTTCACACACAATGTTCATTTAGTAACAATCGCATAATGCTTCGGGAAGTCAGAGAACAAGTCATCAATTGTGTTTAGTAGAGTCACGGCTTAGGGCAGGTCAGTCAGGTCACGACTTCGCTTCAAAACTGTTTTTAAATGCACATTAAATAATTATATCATGGACAAACCGTACATAATAGTTTTTAAAAACAAACTAGAAGAGTGTGTATAGACAAACGGTAAAACATCAATAAAACACGCAGGAAGCGACCTCAGTTCATGTTACTAGAAGAAACTGACATGTCAACTGAAAAACAAATGACATACTTCGTGTCACTAACTACTGTTTATGAAACCACATGGAAGTGTGCCTAATGGAACATTATGTATCTGATGGCCTTCCTAGTTTCAAATTAATACCAGACCAGGACACTGAGATATGACCTGAAAGGTGCCTCAAGTACACCTTTCCCAGGTGCTCTGGAGGCTAAAATACGGGCTACAATGAAGTTTAAACAATGCCTACACAAGGGTAGTTTTGCATGCTGAAGTTGTTTTTTGTTCGTGTGATTCTGGTGACGGGATGTGTTTTAATGGCTTGAAAATAAAGAATATAAAACTTATCAGATCTTTGACTTGGGCATTTCCTCAACTTATTACAAAAGTACTCAGCATTTGGCTTTAAGACTGGGCAACTCATCACCCTTTTTTAGCACAACCTGGTTCCAGAAACATCAGCTTCAAAAGTTGATCACATCTTCCATGTCATTTCAGCTTGATGTGATCTGTATCGTTGACCTTCCGAGGTATCATGGTATAATGAGATTTCAGTTCGCATATCATAGAAATTGAAGCATGAAATCGCAGTTCTTTCGTAACCAGAGTTCGAAGACTACGAACTGGATGATCGCTGCACTCCGACAATAGCCCCTCTTACCTGACCTGGAAGATCAACCATAAGAGAGTAGGTGAAACCGTTCAAATTAACTATGAACGTTAAAAAATTGTGCTGCACCATGTCTTTTGCCATATACCTCGTCTAGCATAGAACAAGCATAGAGCATAGCAAGTCAGTTGGGGAGTCAAAAGCTGGAGGGCACTGAGTCCAGCCCTCTGATTCTCAAGTTATGCTTCTGAAGTTGTTTTTTAAGCTATGCTTCTTAATCTATGCTTCCTAATCCTCAATGTTGTCCTGGGTCCTGGGTCTCTGAGTTTCATCCCCGAGGATGAGAGTTCGAATAATGCCTCCCCCCCTCCGGATCCCGAACACCTGAGTATTGTGCTGCTGACTCTGGAACTTTTGGGTCATGAGTCCCCGACCCTTGGTCTATTGAGCGCTGGGGACCGTTCTGAAGTTGCCGATAATCATCGGTCCAGACATACCGGTGTTGGATTCTAGTTTGACGCTTAGCCGCGGCATGGCGCCACTGTCGGCAGGTCGGCCGAGCAGCGAGGGCCGGGACGTGGTGAACAGTATGGTTTGCGGCCGAAGTATCGACTGGCCAGAGGATATCTGAGGAAACGATGTTAACTGTCAGGTCAGCCATCCTGAGCTGACGCCAGGTGTCAGCACGAGCGAGTCAGTGACACATTCTCACGTTGGAATCAAGTGGCTTCCGGTGCAATAGATGTCGCGTCAGGCCGGCAGGCGGTACACTAGATGTCAGCACAGGAGATCTGGGAGCGCGCCGGATGTCAGCGCAGGTCTGGGGGCGCCGGATGTCAGCACAGGAGGTCTGGGAGCGCACCAGATGTCAGCACAGGTCTGGAAGTGCGCCGGATATCAGCACAGGTATGGGGGCGAACGAGATGCGAGGTCTGAGGACTGAGAGTCCGTCAGATGTCGGCACTGAAGGTCCGGAAGTGCGCCAGATGTCAGCACTGTCGAAGGGCGCATCTGGTGACACCACAGAGTCTCTGGAGGAATTGCACGTGTTCTTTCACTGTCAGCAGATGCAGACAATTTGACTCATTCCTGTCCCCTAACAGCATGCAAAATAAACATCGGAGAGCTCGCAATATAACGCTCCAGAAATTGAGCCGATGACTACTGGATGCCAGGGCGCGGGAACCATTTGGGCAGTGGTACCGCCCTCTTCTCCCATCCCCCCCTCCTCCTACTCACTTTAGACGGTCTTACTATTGATCCTATGGGAGACATGGCTAGATTTGTGCTTTCAATCCTGGATGCGGAAAGGAAAATTGTTGGATCATTTAATACGGAGAAGATAGTTTTCTTCAAACATGTGACATCAGAATATCAGTTTGTACTTTCAAATGAATCCTTAATGCTTTGTCAAAGGGTAGTTCCTTGTCAAACAGCACCATTCAACCTCTAAATGAAGTTAAAAAAATGAGAGGATAATCTTCTGGAGAGGATAATGTTCTGGATGACAAAAATCTAGGAACAGCCTATGTTACAACCCTGGTGGGAACTGGATGTAAAGAAGAAATAATTGACTTCGGAATAGCTCTTTCCCCTCCCCTCAGTTTTGAGAGAGATGTACCAATGACCGGATGGTATGCAATGCAATCTTAGTCATCCTAATGTGGACTACGACAATTGCAGGGTAAGCAGTTAAGAACAAATTCGCACCTTCTAAGATACTAACTGCAAACTGATTCCAAGGTAGTTCCAATTATTGCCCAGAATACCTTGTATCTCAGCAATGGACAACCTCATTCACAGTTGTTCCGAAGATTGCAGGATGCGGACAAGGTTGTTCCAGTGGTTACTAGATACGCACACGATTGTTCCAGTGGTTTCTATGTACGCACACAATTGTTTCAGTGCTTACTAGATACAGACGCGATTGTTCCAGTGCTTACTAGATACAAACACGGTTGTTCCAGTGACACGGAAACGGTTGTTCCAGTGGTTTCTACATACGGGCACGGTTATCACCTTACAAAGCAAATAGGTGCGGTGTCTCAGCAGGACAGTCAGATGCATGAAGCCAATTTGTCTTCATGGCATCTGAAACTCAACATGCAAGTATGCGTATGTAAAAACGACCAAGTGCTATGACTAAGAGCAGATACTGAAGGGAAACAGACTATAGCTGCCAAACTGATCAATCCACATATGGCATCTAAATACTCCACGGTATGATGCCAGGCTGAACACTTTCACATTTCAATGATTAGCAATTCGTGAGGGCAGCTGGAAAGTAGCTGAGCAGCAGCTGCTTACCCTCACGCCGGCAGGTTGGGCAGATCGCTCGGCTCGCAGCACCTGGACGGCCTCGCGCGGCGGCTGCGCGAACACCAGGCGGCGGGGCGCCACCTGGCCCGGCACCGGACTGCTGGGGCCGCAGTGGCGCGCCGCTGCCGACGGCGAGTCGGGCTGCGCCGCCGTCGGCTCCGACAAGTCTGACTCCTCGCCGCCCGTCGCCGTCGCCATCGAGATGGCCGGGTAGCACTCGCTCTCCATGTCTGCAACAGTAGGGCGACGTCGGTACTGCCGGGTAGCACTCGCTCTCCATGTCTGCAACAGTATAAGGGCGATGTCAGTTCTGTCGGGTAGCACTCGCCCTCCATGCCTGCAACAGCAGAGCTATGTCAGAAGCATTGGTTACCAATGGCTCCGCAGGTCTGAAGTATCGGGAACCACGTGGAAATGACCACGCGGATCTCTCTCTCTCTCTCTCTCTCTCTCTCTCTCTCTCTCTCTCTCTCTCTCTCTCTCTCTCTCTCTCTCTCTCTCTCTCTCTCTCTCTCTCTCTCTCTCTCTCTCTCTCTCTCTCTCTCTCTCTCTCTCTCTCTCTCTCTCTCTCTCTCTCTCTCTCTCTCTCTCTCTCTCTCTCTCTCTCTCTCTCTCTCTCTCTCTCTCTCTCTCTCTCTCTCTCTCCGCTCCCTCCCACTCTCTTCCCTTCCATTTATCCCTCTGCATTCCTCTGATGCTCTTCGATGGAGCTGATTAATTTTAGGATGGGAGGCTACGCACCTATGTTTGTTATTTTGCAGTTATTGTTATAAGTGGCTAGGGCAGGTGAGACTCGAACTCACAGCTTTCCGGTTGGGAGACGGGTGCCTTACCTCTAGACCATTCGTTCACTGTCACCAGTGGCCAACGGGCAAACACTTTGACCCGCTTGTGGTTTATGAAGTAAGAATTCATGTCTACTAATTTCCACAGAGCTGCCATATTTAATTACCAAGTGAATCCTCAATATTCTGTTCACTTATTAATTTTTACCGGGGACCCATCAGGCCGACCACGGGCAAGGCCGCACGACACAAGCATATTGATTTTGGCATACATTTCGGAATAGCGGACTGCCCTTTTCTTATCATGGTCACGAACTTGACTTATCTGTGACCGCGGACTACCAGCCATTGGCATGCTATCACGGTCATTCAGAGCGGAGGCTTCATGTCTGTGTTGCCACGGGAAAGAATACACACATCCGGGCATGGTACGGCTGGCACTGCGCAGTTGTTCCGACAGCATAAGTATAAACGAAACTTCTGCAGCAAGCGGCAGGTCTGGCACCACCGGCAGTGCAGGAAGGCTGCCGACACGCACATTGCCACAGTGGCCGTGACTGCGGACGACGATTGTAGTCATGCAGCCACATCCATCACGCGCAAACGTTCGGCGCCTCATATCCGCAGGAAAGCTGAACTAGAAACCACAAGTTCCGGTGTGGTGATCGACGCATGGGGTGGTGGGGTGACCCTTGTTGCATGCTGGCTTCAAATCTTCGATTTCCGCGTATTGTCCGATGCTTTTCTTCATGCTGAGTTCGAATATGTAATTTTTGTTTTAAAAAATCGAATCTCTTTGCACGTCCACCCGCTTTAAATTCAACAAGGTTCATGATATTTTTCGCTTTTCGCACTATCACTTCCAATGAGGGCGGGGTTCCTTCCCACGCACCTATCTCATATGTTGGTACACTAGTGTTGCTGATATGTACCGCTTTTGGTGTTCATCACCCTCGTCGTTGTGCCACAACATTCGACTGCATGCAACTACTCGACCAGTATTTCATACCCTGGCTCATAGGCGGCAGCACCGTCGCCTTTTCTCCTACCCTCCCCATCCTCTTGTCTTATCGACGTATCGAGCATGGACGCTGCGAAGAGTACATATCGTAACATATGGATCACACATAGATTGCACATTGCGAAGATTGCGAAGATTACACATCATTACTACAGTTTCAAGATCACATGACACACGCATCTTCAACCACATCACATTTTGCGCTTATGCCCCGCTGTCGTCGCATGTGCTTCCTTCAGGCCAACTTGTTGATGGCTTGGCTGTCTTATCGCTGGGCGCCACAAACCTGCCCCGCCGACTCCGTTGTCAGCTCCACTGCTCTCTGCTGAGTGGCTGTGACATGGCACGCCCTTGCGGGGAGGCACCGGCGCCGGAACAGTGGCAGTGCCTGGGGTACGCTAATGCATGCAGCGTAGCATTATGGCAAAACGACGAAGGTGATGGACACCAAACGCAGTACGCACCTCCAACACCAATGCACGGACATATCAAATAGGTGTTTAGGAATCCTCGATGGAAGGGATAGTGTGAAAAGCGGAAAGAAATCCGCCAGCCTTGATGATTTCAAGGATGGTAGGCGGAAAAAAAAGATTTTTGGAACAAAAAAGTTATATTTCAACTCAGCATGAAAGCATGATGCAGCATGAACTCGAATAATGCTCTGAAATGGAAGATATGAAAACAAAATGCAAAAGGGATCACCCTAATTGAATGCATTAGCCCACGGACCCTGTTGACGCCACACATAGGAGAGTTCGATAAGGCGTAATAACAAATTAAAGTAATACATGCGCACATGCACACACATTGCATATATATATAAAGATATAGATATAAAGATATAGATATAGATATAAAGATATAAAGATATAGATATAAAGATACAGATATAGATATACAGATACACAGATACACAGATACACAGATATAAAGAAATAAAGATATATATATATATATATATATATATATATATATATATATATATATATATATATATATATATATATATATAATGTACACACCAATAGAGTGGACAACATAACTAGTCTAGTCGTCATCAGTAGATAGAACAACGCCGCACCGTCTCGTAGAACTCATTGCGGATCATGTTTCCTAAGATGAAAGGCTTTGCCGAACGAGAGAACTAGATTGGCGGGTTGCTCGCTTCCCTCGAATCATGAGTCCCTGCAGGTAAATCCCCCGCATCGAGTCTCAGCATTTGGACACTGATAACATCACGTGGTGTTACCGGGGTTCCGAGTCAGGTTCTCGTGAGTGCCGCGCGACATTACCGACCAGTTCGGGGTGCGGGGGGACAGAGCCACACTCCCGGATGTCACGAGGGGGTGGGGAGTATGCCGGTGGCCGGGGATGGGCGACAGTGCCGTGATGCCCCGTACCAGGCTCCCTGCCGACAGTGCAGCACCATGTCGAACTCGTTCGCCGCCAACTGTGCACATTCTGCCCGTTTTTTTTTTAATGAGGGCTTAGGCACTGTGGTCGTGTTGCAGAATGTAATGCTTTCTTCGAATTCTGAGCATGCGGCGCATGGTCAGAAATTGTTCACAACTGAAGTCCCAGTGACACCAGTGTTTGGTGTACGCAGCTACACCAATGTCTGATGTATGCAGCTGCATCGGCGTCTGGTGTGTACAACTGCACCAGTGCCTGGTGCATACGCTACACCAATGTCAGGTGTATGCAACTGCACCAATGGCTGGTGTGTGTAGCTCCAACAGTGCCTGGTGCATACAGCTACACCAATGTCTGGTGTATGCAGCTGCACCAATGTCTGGTGTGTACAGCTGCACCAGTGCCTGGTGCATACAGCTACACTAATGTCTGGGGTATGCAGCTGCACCAATGGCTGGTGTGTGTAGCTCCAACAGTGCCTGGTGCATACAGCTACACCAATGTCTGGTGTATGCAGCTGCACCAATGTCTGGTGTGTACAGCTGCACCAGTGCCTGGTGCATACAGCTACACTAAGGTCTGGGGTATGCAGCTGCACCAGTGTCTGATGTATGCAGCTGCACCAATGGCTGGTGTGTGTGTAGCTCCAACAGTGCCTGGTGCATGCAGCTGCACCAGTGTCTGGCGTGTGCAGCTACACCAATATTTGGTTCGCTATTCCGCCAGTCGCGCCGGACGGCTGACGGCTGAGTAATAGCGGCTGGCGGCTGATGGCTGAGTGAGAGCGGCTGACGGCTGACGGCTGAGTAATAGCGGCTAGCGGCTGACGGCTGAGTAATAGCGGCTGGCGGCTGATGGCTGAGTGAGAGCGGCTGACGGCTGACGGCTGAGTGATAGCGGCTGGCGGCTGATGGCTGATTTAGCTCGCCTGCGCTTCACCATATCGCGGAACGCGGAGCCACCGCATGCGTTGCTACGGTGCACAACTGGGGCGCGTCATTGTATATGCGCGCCACGGAGTCACATGACGCCCGGACCGCCAACACACCAGCCGGCCGAAGCCAGCCAGTCGTCAGAACTCGGGAACATCCGGCTGCTGGCTCGGGCCACCGTCGACACAGTCGACGGTGGAGAACCAGCGCAACGCAGCGCAGCAATCGGTCAATTCGTGCCTGGTGGTGACGTCATCAACCTATCGGGACACCCGGTGCCGAGGTCATCAACCTGTCGGGACACCTGGTGGCGAGGTCACCAATCAGTTCGCGCCAGGTGCGGCGGTGTCGTCGTCGCGCGTCGACCGACGCGCCACCTGTCGCGTGCGCAGGACGACGCACGGGTCAGCGATCCATGGGTGGCCGCGGCGGGAGCGCCGTCGCCCGGTGACGTGACGACCGCCGCCGGCTGCCGCAGTCAGTCACTGGCCCTGCTAGGAATGCGTGCCGCCGCCGGGCGGCCCGAGCCGGACCGGCGCCGGCCTGTTGTGTCCGCGAGCCGACCTCGCCGCCTCGCCGCACCCCGATCCCAGGCCTGGCCCAGCCCGGCTCCACCTGACCCAGCGCCAGGCCCGTGGACAGTTGATGTTGGCTAGCCCAAATACGTTTGTGCACGCAGGCCCAAACTCGACCTGGCTCGTTGCGATATAAAATAAAACGATATCGCTATTTTTGCGATAAAAATAAAACAATATCAAGCTCTCGGCTTGTGTTCATTCCATTTAGCCTCCAGCCGTGGGCTCTGCCAGGAGATTCCAAACCCAGATCCAGGCTCGTCCCGAATCCACATGTGCCCAAATAACTGAGGCCCCATTCTAACCGGTCCTAGACTCGACCCAAGCCGGTCCTAGGTGCGGTTCGTGTCCGGTGGTAGTGGTCAGGACAGTGTCCGGCGGTGGTGGCCAGGACAGTGTCCGGTGGTGGTGGTAAGGACAGTGTCCGGTGGTGGTGGCCAGGGCAGTGTCAGGTGGTTGTGGCCAGGACAGTGTCCGGCGGTGGTGGTAAGGACAGTGTCCGGTGGTGGTGGTAAGGACAGTGTCAGGTGGTGGTGGCCAGGACAGCGCCCGGTGGTGGTGGTCAGGACAGTATCCGGTGGTAGTGGCCAGGACAGTGTCCGGTGGTGGTGGCCAGGACAGTGTCCGGCGGTGGTGGCCAGGACAGTGTCCGGTGGTGGTGGCCAGGACAGTGTCCGGCGGTGGTGGCCAGGGCAATGTTCGGTGGTGGTGGCCAGGACAGTGACCGGTGGTGGTGGCCAGGACAGTGTCCGGCGGTGGTGGCCAGGACAGTGTCCGGTGGTGGTGGTCAGGACAGTGTCCGGCGGTGGTGGCCAGGGCAATGTTCGGTGGTGGTGGCCAGGACAGTGACCGGTGGTGGTGGCCAGTACAGTGGCCGGTGGTGGTGGCCAGTACAGTGGCCGGTGGTGGTGGCCAGGACAGTGACCGGTGGTGGTGGCCAGGGCAATGTTCGGTGGTGGTGGCCAGGACAGTGTCCGGTGGTGGTGGCCAGGACAGTGACCGGTGGTGGTGGCCAGGGCAATGTTCGGTGGTGGTGGTCAGGACAGTGTCCGGCGGTGGTGGCCAGGGCAATGTTCGGTGGTGGTGGCCAGGACAGTGTCCGGTGGTGGTGGCCAGGACAGTGTCCGGTGGTGGTGGCCAGTACAGTGTCCGGCGGTGGTGGCCAGGGCAATGTTCGGTGGTGGTGGCCAGGACAGTGACCGGTGGTGGTGGCCAGGACAGTGACCGGTGGTGGTGGCCAGGACAGTGTCCGGTGGTGGTGGCCAGTACAGTGGCCGGTTGGCCGGTGGTGGTGGCCAGGACAGTGACCGGTGGTGGTGGCCAGGACAGTGTCCGGTGGTGGTGGCCAGTACAGTGGCCGGTTGGCCGGTGGTGGTGGCCAGGACAGTGACCGGTGGTGGTGGGCAGGACAGTGACCTGTGCTGGGCTGCCGACAGGTCAGCCGTTGTGTCAGTGCAGGGAGCAGCCTGGAAGCGTCGGCGAGCAACTGTCGGGCGGCGTCACCGAGCCGCGGCGGGTCCGTTGACCTTTGATGACGCTGCTTCTGCACTGCCAGACGGCTCTTCTTATGGAATATGCAAAACATTCCGCATGCGGCTGCCTGAACTCACAATCGGTCAGCGACCAGCGAGTTCAGTTAGAGTTCGTCGAGCTCATGCTCCCAAACTGCAGCGCTTGCGTGTGGAATATTTCAGCTACTCCGCTGGATTATTGGGTGCCATGTTCCGGGAAGTTCACATAGCGTGAATATTTTGTCGGAATTGATGCTATATATCATCCAGTTAAAGTTGTGTCTCGACTGTCATGGCGATACCGCTCCCATCGAGCAGGCAGTCAACCACAGAGGTAACTTCCGACTAATTAATGCATTCTGAAGAAAAAAATCCGACATCCATTGGTATCACATATATATATATATATATATATATATATATGTGTGTGTGTGTGTATGTATGCATGTGCCTTTGTGTGTGTGTGTGTGTGTGTGTGAGCGCATTCATGCGTGCATGTATCCAAGTTCCAGAGTGAAGGGCTACCCGGGATACTGATAGTATCGTTAGAGTATCTCGTTAGAGGAAGAAGTTTGAATATGGCCAGGATGGAATGCGAGTCTTGCTGGGGGAGAGAGCACTGATACTCTTGCTGATTGAACCATCGACTGATTGCAGGTAGCGGATTGATATTTTCTAACTGCGAAGCGAGCTGAGAGCTTGGAGGGAGAGAATGCAACGATAGGATGGGAGTCTCGAGCAGTTGAAGGACCAAGAACAGCGACACCACGCACCACGATAGGCTCTGTGCAGATGGTACAGTCTCGGAAGACCCAGCACGGGCACTGAGGCCACGACCACGTGGTGCGGGCGCCCGCATTGTCCACCGTCGCCAATGACGTGAGTTCTCGCTGCACTCTCCTGACGCCGCCGTCTGGCGGCGTCAGGTTGCGTATCCGCTGATGTCACTGTACACGCCAACAAACTAATTATCTTCCGCTGGGAATTCCCACAGTTGAAATGTACCGGTAAGCATGAGGTGGATCTCAAAGCAGGCAAATGAACTGCTTCACTGCGTGCCGCGGCACACTTCGTCGCGGCGGGGCATGTCGGATCGCCACGTGTGACGCTTTCCCAGCCGTGAAGCTTACACTGCTCGCGGAGCTGTTCGATTCTCAAGTTGGAATGCCGCGGCAGCCGGAGCCAACACGCCGGAGAACGGTGCCGGCCGCCATGCGGTAGCACAGTGACGCCGCCGCGCCCAATCGCGTCCGTCGGAAAATGCACCGTCACGCCGCTTCCGGTGCCGATGGGAGCGGCGGCCAGCTGAGCCTGCTGTCGTGCCCGTCATCTCGGTCAGCTTGGATTATGCACCGCGGGTGAGCATATGTCGATAGTCCGTGGGACTTGGCTCGAAAATACCGTAGTCATTATGAAGCTGACTGATCTTGTGCATGTACACTATAGGTGTGCCCCTGGACAGACGCAGTGTGCAAGGTGTGAACTCGTGCAGGTGCGCTAAGGTGCGTTGAGGTGTGGTGAGGTGTGGTAAGACGAATTATGGTGTGCTAATGTGTGCTAAAGTGCACAAACGTGTGCTAAGGTGTGCTGAGTTGCACTGAGATGTACTAAGGTGTGCAGAGTTGTGTTGAGATGTGCCAATGTGTGCCAAGGTGTGCTATGGTAAGGTTAAGGAGTGTATAGTGTGCTAGGATGTGCTAATGAGAAGATAAGGATACACACTGATGAGGACACCCCCCCCCCCCCCTCTCATGCTTTCATGCCTTCTCCGTAGACGAGTTGCTGTTACAATGTATTGATGCATACTATGGACCACTGAAGTGTACCCGGGTGTGCTGAGGCATGCTTAGAGACCACTGAAGTGTACCGAGGTGTGCTGAGGCATGCTGCGGTGGGCCGGGGCGTGCTGTGGTGTGCTGACGAGCGATGGAGTGCGCCCTGATATGCTGACGAGCGATGGAGTGCGCCCTGATATGCTGAGGTGTGCGACCGGCTGTGTCGCCTGCTGACGGGGCTGCGCGCTATCGTGCCGACAGCAGCCGTGACGGCGACCGTCACAACAGCCGTGACGGCGATCGTCACAACAGCCGTGACGGCGACCGTCACAACAGCCGTGACGGCGACCGTCACAACAGCCGTGACGGCGATCGTCACAACAGCCGTGACGGCGACAGTCACAACAGCCGTGACGGCGACCGTCACAACAGCCGTGACGGCGACCGTCACAACAGCCGTGACGGCGATCGTCACAACAGCCGTGACGGCCATCGTCACAGCAGCCGTGACGGCGACCGTCACAACAGCCGTGACGGCCATCGTCACAACAGCCGTGACGGCCATCGTCACAACAGCCGTGACGGCCATCGTCACAACAGCCGTGACGGCCATCGTCACAGCAGCCGTGACGGCGACCGTCACAGCAGCCGTGACGGCGACCGTCACAGCAGCCGTGACAGCCTTCGTCACAACAGCCGTGACGGCCATCGTCACAACAGCCGTGACGGCCATCGTCACAACAGCCGTGACGGCCATCGTCACAACAGCCGTGACAGCAACCGTCACGGCTGCTGTGACGCAGGCGCCGGCCTGCTCCAGCGACCACCACGATGGAAAACACGCCGCACGGTCATACGGTGGGGCTGTGGCGGCCGGCCCCGTCACACGGTGTGGCTGTGGCGGCCGGCCCCGTCACACGGTGTGGCTGTGGCGGCCGGCACGGTCACACGGTGGGGCTGTGGCGGCCGGCCCCGTCACACGGTGGGGCTGTGACAGCCGGCCCCGTCACACGGTGTGGCTGTGACAGCCGGCCCTGTCACACGGTGTGGCTGTGACAGCCGGCCCCGTCACACGGTGTGGCTGTGGCGGCCGGCACGGTCACACGGTGGGGCTGTGGCGGCCGGCCCCGTCACACGGTGGGGCTGTGACAGCCGGCCCCGTCACACGGTGTGGCTGTGGCGGCCGGCACGGTCACACGGTGGGGCTGTGACAGCCGGCCCCGTCACACGGTGTGGCTGTGGCGGCCGGCCCCGTCACACGGTGTGGCTGTGACAGCCGGCCCCGTCACACGGTGTGGCTGTGACAGCCGGCCCCGTCACACGGTGGGGCTGTGACAGCCGGCCCCGTCACACGGTGTGGCTGTGACAGCCGGCCCCGTCACACGGTGGGGCTGTGGCGGCCGGACCCGTCACACGGTGGGGCTGTGGCGGCCGGCCCCGTCACACGGTGGGGCTGTGACAGCCGGCCCCGTCACACGGTGTGGCTGTGACAGCCGGCCACGTCACACGGTGGGGCTGTGACAGCCGGCCCCGTCACACGGTGTGGCTGTGACAGCCGGCCCTGTCACACGGTGTGGCTGTGACAGCCGGCCCCGTCACACGGTGGGGCTGTGACAGCCGGCCCCGTCACACGGTGTGGCTGTGACAGCCGGCCCCGTCACACGGTGTGGCTGTAACAGCCGGCCCCGTCATACGGCGTGGCTGTGACAGCCGGCCACGTCACACGGTGGGGCTGTGACAGCCGGCCCCGTCACACGGTGTGGCTGTGACAGCCGGCCCCGTCACACGGTGTGGCTGTGACAGCCGGCCACGTCACACGGTGGGGCTGTGGCGGCCGGCACGGTCACACGGTGTGGCTGTGACAGCCGGCCCAGTCACACGGTGTGACTGTGACAGCCGGCCCCGTCACACGGTGTGACTGTGACAGCCGGCCCCGTCACACGGTGTGACTGTGACAGCCGGCCCCGTCACACGGTGTGGCTGTGACAGCCGGCCCTGTCACACGGTGTGGCTGTGACAGCCGGCCCCGTCACACGGTGGGGCTGTGACAGCCGGCCCCGTCACACGGTGTGGCTGTGACAGCCGGCCCCGTCACACGGTGTGGCTGTGGCGGCCCGGTGGGGCCAGTCACGCCGCTGGTCCTGATCAGTGCCCTGACTTCGGTACATGATATAGGGTTAGACTCGGTCTTCAGTTTGCATGCCAGTGCTACTGAACTCGGACATCACATTTGCTTCAAGATTAGGGCCTGAAAACTACAGCGACAACCGGGTGGCTGACTGCTCCACCAATGTTGAGCTATATGGCTCGAAACATAACTAAAGGAGGTCGGCAAACATGTTCTGGTAACTTTCAATGTTGAAGAATGGAGCTATGTAATGCCAGCTACGGCATACCCATATGGCCTTATCTGGCCCAAAACAAAGGTCAGTTGGGCGAAATTGACCACTCCGCTCTACTAGAGGTCGGGAGTGTTCCACGCTGCGACGGTTAACCCTCGACAGTTTACTCTCGATCGTCCAGACGTAGGTGGGAGAGGGGGTTATCCAGCTACTATCAGCTGCAATTTCGCGTAGCTGATGGGGCATCCTATGCTGGCTGACCTAATGGTACAGGTAATATGATGACGTTATGCTGGGTCAAAGAGCAACGCCGTCATAAATTTGAATATTAGAGGCATGCCATTTTGTCGCCAAAATCGCGAATTATTGGCCACTAATTTCCATTTGCCATCATACGTCAAATGTTCGATGCAGTATGGCAATGGAAAACTCAGCTAATGTGCTTACATATGTTATTGATCTTCCCAGGATCATTCATGGCGACTTGGGAGTAACCTACCTTAGCCTTAGATGGCCGATTTCGGCGAGTAGGTAGTTAGGTTGAACATTAAAGCTCATTTTGCCGTTCGTTCTGAACCCTAGCACTACACTTACAAAATAGTGTTTTCGAGTACCATTCCGGACGTTTCCAAAGCCAAAGCCACGGTCAACACTTCGACCTCATCTGATTATTGATCTATATGTGAAAATGTAGCAAATCGAACAGCATTAGTACCCAAGAAACGGTAGGACACTTCCTGAAGGATGTCCAGCATGCAGGGGTAGGACAATTCGGGGAGGGGGCATACATTTGGGGAGGGATGATCTCGTTCAAAGCTAGTGTAGGTCCCTTTAACATTGAACCATAAGGAGTGCCACCCCTCCCCCCCCAAACCGACTTGGATCCTCGAACTTCCTCCATGCACTTTCCCCTCATAATTTTAGAAAGTTGTGCCTCTGCAAACGAGTATCGATTATCGGTTTGGTACAGGGAAGGATTCAAGGTAAATGTTCTCGATGTTTTAAAACGCAAACCTCGAACTGGCCTGGGAGGTTATTCAGTGACTTCAAGTACAAAAATTGGATACCAAACGCCACATCTCGTCTCGTGCGGCGCGCTGTTTTTTCATTCCTACAAGCTGTTTTTCTTCGTTCTTGTTGCTACAAGCTCTTTCCGTTCGAAAATGCTAGGATGGCTCTTGGCTAGCTCGCACCCTTCCCCTCCCCCGCTATCCCATATTGAAGAAGGTTGCAAAATGTTGTGTATGGACGAGGCTTAACGTAACGTGTTTGCGTCATGAAAATCGTAAAATGTACAATTGGGTTACTTCGACTTGCACCTAATGAAGTGTGTAGCATGTTTCTGGTGAAGATGGAGAGGGGTGCTCCTGTGATCAAACCCCGCTCGCGACTCGAGGTGATAAGCTCCCCGTGAACAGTGACCCATGCCTCCTAGGGGCACAGGTTTCAGTGGAGTTGACAAAACCTCCAGGGCGACCTGGACCAAATTTAGAGCCTCATCGCGCAGGGGAGGATCTAAAACGGGGAAGCAGAAGGTATGTGAACCCCCCCCCCCACACACACACCCATGGGTTTCCCCATGAAAAGGCGACGTCTATAATTGGAAAAAGCAGCACTCCAGGGAGGCTCGAATGCACCGCCTTCATTTGTTATTCACATGAAGGTTGAAGGCACTGGGAGAAAAGGCACCGCTCTAGGAACGCTCCAGTGCGCCCCCACCCCCACAGAAATTGTCTCAATCAGTGGCTCCCTCCGAGGAAATGGCTCCTGACTATGCGAGTGCCCTCCCGATCAAATTTCCCGAATCCGCTCCTCATCACGCACACTCTTGCATTATTTGGCCGGCGCGCATTGAGCTTCACACGGACGGTGTCGACGTCGCCATGGCAACTAAGCGCCGTCTACTGGACGCTGCTGAAGCGCCAGCAGGCCAGCTGTTGGAGGAGTCGCGTTGTTGACCTGTCGAGCCGCGCCGCCTGCTCTGTGCCGACCCGCTTGCCACACGCCGGCCACACGCCGTCCACACGCCGTCCACGGTCCCACCACTCGGACCGGCGGCGGCGGCCGTGCCACCAACGCCGTCCACACGCCGTCCACGGTCCCACCACTCGGACCGGCGGTGGCGGCGGCGGCCGTGCCACCAACGCTGGCCACACGTCATCCACGGTCCCACCACTCGGACCGGCGGTGGCGGCGGCGGCCGTGCCACCAACGCTGGCCACACGCCATCCACGGTCCCACCACTCGGACCGGCGGCGGCGGCGGCCGTGCCACCAACGCTGGCCACACGCCATCCACGGTCCCACCACTCGGACCGGCGGTGGCGGCGGCGGCCGTGCCACCAACGCTGGCCACACGCCATCCACGGTCCCACCACTCGGACCGGCGGTGGCGGCGGCGGCCGTGCCACCAACGCCGGCCACACGTCATCCACGGTCCCACCACTCGGACCGGCGGCGGCCGTGCCAACAACGCCGGCCACACGCCATCCACGGTCCCACCACTCGGACCGGCGGTGGCGGCGGCGGCCGTGCCACCAACGCCGGCCACACGCCGTCCACGGTCCCACCACTCGGACCGGCGGCGGCGGCCGTGCCACCAACGCCGGCCACACGCCGTCCACGGTCCCACCACTCGGACCGGCGGCGGCCGTGCCAACAACGCCGGCCACACGCCATCCACGGTCCCACCACTCGGACCGGCGGTGGCGGCGGCGGCCGTGCCACCAACGCCGGCCACACGTCATCCACGGTCCCACCACTCGGACCGGCGGCGGCGGCCGTACCACCAACGCCGGCCGACCATTTGCCGCGTAAGGTCGACTGGTGCACACGTCCGGAGGGTATCGAGCCGTCGCCGAGCGCGTCGACAGTTTCCGACAGGCCGTATCGAGCCGGCGCCGGCGCGGCCGACACGTTCCGACAGCCGGCGGGCGGGTCGCTGCGCGCGGCTGTCAGCCGGTGACTGGGTGCGCGATGCACACCCACCCCACCCGAACAGGCGCGCGGTGCGGTGCGGGTTCGACAGTGAACCGCGCGAGTTCACGCGCGCGGTGCGGGTTCGACAGGCACCAACCACCAACCACGGCCAGGTGGGGTCGGCGCTGCACCGACATGGCTTTGGCGGGCACAATCACGTGCTCTACAGGTGCGTGCGCTCGGCATGCCTGTGTTCTCGGGGACGAGTAGTCCAGGGGTAAGTTGCCCGTCTCACAATCGAAAGATTGTGGGTTCGAGTCTCGCCTGTCGCTACTCTTCGCCCGCGACCAATCGGCGTGAGAGATTGGCGACGCTATATGACTCAACGGTTGGCGTATCGTAAAACCAATAACCACCACCTATGTTCTCGACAGACACGGATGCTGGAAACGACTATGCTTTGAACCCTGAAACACATAAGCAAATAAATAAATGTTTAGACGTTGATAATACATAAATAAATGTTTAGTTTTTCATGCGCCATGTGTTTTACACACCACGTCCTCGGAAATCGTAGGTTTGATATGTGATGCGTTTGGTATACTCATTTGCTAGGCATGTCTGCGTGTTAAAATTACGCTGGTAGACTTCCGCGCATAAATGACATAAATGTAATGAATGATGAATCGAAGGCGAAGTTGAACGGGTCGGGGCGCTCCCATGGGTTCAAACATTAGTGGTGATGAAGTGGTCCGCTCTACCTCGCAGTCCTTGCTAGTAATGGCGTCAACAACGTCAACGACGAAACTATATGGAATTGCTTCTTGCTTCGCTCGTTCCAAGTTGGCAACTAACCAATTTGCACCAAGTCGCTCAACACAATTCACAAATTGCGTAGCCGTTGCAACGTGAAATCGCTAAGCACCCGGGCGTCGAGGTACAGCAGAAGCTCCGGTTGTCTTACTCCGCACGCGCCATGAAACGTCACCACCCACACCGAATGTTAGCAGGGAGCCAGAAAGTTGCGCGGTCAGTGAGCCTCGAACTCGCAACCCTTGCCGTTGCGGCACGAAAGCCTTGACCGTTCCACCACCAACCCACAATCGAGCCGCCACATTTCGGCATGGATCATACAGCGGCATGCACGAATGCGACGCCGTAATTGTCGAACCCTTGAGTGATGGAGACGTGTGGCACAATGACGTAACCACGCAACGATGGCCACACGAACCAAGGCACAGCTGAAGCCGGGCTAGCAACGGCAATGGAGCTCAGAACAACTTTGGAGGAACCCCGTCAAAGGAGACGTGCGTGTTTATTTTGAAACACAGTGGGCACACTAAATTAGGTATGATGAGTCCGCAATTGGCTTTGGGCATGAACATGAAAACGTTTATTTTCATGAACTTCAATCTATGTTGTGGGTTTCCTGGAACAAAACCAATAGCAAATAATATTTAATCCCTTAGTTTTATGAATCCCTTTATTTAGTTCTGTGGGGATGAGTGGTCTAGGGGTAAGATGCTCGTCTCACAATCGAAAGATTGTGGGTTCGAGTCTCACCTGTCGCTACTCTTCGCCCGCGACCAATCGGCGTGAGAGATTGGCGACGCTATATGACTCAACGGTCGACGTGTCGTAGGACCAATAACCAACCAACCATTTAGTTCTGTGGTTTGGAAGCAGATTGTTTGATATGCTTTGCTGGTCAAATGCTATTGCACCTTTGTCTATGATCAGTCTGGTTAATGTGGTCTCGATTCTTCTCATTAGCCTTTTGTTTTCTTTATTATGTTCATTCCGAATAGTTCCAAGTCTGATAATGAATACAAATATCCGGCTTAAAGAGCACATAGTTCATTTTCTTTCAATCGACGTTTGTTCATTTCATCATCAGGAATACGAGCAAATTGTTCACAAAGTCGCACAGATAGTACGCTTAAGCTACACTGATCATACTTAATGCATAAGAGTCGAAGTTGCGCATATCTAAACCGAATCACAGTAGCGTCTAGCGGACACCCGCCGACAAAAAAGAGTTCCAACAATGCACACTAACAGTTTCATTTTGCAACGCGGTGAGCACATGGGCGTCACCAATTGTCCCGGCGCGTGCATCACCAACTCACCGTCCTCCATTTTGACGACGGTCGTGTCTGGTGTGCCCTCGCAATAGGAGTGCTCCGAACTGATGGGCAGGTTGGCTTCGGTCATCATCCGGTCACGCAGAATCACCGACGATGACCGCTTCTCGTAGCCCGACCACGTGCCGTCGCCCTCCGTCAGCGACTGGAGCATAGTTTCCGGTCAGTTAGGGCATTCCGTCACTCAAAATGCCTATCAGCCAGGGTCGTCAGTCGCGCAGGGTTTTCCGTCAGCTACAGGATCCTCCGTCAGACAGAGTGCTCTGACAGGTACGATACAACAGACCAACATGTCTGGAACTTGTGACAGTACAATCAGCTCGTTGTACCGGGACAGACATTCATGGATCAAACATAGCGCAGCTTAGAGCACACTGTCCGTTACATAACACTGTTCCTCAGTGCACCACGAGCTATCTGAAACATTGAAACACACAATAAAATTGGCGCCCAGCGTGAAGTGCTGACCTAAGTGACAGACAGCACGCACACGCTAATGGTTGAGTGCAGGGAATCAGTCATCTCATTCTGATTGGGGGGGGCAGCAAAGGAGACTCGGGCCCTCAGGTTCTAAGTGAAATGTTTCGAGCCCGCTCAGAGGTCTCGCGGCGCATGACCTCGATCGACCATAAATCTTGAGCTGCCAAGACGCCGGCTAGCATACACACGGATTTAGATTCCCGGCCCCTGCCTCCCGGAAGCAGCCACCTCCGGCCGTCTCGGGCTGCTGCCCCATTTCAGTTTTTAAGTTGCCTGTGCAGGAGATGAAGAAATATCTTGTCATGTTAACTAATTGATCAGGTATTTATACTAAGTAATCCAGATATGAATCTACCAGGTAATTTCCATAGTTGGATCCTTGTACAGATCATTAAAAAAAAAACAATAATGTAAATTGTAACACAAAATGGTAAATTTGCAGTTAAAGGTAATTTTTGATTTCTTGGAGTTTCTTTTTCCATTGCAATGTTATGAATGTGCTTAACATGTGCCCATTGATTTCCTCTGCAAGTTCATTTTTTCAGTTGGGAGGAAAAATAACACCCAAAAAGGGACTTGCAGTTGGGCAATATAGCATAGAATGCAGCATTGAAAACAAATAAAAATGTAACATAATCTAGCCTAACCTAGCCCAAGCTTCCATGCAAGAAAACATTTATTTAATTGAAAATTTCCCCCAAAAAAATTATCACAAATTTTCAACTTAGACTTTTTTCAACTTGGATTTTTCTCCCCACAGGTAGGTTAGGCTAGGTTAGGTTAGTTTATGTTACATTTTTGTTACATTTTTGTAATATTTTTTCACATTTCTTTTCATGCTATGTTACCTAACTTAAAGCCCCTTTTTGGCATTATCTTGCTCACAACCTAAAAAGTAAGCATTTTCACAGAAAATAAGTGGTTCCATCATCTTAATCACCTTCATAAACATGGCATTCCAAATAAAATTTAAAAAAAAACATTTTAAGGCAAATTCACCCAGTTTTTGAAGAAAGAAATTGTTTTTATTTCCAAAAGCAATTGTTAAACATTTTTATAGCTTACAACAAAATACCAACCTGACCTAACCTAACTTAACCAAACCAAAACCATTTTGTATGCTTCACAGAGGTAAAATGGTGTAAAATGTGTCTTGTGGTTACTTTAATCTGAAATAATACCCCAAAAATATCCAAAAAGAGATGGATCATCATCAAACAGAGCTAGATTATGGAACAAACTTGAATTTGGCCATCAAAGCTCCAACATTACAACTACAACCCAGTGCCATGTGATAGACAATATTTCATGGCATATGAAGCTGAGAACATAAGAACAAATTGGTATTAGTCATAATTTTTTTTTTTTTGGGGGGGAGGGGGAATTTTTCTTCAGAATACCATGGTTATGAAGGTGACTAAGATCATGGGACCACTTAGTTCCTGTGCAAAATTTTTTGTTAATTTTAAAAAGAAATGTTTGAAAAAATGTTCCAACCTAAAAACCAAAACTAACCTAACCTTACCAAATATAACCTATTTGTTTGCTTTATGGAGGCAAATGCATGTTAAAACTTTTCTTGTTACCACCTTAAAGCATGATAATACCGAAGTCCCCCCCCCCCAAAAAAAAAAAAAAAAAATTCCACAAAAAGTTATTTTTCCTTCAAAAGCAGCTTAGGTTAGGTTAGGCTGGGTTAGGTTTCTTAATTTTGATAATTTTCAGAGAATAAATTGCTCAACATTTGTATAATTTTATTCTTAGGATTTTTTTTTATCCAAAGGTAGGTTAGGCTAGGTTAGGTTAGGTTGTTTATTTTTTTTTACTTCTTTAACATTTATTTTTATGCTATGTTACCTAACTCAAAGCCCCCTTTTGGCAATATTTTCCTCATAACCCGAAAAGCACTTGCACAGAAAATAAGTGGTCCCATCATCTTAGTCACCTTCATAAACATGGTATTGCAAAGAAAAATGTTAAAAACACATTTTAAGACAAGTTTACCAACAAATCCACATCAAATTAACAGGACATGGAGTAAAACAACAATTTGCACCAATTTCTGTTTCAATTGTCAATGCAAAAAAGCTGAAGTAGGTACCTACGTATCGGACAAGAATGGAATTTCGCCAGCTAAGTGATGGTGCCAATGTGACAAATCCATTATCACGTGATAGGCAATGTTTCAATGCATATGAAAATGAGTGGACATGAGGAGAAATTCTTATCCAGTTCAGAGGAGGGTTAAGGCAAACATTTTCACTAATTTCCCTATGGAAATATGCATCTTCAGATACTGGCAATTTGCCTTCATGAGCACTTCGTGCCATGACGTATTCTTTGGCGTTTAGTAGGTAGCATTCAAGAACACGAATACCATTTTATGTCGGCGCTAAATGACCAATGCAGCCGATGCGCCCTAAAGCCTCAATAACTAACTAATACCATTTTATGGAAGAAATTTCGTGTGCCCATCTTCGGATATTCTAAACTCAACACGGCAATGCGCACGTGCGCTCCTATAGACCGCAATATCAGGGTGACCTTATTTCAATATCAAGGCAGCCGGTAAAACATATGTACGTTCGTGATCATCCACGCTCCGTTGTGACGTCCCGTCCGTCAAACTAGCGACAGATTCACATTGATATTGAGATTGATATTGGCCGGAAGGGCGGACTCTTCCGACTTCCTTCAAAATTTGCACACGGGTAGAACTCGACGCACTGATCATCATGAGCATAAAAGCTAAGAGGGGCGTTCATAAACAGCTGATATATTCAAGGTCAAAGGTCAGAGTCCTCGAGATATTTCGAGGTCAGAGTACTCTTCCGATTTCCTTCAAAATTTTCGCACCGGAAGAAGTTTTGACTTTGAATATCTCAGCTGTTTATGAACGCCCTTCTTATCTTTCGTGCTCATGATGATCATTGCATCGAGTACTACCCGTGTACCCATTTTGAAGAAAATCAGAGGAGTCCGATCTCGATGACCTTTGACCTTTGACCCCGAATATCTCCGTAGTGTTTTGTAATACGGCTTCTTGATTGTGTTCCTGATAGTCAGGGTGCCGAGCTCTACCAGTATGCTCGTTTTCACGATGTTCAACCGGTAAGAATCGAATATCAATCTAGCTTGACGTAGAGATTGATATTCGTTTAGTGCTTATTTGTAATTGCTGCATATTCGCACCGGAAGACGTTTTGACCCGAATAATCCAGCTGTTTATGAAAACCGCCCTCTTAGCTTTTAGCTCATGGTTATCAGTGCATCGAGTACTACCCGTGGGTCAATTTTTAAGGGAATCTGAAGAGTCCGACCACAATGACCACGACCCTTGACCTTGAATAGCTCAGCTGTTTATGAACGCCCCTCTTAGCTTTTATGCTCATGATGATCAGTGCATCGAGTACTATCTGTGAACCATTTTTGAATGGAATCTGAAGAGTCCGACCTCATGTAACCTGACCTTGAATATCTTAGCTGTTTATGAACGTCCCTCTTAGCTTTTATGCTCATGATGATCAGTGCGTCGAGTTCTACCCGTGAGCAAATTTTGAAGGAAATCGGAAGAGTCCGACCTCGAGGACTCTGACCTTTGACCTTGAATATATCAGCTGTTTATGAACGCCCCTCTTAGCTTTTGTGCTCATGATGATCGGTGCATCGAGTTCTACCCGTGTGCAAATTGTTAAGGAAATTGGAAGAGTTCACCCTTCCGGCCAATATCAATCTCAATATGATCAATTATGATCAATCTCAATATGAGATGTGAATCTGTCGCTAGTTTGACGGACGTTGTGACGTCATCGGCATTCACCGGTATACGTATTCATCGGCAAAGTCACCATCCCCTTTAACTTTCGTTCTACACCATATTAATAATTCCAGTTAACGGCAGCATGCATACCTATCCTTCACTCGCATCGTCTCCGGTTGCGCTCACCATGTCACTAAGATTTTCAGAGGGTAGTGAGGAAAAAAAACGGCGTGTGGCAGCGCTCCAAAAATTGGGAAACCTTTTCCTACATCAATTTGACATTTCGTGTTAAGATTTTGAGGTCAGGTCATCCACGGTCACCGAGTTGGTCACGGTCAAGTGAGATCACCTCTAAAACCGTTTGACCAGTCGTCACGCTTTAACGGTTAAAGATATTTGAATGGAACTATCAGCGTTTACTTATCCTTAGGGATGCAACAAAATGTACCGGAGGAATTTTGGATATTTGCGGTTTTCATGATTTATTTGGATTGCATATTTGCCCATGGTGGCTAAAATCGAAGATTCTCGCTAATTAATCACCTTTTATGATGCTAAGCCTACTTAAAGCAACGTTTTCCGGTGCGCTCTACCCATTACAACAAATGAAAAACCGAAAATGGTTTTGGGTGTATAAATATTTTTGGAGCCATGGTCGACTTCACCTTCCTTTTGTGAATCCAAATAGATCCTGTTTTTTTTCATCTTCCACAAATGAACTTCCCAGAGTCAAAAACTTGAGGTCAGTCCTGCCGTCATAAACCCCCTTAGTGACGTAACTTTTCATGGGCAAAATTTTTTAGGTGGTTTCTTGCCTTATTCGTCGAGCGCTTTCCGTTCACACCTCTTTCGTTTTCGTGTGACGCTTAGTTTGGTTATTAGTGGAGGTATATAATGATCCCCCCCCCCAGACTGGGTGTTAAGACCTGACCGGAAAGACTTCGAAAAAGCCCAATGGCATGATCCTGTATCATTTATTGATGACCTTCCAGGTCGGGCGGAAGCAAGCAACGTTTGGGTGCTGCCGACCAGCGGGCCGCCGCGCCAGAACATGTACTGCGCCATACCTGTCTACAAAAACTGATCAATCACGCTTCATGTATAACAGAATAGTAATACTCTGGAAACCGGTAGATTGTGACGACACCGGAGACTGATCGACCTATGGCGGCTGATGGAATAATGCCCCTGATCAATATGGCGCAAACGGTTGTATACACACGTCACATAGAACATGATTCGTGTTCGCACTAAGTTAATATTGTGGCTTTCAACATCGCCAACGCGGCCTTTGGTCAATCGGATATCGAAATGTGACGTCTGCATGACAATGCAATGGTCGCCTAAAACCTGCTCCTCCTCTGATTGGCCCAAGGCTGTGTTGACGGCAACCGATCCAAATAGTCCAAATAAGTTCGAACTTGGCGATGTAGTCTTGCATAACTCCTTCGATCCACATCATTTTTGAGTATCAACAAGATTACCATTTACTGGCATATCCGACAGAGCAAAGGAAGGATTGTATATCAAGGAACTTTTCTGCCCATACCCAGTTGCAGCATACGCTTTCCATGCATAAATATTGGACCATACGCCAGACAAATATTGGGGGTATAATCTCCCTTAATCCAACGGTTGATTGAGATGCATCCCCTCTCAATCCCTGTGGCGGAGCCCATGGTTGAGTGTAACAAAACGTACGATTTTGTAAGCATGTAATGGTTGCTGACGGATTTCATCATCAATTTTCTTTGTTAAGCAGTCCAAGAACTGTTCATTCAAACCTCCCCTGGATTGCATCCCTCACTCGTGATGCGTGTTCTGTGGGTGAACGAACCCAGCTGGAATCTCTAACAGACTACCAATTAGCATGAATATCCATGAGCAGACCGCTCTCGTTCGGACCTCTGCTCTCGGCGCGACATTTCCTGCATTTCCACGGCTCGAATGACGTCACCGATTGTGGCACATTGGCACCGTTCACCTGCCGGCGGGTCGCCGCGCACCCAGTCGGCGGGTGCGGTTACCGCCGCAGTGGCGATGCTACGTGGCGGCCGGGCGGAGGACGCGCGTCCCACGCACACCGCGCCTCGAGAGGTCATCAGTGTGTTTCGACACGCACCCCTTCCCTGCCCACTGTGCTGGGTAGCCTGAAGTTCAAGCATCAGCTGGCGCGACACAGGCTGTATGAAGTCCGTGTCAGATACCCGCGCCAGACGCACTCGCCGGGGTCGTGACCTCGGTATCCACCACTCAGCTTGCGTGGAGGTTAATGCCCTGTTAATGAAACTCATGCGACGCGTAGCCACAATCTGCGCACGTAACCATTAGCATCGGCCATTGTGCCAACATTCGTGGGCTGCCATGCACAAAAGTTGTCCCAGTGCATACTAAACGAATCCATCTGTCTACCTTGCAGATAATTCATCTGAAATGAATCGGCCTTCATTTATTTTCAATGACATGTGTCCGGAGTATGTTTTGTTAATATATAACAGTTGGTATGCATTCTAAGCTTCCAGTCGCCTGTAGATAGCGCGTGACTTCCAGCAATATGATGCATCCATCACCGGTGATGAAGCAGGTGCCGTCACTGACCGGTATTTGCCCGGGAGATACACCTAGCTGTGGGCGATTTCAGCGTAATTGTCGTCGTTCAGGAATCGCTACCTGCCTCATCAGGGGTGGTTCACTGAACTGGAGAACTGGGCTGTTTTACCACTCGGTGCGACGAAACGTGCTCGCCGAACACCTGTAAGTGAGTTTGTTGCTGGGTCTGTGTGAACACCAGTTGCTGGGTCTGTGTGAACACCAGTTGCTGGGTCTGTGTGAACACCCGTTGCTGGGTCTGTGTGAACACCCGTTGCTGGGTCTGTGTGAACACCAGTTGCTGGCCTGTGTGAACACCAGTTGCTGGGTCTGTGTGAACACCAGTTGCTGGGTCTGTGTGAACACCAGTTGCTGGGTCTGTGTGAACACCCGTTGCTGGGTCTGTGTGAACACCCGTTGCTGGGTTTATGTGAGCACCGGTTGGGGATGGGAAAGAGTACCTTAAGAGGATAAGACACACCAAGCACGCAGAAGTTTCAATTTATGAACATAATGGGGACGGAGAGGGGACAATACATGGAGGTAATGGGAGGGCCGAAATTAATCGGAAGGACGCTCATGGGGCCATATTGAATATTTAATTGTTTAGAGGTCTGAGTCAACGTTGGGGAGGGGAGGGTGGCAAGGCTCCTCAAAAGCATGCAAGTCGACACCTATGCAAGCACGAATATGCCCATGCTCATGATTTGCGTAGTGCATCATGCGCTTGGTTGAGAGCAATCGATGAGATTAATCGCTTGGTTGACAAATCCGAGCAGGACGAGTTTGTTTAGTCTGGATCAGCCGGAACCAGAGAAATCCGGAAATTGAGACCACATAACAGTATCGTACTAGCATACCAGTTTACCGCTATCGAGCACCTCCAACGACCCTGTGCTGCTTTCTGTCGAATGAGACGCGATTGATACATGAACTGAATCAGTCGATAAAAGGGAATGAATGCGTATGTTCGTTCAGATTGAAAAAGCAACGCAATGTATTTATGCCAAAAACGTTTGTCCTGTTGTTTGTTCAATGATGTGCCCTTCGTTTCTGGTTACAAAAGCACAATAATAAACGTATATTAAACAACGAACCCACTTTTAATCACATCTTCGTCAAGTACCGATTAGAGTATAGGCTTGCCATTTGAGAAAAGATGAAGCTAATCGTTTATATCGAAAGCTACCCAAAAGCCGTATATAGCCTCGGAAGAATACCCACGTAGCTCCACAGAATGGGAAAAGCGCTGTCTCCACCAGCGCATTGTTTGGCATGCTAACTGGGTGAGCATCTTACACTTAGCCCATTCGATTTTCCACCCATCCCTTCTACCCCAAACTGGGTGGGCACTGGGTGGACAAGCGCACTTTTTCTTTAAACAAAAAGTAATTGCAATGCCTTAGCCTAGACGGCCTGTGCTTATTACCAATACTGGGCCTTTAGCAGCAACATCCAATCAATTCATCCTGTGTGTAAGCATTTAGCGCGTGAACAAATGCAGCTGGGTCGTCAGACATCTCAATGGTCTGATTTTAGACGTTCGTTGCCTCAGCTGATGAAAGAAGGCAATGATGTGGCTCAGTTGACAAATAGGCTACCGCAGCCAAGTCAAGTATGATGCGTCCAACGCAAACACAACGTGGCCTAAGGAAGAAGGCAATGATGTGGCTCAGTTGACAAATAGGCTACCGCAGCCAAGTCAAGTATGATGCGTCCAACGCAAACACAACGTGGCGTAAGGAAGAAGGCAATGATGTGGCTCAGTTGACAAATAGGCTACCGCAGCCAAGTCAATTATGATGCGTCCAACGCAAACACAACGTGGCCTAAGGAAGTTGTTGACAAGGTCTCTAAAGCTGCTGGCCGGTGCACTTAATTGATTGCAGGCATCACGTGGAGGGACAGGCGGGACATTTTTAGCATGTTCGCTTGGTGGGAATTTCCCACCCAGCCTATTGGTTTTCCCACCAATTCTTGTTTGTCTTTCCTGTCCCAACTGTTCCATTATTATCGACCAATGTGTCCGTTGTCCTCAGTACAAGTGTTTTTTCTACCAAGTTGCCCACGCAGTGATTATTCACTTGTAAAAATGGCATGATCTCCACCACCACAAACAAAAGATAATCATGCGCCAAGGCACGGTCCGTAAAAGTGTCGGTTGTCGAATGAAAGTAGGTAGTGCTGGCCTCCGATGCCTCGCTCCCCCGACAGACACGAGCAGTGTGTTCCGGTTGTTTGCAGCGGCGCCTCGGCGTGCCTGGTTACGGCGATGTTTACACTGGCATGCACGGTCGTGTGGGCTGGAGGCAGCCGGTGTCGCCGGCATTGACACTCGGCTCGCGCCTCGGCCGCTGACTGGGCGCGTGGTGCCGGACAAGCGGCTGTGTTCACGCCAGTACCTGCCCGGCCCTGGACGACATCATTCGCACACACAGTGTGGGGCACAGGTGCCACACAGCCGCAGTTGGTGGTGTCCTGCAGCCATCCGGATTTGTCACACCTGGGGGAGGGAACACTACGAAATTAGCATCAGTAAATCGTTATCGTATTCTGGCGTTGAGACGTCGTCATACTTTCCTCTTCGCTCAAATAATCAGCGTAATGAATATCCTCCAATTAATATTTTCAAATTTATTAGAATTGTCAGGTTATGACGTATCGCCAAAGTTCCATTATGTTAGAAATGGTCATTTAATTATAATTCAGGCTTTGCGGAATGTCTCTAAATGCACGTTTTACCGGTTTACCGGGAAGAAACCATGCAATTTAACTCAAGGTCAGTGGTCTCATGTGACCTTAGCATGTCACCGATGGGGCATGGTGGTCTGAAACCATCTCAGCACATTAAATGTCAATTATATAAGCTAAGCTGCACAAAAACGAAAGTCAGAAAAACAGCCCATGAAATGTGCGTCCAGGAACAACGTCATACACCAGTGACATGGAATGATTTGACAAAACAACATGTACTAAAAACAGCGCATGGTGTACCATTAGCTATGTCACGTGCAGTTATGTTCTTGCCACGAAAGAGCCACTCGGGGACGGTCACATGGCCCGTCCGATGGCACGGGTTAGCTAATATCTCCGAGACAGGTCTTGACGGACTATCAAATGCCGTTATCCGTTTCATCCTATCATTGTTGGTTCTCGGGACACAGGACAGGGAGGAGGAGTTTGAGATCTTCAGTGAAGCAAAGGTGTGAAAAACTCCTGAGAGCGGTTAACAGATCGCTGAGAAAACGATTTATATGGAACGGACAGCACACTGTATTGATGATTTCTTTGAAAGCAGTGCCACCAGCGCCCGAGCACTCGCTAGAGTGCTGCGGATCCGTGACATCTGACCACTGACCAGAGGCTGCCCAGCTGATGAGATCGCCACCAGTTGGACCCACACCCGTACACCATAGCTCGTCACGTACTCTTCCACAGTCGTTGGCGTCATTCTGCCTCACTGGTGAGGTTTTCTGACCCGGACTGTCTTCAGTGTTCCTGTCGGGACCCAGAACCTGCGTACGCTATGCGATTTGCAAATTACTTTGTGGTGGCAATCCGTCGGGCTCACCAGGCTGCAGTCCCGGCATTGGCGCTTGATAAGTAATGGCAGATGTGGTTAACCCACACCAATAACCCACACCAAAAACCACAATACCGCACCGGTAGATATAATTAATCTACCAAACGAGCCGCGCGAGGAAAGTCAATCTACCCGTGCGCAGAAATCGTGTGCTTCCTACTTGGAATTTAAACCGAATTGAACCTCAAAGGGAAAACATAGTTCTCATGTTAGTTTCTCTCGGATTCGTCAGCATATACAGGTAGCATAGACAGATTAGAAGAGGAGAAAAGAAAGAAGTAAATAAGGAAATAAGCAAGAACAGAAAGGACGGAATGGGAGAACGAAAAGAAGACGGAAAGGAAAGGGGTTCGAAGGGATGTGGGAAGGACAGCGAAAAAGAAAAACAGGGGAAAGGATAATGAATCAAACGAGACGCTCAAGCTGGGGGGAGGGATGGGGCAGTGTAACGCAGTTGAATAGAACGGCTTAAGCAACCTCGCATGGAAACCCTCGAACCCTAGGAGGCATTCCGCCCAAATTATATCTACATTCTAAAAAATGATTTACGGATCTATTGAAGACAAACGTTTGCCAGTTCATATGAGGTCACCGAGCTAGACAAGGTCAACGTCAGATCATGGACCCTGAAAAGTGTCGTTTTGGGGGTGCTAAACTACTTGACCTCACCGCTGTTTGTCTACACTTATTGTCTTGCCTGCTATTGCTCTCCACAGTGATATCTCGTCGTTCCATTCGACTTCCCACAGCAGCCACGGATGTGGGTGTGTCGTGGGATGAGCGGAACTGTGGTGTCAGCGGGCCGGCAGACCGGTGGTCGGCGGAAGCGGCACTGCACGAGCCGACAGGAAGCGTCCAGAGGACATTGTCGGCCCAAATTCAACTGTCAGCAGGCATCACCGGAGCGGCTGACAGAGGGTCAGTCAGGCCGACTGCGCCGGTCATCAGACCAGCTGACGGCAGGTCATCAGACGAGCTGACGGCACGTCATCAGACCAGCTGACTGTAGGCCATCAGACGAGCTGACGGCAGGTCATCAGACCAGCTGACTGTAGGCCATCAGACGAGCTGACGGCAGGTCATCAGACCAGCTGACGGCAGGTCATCAGACCAGCTGACGGCAGGTCATCAGACCAGCTGACGGCAGGTCATCAGACCAGCTGACGGCAGGCCATCAGACCAGCTGACGGCAGGTCATCAGACGAGCTGACGGCAGGTCATCAGACCAGCTGACGGCAGGTCATCAGACGAGCTGACGGCAGGTCATCAGACGAGCTGACGGCACGTCATCAGACCAGCTGACTGTAGGCCATCAGACCAGCTGACGGCAGGTCATCAGACCCGCTGACGGCAGGTCATCAGACCAGCTGACGGCAGGTCATCAGACCAGCTGACGGCAGGTCATCAGACGAGCTGACGGCACGTCATCAGACCAGCTGACTGTAGGCCATCAGACGAGCTGACGGCAGGTCATCAGACCAGCTGACTGTAGGCCATCAGACGAGCTGACGGCAGGTCATCAGACCAGCTGACGGCAGGTCATCAGACCAGCTGACGGCAGGTCATCAGACCAGCTGACGGCACGTCATCAGACCAGCTGACGGTAGGCCATCAGACCAGCTGACGGCAGGTCATCAGACGAGCTGACGGCACGTCAGCAGACCAGCTGACTGTAGGCCATCAGACGAGCTGACGGCAGGTCATCAGACCAGCTGACTGTAGGCCATCAGACGAGCTGACGGCAGGTCATCAGACCAGCTGACGGCAGGTCATCAGACCAGCTGACGGCAGGTCATCAGACCAGCTGATGGCACGTCATCAGACCAGCTGACGGCAGGCCATCAGACCAGCTGACGGCAGGTCATCAGACGAGCTGACGGCAGGTCATCAGACCAGCTGACGGCACGTCATCAGACCAGCTGACGGCAGGCCATCAGACCAGCTGACGGCAGGTCATCAGACGAGCTGACGGCAGGTCATCAGACCAGCTGACGGCAGGTCATCAGACCAGCTGACGGCAGGTCATCAGACCAGCTGACGGCAGGTCATCAGACCAGCTGACGGCAGGCCATCAGACCAGCTGACGGCAGGTCATCAGACCAGCTGACGGCAGGTCATCAGACCAGCTGACGGCACGTCATCAGACCAGCTGACGGCAGGTCATCAGACCAGCTGACGGCAGGTCATCAGACCAGCTGACGGCAGGTCATCAGACCAGCTGACGGCAGGTCATCAGACGAGCTGACGGCACATCATCAGACCAGCTGACTGTAGGCATCAGACCAGCTGACGGCACGTCATCAGACCAGCTGACGGCAGGTCATCAGACGAGCTGACGGCACGTCATCAGACCAGCTGACTGTAGGCCATGAGACGAGCTGACGGCAGGTCATCAGACCAGCTGACGGCAGGTCATCAGACCAGCTGACGGCAGGTCATCAGACCAGCTGACGGCACGTCATCAGACCAGCTGACTGTAGGCCATGAGACGAGCTGACGGCAGGTCATCAGACCAGCTGACGGCAGGTCATCAGACCAGCTGACGGCAGGTCATCAGACCAGCTGACGGCACATCATCAGACCAGCTGACTGTAGGCCATCAGACCAGCTAACGATTCAGGATCGGGGACGATGAGTTGCACTAGCCTCTCGATGGGTTTTGACCTTGAGCTCAATGGGGATTTCAACTACCCGAGTTATATTGTTTGCTGCCAGGTAATGACGGCTCGGCAATTTCCGCCGAAGGCGGCATCAGTATTGTATTGAATTGTATTGCATTACAGAAGCATGTAAAATCCACTTTTACCAGTGACCATTACTTGCCCTTGTCAATCCGCAACTTCAAAAGCTAATAACAATCCCAATGTTGCCTGATACATAACCCAGCTTAAGAGAAAAACGTCCAGGAAACCGCGCCTCAATCAACATTTGGGACTATCTGCGTCCTCACACGCTTTGTAAAAGCGGTGCGTCTGCGATGGAGCTCGACCGACAGCACGCTCATAGTGGCGCTTGGCGGCACGGACACCAAATGTCCCGGCACACCATGACCGGTTCTGGCGTGAGGTATGTGTAGCATATGTCACCGGCGAGTTCGACACTGTGCAACATCACGATTAAGTGGAAAGTCACCGAGTAGACCTGGTGTCTCGCCGGTGTCACGAAGTACATAGCGCAGCTGAAACAGGTCAGCATAACAGGCCAGCTGGCTGGCGGTCAGCAGTCCCAGCTGTCTGCGTGCAGCGCTGATTCGGCCGGATTTCTGTTTTCCGGTTAGGACTGAACAAAAAATCACAAACCTCATTCATTCTTCATTCATTATAAAATTCAGAGCATGTCGCATTCACATTTGCACCGGCTGCAGGTGCATTTCGGTCGACAGCGGTGAGCACTGATCGCGCAACACTCCACTGCACGTCTCTCGGACAGATGACGTCACGTCAGTGGGGCTGGCGGCATCTCTGGTGTTGGAGGCCGTCTCTGGTGTTGGAGGCCGATGGAGGCCGTCACCTCCATCGGCACTTCACCTGTGTCACATCTACCGGCACTTTACCTGCGTCATCTCTACCGGCACCTTACCTGCGTCACCTTTACCGGCACTTCACCTGCGTCACCTCTGCCGGCACTTCACCTGCACGTGATAATACGCGGACGTAAGATTTCGTTCCGCCACGCTTGACCGGCGACGGCCAGGTTGGTTATTGGTTATTGGATTTGCGATGCGCCGGCTGTTGGGTGATACGGCGCCTCCAATCTCCCGTACCCATTGGTCGCGGACGAAGAATGCCAACAGGTGGAACTCGAACCCACAACCTTTTGGTCGGGAAACGGGCACCATACCCCTGGACTTCTCACCCCGTTGGGGGTCAACCTGCGCTGTGACGTGACTAACAAGAAACACAGAAACGATGGCGCTACATTGTCACGCTGCGATAAGGCAGAGCGATGGGAGCAGTTGATGAGCCTCCTGTGAACCTACAGCAGCCACGGGATAATATTCAAACTTTGCTGAAATAAAGCCGATGTCAGACTACACCTTCACTCCAACCGCTCTGTCCTCCTGCTGTTGCACTCTCTAGTACACACTGTCCTCTCACGCGAATGCATTTTGTTCAGTCTTTGCAAATCTGCAGCAGCGTGTGCGGGAAAACAACACCCGGATGTGTTGTTCACGGCAACGAGCTCGAGCCAGACTTCAAGAACCTGTCCCAGCTTGGGACCTATGTGCTGTAATGGACGATGCTGCAACTGGAATCATTGTGATATATTTTGAGCGCAATGAGGGTCCCAGGTGAGTGTGGGTGTGGTTGGATATGTGGTGAAGGGAAATTGTACCCCCCGCTTCATCGTTTGCTTCTGAACACATTATTGCAGTTGTCAATTTTCATTGATGTTATAGTAGCGGCATGGTTGTAATCATTACTCTTGTAAACCTACTCCAAGCGAAGCCGATGAAACTCAGGAACATTATGGAGTAGGTATTGATAACCTTTATAACTAGAACTCAAAGTAATGCCTAATACAAACGACTGTTCCTCTGCCTCCCAAATCGACAGCCGTGTGAGAGACGCTATTCTGATGAATCGACCCCGTAATACCGGCTCAGTATTATATATAAATAATGCCGATTCCTCTTGATGCATACTTTCTTTCTCATAAGCGCCTAAATAGGCACCGGGCGGGTGGTATAGGGACACGGAAATGGAGAAATGTGCTGTACCTTTTGCCTGCCGCGGGAACTTCGAAAACGTATGGCTAAAGTGATTGTTATCGCTATGAACAAACTAGTCGGCACAAATGAACTGGTTCTTCATTGCGATTTCGGGTGCAAAAATTGCGATGGGCAATAATTGGTCGAAATGTGCAACTGCTTACCTCCATTCGATGCACTTGCGTAAAGTTCCATATTTGGGTTGTCACGTACACTTGGCCTTTCTGAAACCGCAAGTGATTGCAATTGCCCCAAATGCCGACGGCCCACCGTCGGCCCATCGTCGGACGTCTGCCCACCGTCGGCCCACCGTTGGCCCACCGTTCATCAGATGCGTCTCACACATAAGACGAATCGAGTGGAGTCAGGCTGCATCGTAGGCGACAGCAGCAAACAAGTTCAGAGTGCTTCCCCTCCCCCCCCCCCCCAACAAATCTGCCCTGGTGCCGCTTATGAGCAGCGGCTTACTTCATCGCAATTTCAGCGAATCCATGACCTGCACACACCGACCTTCCCACACCGACCTGCCCACACCGACCTTCCCACCACCGACATGCCCACACCGACCTTCCCACCACCGACATGCCCACACCGACCTTCTTACCACCGACCTTCCCACCACCGACCTGCCCACATTGCACGACAAGTCGTGTCGCACTCGAGCGTCACGACATACTTCCGCCAGTCGGTAACTGCCGCGAGTCAGTCACGACGCCACCCCTCTCAGATGGCGACAGCTGTGACGCGGCTCCGGCGCAAATGGATCGATCCTGGCGTGACGCGACAGCGGCGAGACGTGACGCGACAGCGGCGAGATGTGGCGCGTGACGCGGTGGGGCCGGCCGGCGGCGGCAGACCGGCCACCTGGTGCCGCCGACGCCACGTGTGGCCGGTCGACTGTGCTCCGGGCCGCCGCACATCCTGCCGCGCTGCGCTCCCGGCCCACCGTCGGCTCACCGCCAGCCCACCGTCAGCCCACCGTCAGCCCACCGTCGGGCGTAGGCCCATCGTCAGCACACCGTCGGGCGTCGGCCCACCGCCAGCCCACCGTCAGCCCACCGTCGGGCGTTGGCCCACTGTCCGCCCATCGCTGACCAGTTGTCGATTTGCTGTCGATCTGCTGCCTTGCCCAGCAACGCGGGCACGCTGACATTTTCTTACCCGACCCAGAGCGGAAAGCGCAACAATAATGGTGCTTGCACGCAACTACATTTACTCGCATGCTGCCCTTGCGCAAAAAAATATGATCACAATGCCATTTCGAGATAGACTGCTTCTTTGAATGAAGTAATGTAACAGGAGGTACAGCGATGAAACTTTAGGAGCACTACATACATGCATGGGTGTAGGAAGAGGTGGAATATTGGCCATACTTCCCCCTCCCCCTATATACACTCACACACGCCTGCTCCCCCCCCACCCCACCCCCCCACACACAACACACACAAACACACATCACACGAATACTTCCTAGAACCTTAAACATCGACATTCGGCATCAAGAGCGCCGTGTGGAATGAATTAATTTAAATAGTTGGCGACCCCATACCTCGCACACACACTTTGTCTGACATTTATGCACATTGAACGCTGACGTTCAGTGTTATTTGATTGCCCGCCAATAATAACAACGCAAAGGTGTATCATATCTAAACAGCTTCAGTAACCGGGTATTGACAACGAGGATCAATGTTCTCTCACCAATGTAAGAAGATACGCGAATATTAAGCAATGAAACCACCTAAGATGGACGGGCATAATTCAATTGCGGTTACAATTCAGATGAGATGGATAGGTTTTGTTTTGTTTTCATGTTCAAAGGAAGCACATAGCTCAATTCAGTCTCTCGCACAAATCTAACATTTGCATGTTTCTCTACAATTTATTGGGAATTATGCGGACTTAGCCGAAGTAGAATTAGGACAAAATGGCGCATCGAACTGCTATGTAAACATCCGAAATTGATATTTTGGGCTCAAAATTTCTTATTTTTAAAATGTTTTATGTATTAAGTTCCAACTTCTTAGATTCCAGAAGATAGATCACACCTAGAAATGGTAATCTAGGTGAACATAGCTATGTAAAGAAATGAACGGTTTGGCCGATATTAGTGATTTAGCCCTAAGATTCTCAAATGTTTTTAACAATGTCGTCAAAACACAACATTCCGAGAAAAAACCGACATAGCTTCTGTTGAAATAAACAATCTCTGGCAGCTTCATGCAAATATATGTATTGGAGAATGTGTGACAGTTTCTTCTTCTGGAAGTGACCTCACTGAACTGGTCATGGGTCAGTGACCTTGAGCGACCTGATCCTATTTGCCAAGGCATGTGAAACTGGCGTAGAGGAAATGTGTGCCAAAATGAGGCATACTATCTCGAGGACCTTTTCTGATGTCGCGGAAAAACCACGGTAGGAGAGGGGAGATATCCGTCCCCTCCACACCACGCCAGGCGATGGCTAAGCACCGATTTTTGCTCCTATTTGCTACATTCCTATCTCACATTATGTTGATCGGAGTAGCTTTATGTTTCCGACGTTCGTTGGTATACGCGTTTTTTTTCTTCAAACCCATGCTCATCTTTCGTTCTGCGTTGGCAAATCTGACTGCGAGTCTGAAAGTACACGCAGCACTCGAGTGAGAAAAGATGAGACAACTGGCCGTGGAAGACGAAAAATTGGCGTTGAGAGAGTGATGATATTTCGAACGTATAGCAGGTGACACTAATGAACACGGAGCATCGTCATGGAGGCTCCCACATCCTTTGAAGTGTATATGCGCTATCGGCCCCTTGGCACGGAATGTCGGATTTATGCGTGCCTGACATGTCAATGCTAACGAGCTGCCGACGTGAACCCCTTAAAACGATGTCAATGTGACATGAGCTGACAAGCCACCATATTGAAGAATTTACGGAGGGAGTCAGCTTCGAGAACACAGCGCGTGCGTCTTACATCGTTCACCAGACTGTGCTCGTAAATAGGCCCTGAAAATGAACTAATTAACTGATAAGCCTGGAGCTTTCTTCGTCCGGTATGGTGGTTCATCGCAGGAAATTAATTGTCAGTAATCCTGATCTGTATAACTAACAAAGCCCTCACGAATAGGCAAAACGAACTTACTCTACGCACTAGTTATGCCAGCTGGGATATGGAATGCATTATTTAGTGTAGCTTCGCTAGCAGTGACTCGCCAGTGACAGCAGTGGTACGGCCACACCGAGCAGCCCGCAGCTGCATGGCGTCACAGTGCCGACCGCACGATGTACCGGCCACTGGTGCGCCACGGTGACAGCCACATGGTGTCACAGTGTCGACCGCACGACAGCGTATCATAACCTCCACAGATCATAACCTGTGGAGGTTATGATACATCTCCGACCGCACGATACACCGGCCACTGGTGCGCCACAGTGACAGCAGTGGTTTCTGTTAGCATAGAGGAATAAGTCTGCGTCCGCTTGGTGTTTAAGTTTAAGATAGACTTTAAGATTAAAATAGTGAGCTTAAATTACACTAGGTAGCTTCTAGAATTATCGATCAGCCACGTGAACGCTTTGTAGACGGGTGGCGCGGTCTCGTGGCTTAGGTTTCTGTAGTGTAGAGGAATAAGTCAGTGTCTTTTTGGTGTTTTAGTTTAAGATAGAGCTTAGGACTAAAATAGTGAGCTTAAATTACCACTAGGTATATTTTCAATATACTGGTGTAATTGCAAAGGTATCTGGGTTTTTTTAAAATACAATTTTAGTTTGGTTTAGTTGGAGTTTTTAGCTGATGAGAATCGGGATAACTTCTCTTTTTTCTCTTTTTTTTAAATGCAAGGTGACTGTGGGAAGTGTAAGTGTATGGTAGTCATTGGGGACCTGAGTAAGAAAGTAGATATGTTAGCAAGGGAGGTGGAGCGTCTGAAGTGTTTGGTGGCAGGGCCCACCATAGGAAATGTCAGCTAGGCAAGCCAGGTGCAGGAGTCTAGGAGTGATAGGGGTGGAGATAGTATGGACCATGATAGTAGAGAGTGGAAAGTAGCTAGACGCCAGAGTACGAGACAAGCTTTAAGGAAAATTGACAAAGGCATTGAAACTAATAATATATTTGAGGTACTGCGAGAGAGAGATAGTAATGCTGCTAAGGAGGAAGGTAGGAACGACCAGGCAGCTGATGATGGAGAAGAGGAAGTTTTAGTTATAGGGGACTCAAGAGTGAGGTACATGGACCGTACTTTTTGTAGCAGGAACCCCAACAAACGGACTCGTGTTTGCTACCCAGGGGCCCAGGTAAAGGATGTTGGTGATAGGATAGAAGGAGTGATGAAGGGTAGTGGAGAGAGCACAACAGTAATTGTACAGGTTGGTGTAAATGATGTAGGAAAAGCAAAAACAAAGGAAACAATACAAGAGTATAGGGCTTTGATAGGTAGGTTAGCTGTGAGTAGGAAACGAGGAGTGGTAACATCCATCCTCCCTATGGTTAACGCAAGCATAGAGTGGTACTCGAGGGCCATTGGGCTGAATACCAGGGTGGCCAAGATTTGTAAGGAACTTGGGGTGGAGTTCCTGGATTTGTGGGGGGATTTCTGGGGGAGGACTGAAATGTTTGCATTAGATGGGTTACATTTGAGCAAGAGAGGAGTTGAATTGCTCAGCAATAGGTATGAGGAGGCTCTCATTAGGAAACAGGGAAACTAGGCAGGTCATGGGAGGATGTAGCTGATAGAGAGAGAAGTCTTGCAAACACCTCACAGTCAGCAAATAGGGGTAGTAGTAGATCAAGGGGGCAGAGTGGTAGCTCATCCAGAGATGATAGAGCTACTCAACATGAAAAAGCCAAAGAGGGTTATGGAACTTTTGTTAAGTGTATGATGCTTAATGCTCAGAGCATTCGATCCAAATTTGATGAGTTCAAGTGTTATGTTGCTGAGGAGAAACCAGATTTTGTTTGCATTACTGAGGCATGGGTCAGTGAGGGATATTTTGGGGATAACTTGCAGGACTATGAGATCCAGGGATACAATATGTTTGCATGCAATAGGGGTCCAGCAGTGAAAGGGGGTGTTGTAATGCTCTATGTGAATAGCTTATACAGTTCTCAGAAAGTAGCAGATGGGGTAAAAAATGTGTCGGTGGAGTCCATTTGGCTTGATGTTGCTGTGGGAAGAGGCAACAGCAATACACTGAGGATTGGAGCTTTGTATCGATCAGGAACCTTGCCACATTCTCAGCAACTGGAGCTCGATAAGGTGATTTGTGAGGAAATCGGTAGAAACTTTCATAGGAAATGCCTTATTCTTGGTGACTTTAATCTAAAAGGATATGAAAATGTTGGTGTTGGCTCCCCATCATGTAAACTGTTTAGGAAATGCCTTGAAGAGGACTTGTTCTTACACCAGTTTGTAATGGAACCAACCAGGCAGGGCTCATTCTTGGACCTTGTCTTCTCAGATTTAAGTGATTTAGTTCAAGACTTGACTGTAGGAGAAACTCTGGGAAGAAGTGACCATAACATAGTGAGATTTAAGGTACAAATAGCAGGGACAATCAGGGATAACTTGGCAAAGATTCCAAATTTTAACCGGGCAGACTTTGACTCCATGAGAGAGGCTTTAAGTGCCATAAAATGGGAGGAATAATTTTTTTATTTAAATGCCTGTGAAATGTGGAAAAAGTTCAAATCTTACTTGAGGGAAATTCAGATTAGACATGTCCCCCAAAAGCAAAGGCGCAAAAGAAGGGTAGGAAAGCCAGCATGGTTTACACCAGATTTGAGGAGATCAATTAAGGCTAAGAAAGATGCATTTAGAGTATTTAAGGAAGCTTCAAATATCGTAAATCTAAGGTCGTATCAAAAAGCTAGAGATGCTGTGAAGCAGAAAACCAGAGCAGCAAGGCGGGCAAAAGAATTGGATTTGGCTAGGAACTGTAATGGGGACAGTAAAAATGTCTTTAGTTTCTACAAGCTAAGTAAAGTTTCAAGCACAATTGGTCCACTGGAAGTAAATGGGACTATATTGAGTGAGGATGGTGAGATGGTTGAGGAGCTGAGCAAGCAGTTTAAATCAGTGTTTACAGTGGAGGATGTGACAAATTTGCCAACCGTGAACCACAGTTCAGTGACAGGTGATCAGATACACAATGTTGATTTAATTGATAGTGATGTTGTTTTCAATTATATCAGAAAAATAAAGCCTAACAAGGCAGCAGGACCTGATGGAATTTATGCTAGGGTATTGCGGGAAGCTGAAAAGGAACTGGCAATTCCACTTAGTATAATATTTTGTAGATCAGTTTCACAAAATGAAATTCCAACAGATTGGAAAAGGGCAAATGTAGTTCCTATTTTCAAGAAAGGAGAAAGAGGGAAAGTTGAAAATTATAGGTCAGTAAGCCTCACATCCCTAGTCTGCAAGGTACTCGAATCAATTATCAAAGATAGAATAGTTAGTTTTCTGGAAGGAAACAGATTGATTCAAGATACTCAACATGGGTTTAGAAAAGGGAGATCGTGTCTCACAAATCTCTTGGACTTTTTAAATTTTGCTACAGAACAATTTGATCAGGGAAATCAGGTTGATGTAGCATATCTTGACTTTAGTAAGGCCTTTGACAAGGTACCCCATAAACGGTTAATGATGCAGCTTCAGGTCCATGGCATTGCAGGTATCATCCTAAAATGGATTGAGTTGTGGCTTTCAGATAGACAGCAGAGAGTGATGCTTAATGGTACAAAGTCATCATGGCAAAATGTTCTTAGTGGAGTCCCTCAGGGGTCGGTACCGGGGCCACTGTTGTTCATTATATTTGTGAATAGCATTGAATGTGGCCTAAGCAGTAAGGTTTTGAAATTTGCGGATGATTTGAAGATCTTTAGGGCAATAACAGGGCACAATGAGCAGGTTTTGCTGCAGAACGACTTAGACGAGCTTGTGAAGTGGTCCGAAAAATGGCAAATGAAGTTTAATTTTGATAAGTGCAAAGTCATGCATGTAGGTAGGCAGCATATGAAGGCGCCATACGTGATGGATAGCCAAGTACTATCTGTGACTCAGCAGAAGGACTTAGGTGTTATTTTGAACACAAAATTGGGGGCATCAGAACAGACCAAAGAAGCCAGGAAGAAGGCACTGAGAATGTTTGGGGCGATACAGAGGAATGTGTCATACAAAAGTGAGGAGGTCATCAGGAAGCTTTACTGTGCATATGTCAGGCCACATTTGGAATACTGTGTCCAAGCTTGGTCCCCTAGTTATGAGAAAGATTGTTGGCTTTTAGAGAGAGTACAAAAGAGGGCAACAAAAATGGTTAATGGTATAGGCAACCTGGCATATAAAGACATAAAGACATAAAAGATCAGTGCAACTATGAGCCACAAGGGCCCTTCTTGGTTGCACTCTCTACACTGAACCAGTTGTCCATCAAATGTGTTGATCAACTCTCCCTGGAATACAGAAAAACAAGCCCCCATTCTTATAATGATTGTCTATGCTGTTCTTAAAGATGTTCAGTGTGTTGCTACTGACAATGGTTTCTGGCAGCTGGTTCCAGTGTTCTACTACCCTGTTGGTGAAGAAGGACTGTCTTAACCTTGTCCTGCTGTGATTAACTTTAATTTTGAATTGATGACCTCTAATTGCATCATTTCTGTTAAATTCAAACAGTTCCCTGAGATAACCCTGTTCCTGACCATGAACAAATCTAAAGACCTGGATGAGATCTCCTCTCAGCCTTCTATATCTAAGTGAAAACATATTCAATTTCTTCAATCTTTCCTCATATGCCAGGTTGCCCGTACCATTCACCATTTTTGTTGCCCTCTTTTGTACTCTCTCTAAAAGCCAACAATCTTTTTCATAACTAGGGGACCAAGCTTGGACACAATATTCCAGATGTGGCCTGACATATGCACAATAAAGCTTCCTGATGACTTCCTCACTTTTGTATGATACATTCCTATTTATTGCCCAAAGCATTCTTAGTGCCTTCTTCCTGGCTTCTTTGGTCTCTTCTGATGCCCCCAATTTTGTGCTAAAAATAACACCTAAGTCCTTCTCCTGCTGAGTCACAGATAGTACTTGGCCACCCATCAAGTATGGAGCCTTGATATGCTGCCTACCTACATGCATGATTTTGCACTTATCAAAATTAAATTTCATTTGCCATTTTTCGGATCACTTCACAAGCTCGTCTAAGTCTTTCTGCAGCAAGACCTGCTCATTGTGCCCTGTTATTGCCCTAAAGACCTTCAAATCATCTGCAAATTTCAAAACCTTACTGCTTAGGCCACTTTCAATGTTATTTACAAACATAATGAACAATAGTGGTCCCAGTACTGACCCTTGGGGGACTCCACTAAGAACATTTTGCCATGATGATTTTGTACCATTTAGCATCACTCTTGAGCATGTGAGGTAAGATTGAAGAACTTGAATGTTTTCACTTAGATATAGAAGGCTGAGAGGAGATCCCATCGAGGTTTTTAAATTTGTTCATGGTCAGCAACAGGGATATCTCAGGGAAATGTTTGAATTTAACAGAAATGATGCAATTAGAGGTCATCAATTTAAAATTAAAGTTAAGCACAGCAGGACAAGGTTAAGACAGTCTTTCTTCACCAACAGGGTAGTAGAACACTGGAACCAGCTGCCAGGAACAATTGTCAGTAGCAACACACTGAACATCTTTAAAAACGGCATAGACAATCATTATAAGAATAGGGGGCTTGTTTTTCTGTATTCCAGGGAGGGTTGATTGACAGATTTGGTGGGCAACTGGTTCAGTGTACAAAGTGCAACCAAGAAGGGCCCTTGTGGCTCATAGTTGCACTGATCTTTTATGTCTTTATGTCTTTATGGTCCGGCCACACCGGGCACCCCGCAGCCACATGACGTCACAGTGCCGACCGCACGATGCACCGGCCACTGGTGCGCCACAGTGACAGCAGTGGTCCGGCCACACCGGGCACCCCGCAGCCACATGGCGTCACAGTGTTGACCCCACGATGTACCGGCCACTGGTGCGCCACGGTGACAGCAGTGGTCCGGCCACACCGGGCACCCCGCAGCCACATGACGTCACAGTGCCGACCGCACGATGCACCGGCCACTGGTGCGCCACAGTGACAGCAGTGGTCCGGCCACACCGGGCACCCCGCAGCCACATGGCGTCACAGTGTTGACCCCACGATGTACCGGCCACTGGTGCGCCACGGTGACAGCAGTGGTCCGGCCACACCGGGCACCCCGCAGCCACATGGCGTCACAGTGCCGACCGCACGATGTACCGGCCACTGATGCGCCACGGTGACAGCAGTGGTCCGGCCACTGGTGCGCCACGGTGACGTGGTCCGGCCACACCGAGCAGCCCGCAGCCACATGACGTCACAGTGCCGACCAGGTGTCGACACGATCAATCATTTGCCTTGTCCGACAGCCACTGGCGACCTACGGCAGCGGCGCCGCCGACCGCAGTGGCGTGACCTCTCACCCGGTGGCGTCGACACCGACACGTCGGAGGCTCTGCTGCGACGCCGAGCGGGCCGGCAGCCGCATCGGCGCAGTGCAGCGCAACACACAAGCGCACCGTGTCGGGCGTGGTCGGCACTTGGTGGGGCCGAGATGACCGTTGGTTGCCGCATAGATCGCCGAGTCCGCATGTCGAACCCAGCGTGTACCCCGTGTGTACAATCTGTGTAGCCACTGACTCTTGCTGAAGTCCACCTAATGCAGAGCGTGTGTACAATCTGTGGCTGTTTATGCTGCCGGGTAAATAAGCAGGAACTAACACCGAAGCCTGCCTCCTAATTCTCACCAATCTGTGGCATTTTTCAGCGATGCAATCGCCACTTTCGTGCACCGCCTAAAGATCACACCAGTCAGCTGGGGATGTTGTAGCGCAGGTGACGCATTTTCCTGGTGACATATCGTATCGGGTTCGAATACCGCCAGCTGCTTGGGGTTTAAACATCTCGCGACCACTCGGCGCGAGAGAACGGCGACGATGCTTCGTGTAGGCAGCTAGGCGGGTCGTTGAATAACACAAGGTGCTTTATGTTCGAGTTTACCCCAAATGGCGCTTGAGGTTTAGTCTGTGGTAAGCCTTCTCCCGGACGACCCCTGTCGTACCTGGCTGCGAGACGGGCGGGGTATCACCGCATCTGCCCCTCATAGCCTGCGGTTGGGAAAACCGGGAGGGGCGCGTTTATCTGGCAATCTTCTGGGAACGCATAGTACCTCCGTCCCCAAGCGACCCCCGCTGACGTGACTGGATGCAGAAGCTGCAGGCAGAAGTTGCGGGCTGCAGTATTGGGTGAGCTTGACTGAGCTGAGCAGTGTTAAAATAACGGTTTTTCATTAGGTGTGAGATGTCGAAACGAGCACAGTGGTATGTTGTCGAAATCTGTCATGGAATTGGTGTCATTTCAAATGCTTTTGATGTCCTTCAGACTCAACTTTGAGCCAATAGCGTACTTATGACCGTACTTTTATCATTTGTTTTGATATTCATAATTAGGAAGAACTATATTCGGGATAGCGAGAAAAAATGTCAATGCAATAAACTGGCATTGTATGCCATGTCAAATTATAGGCAATCCCTTTACCTTAAATTGCGTTGCGAAATGTTCGTGCATCACCATGCTTTATCAAGAGCTTGAACATGGTATTTATGGACGAGATACTGTTAGAAAGGAGACACGATACCAATATTTCAAGACTATCAAGACTTCATAAGCATGCATCAAGAAACAGGATGTTGGTACTTCTTGGAGAAGGATGTCGATTGAGTGTTCAGAAAGTGGTATATTCCACCCTGTTTCGCGAATAATTTATAACTGGAGCTGAGTGCAGTAGTGGACAGCAGAAGTGGGCTGCAGTGTTCGGCCGCATCATAGGGCTGCATGATTGTTTGTAGCCTACGACTGCAGTATTGGGCTGCAATGTTGGGTTGCAGTATTGGGCATTGGGCTTTAGTATTGCACTGCAGTATTGGGCTGCACTATTGGGCTACATTATTTGGCTGCAGTATTGGGCTGCAATATTGGGCTGCAATATTGGGTTGCAGTATTGGGCTGCAGTATTGGGATTCAGTATTAGGCTGCAGTATTGGGCTGCAGTATTGTGCTGCAGTATTGGTCTGCCTGAGTGAGCTGAGTGCCGTTGAGG